>OX101789.1:1358400-1643836 GCA_944452715.1 Ophion slaviceki
TTTTTTTAGTGTCTTTACTGTCATTATTGCGTTATATATGTATATTAGGGTTGCACAAATTTAAGCTCAATTTTTTCCCCTTTATCTCACCATCCAATTATCTTCTCGAAAGGGAAAAAAAAAATGTTGCGAAAGCTGTGAGCGGTCAAAAAATATTTCGAGGTTAGTCAAGCCGCCCAAAAATTCAAATTGTCATTAAAAAACGATTTTCTTTCGTTCACTTCTCACTCATGAATTTGACGCTTTATAATTTTTAAATTAAGCTCGCCAAAGCTCTCGCCGGCCAGTGAATATTTAGTGGTCGCTCAAGAGCTTCGAAATTTCCGAAAGACGCGAATTTTTTTTCTCTTCTCACTCATAAATTTAACACTTTGTAAAATGTTCAAAACAATCCTTTTTTTCTTTAGGAGCGATTTTTTCAAATTTATCTCACACTTCTAGCCCGATAAAACGGGGGACCTATAATGTTGTTTACGGACAAGAGCTTCAAAGAATTATTTTATGAGAACAAAGATTTTAATTCTTGGGTTAGTAGTGTGAAGTTGATTCGAAAAATCTGTTTGTAAAGAAAAACGATTGTTTCGAAAATTTTACAGTGCTAAACTTATGTGTGAGAGTAAAAAAAATTGGCGAAAGTTGGAAATTTCGAAGCTCTTGAGCGACCACCAAATATTCATTGGCCGGCTAAAGATTTCGCTAAGTTAATTTGAAAAATATAAAGCGTAAAATTCATGGGCACAAAGTGAACGAAAAAAAAAACAATTCTTTAATGAGAATTTCAATTTTCGGGAGGCTCGAGCGCCCTGTAAATATTTTCTGACCGCTCGCAGCTTCCGCGACAATTTTTGTTTTCTATACAGAAGAATTGGATGGTGAGAAAAAGGATAAAAGAACAAAGCTCAAATTTGTACCTCCCTAATATATATATAATGCACGCGCACGAGCGCGCACCGGACTAAAAATACAAACAACAATAAAGACGATGCGATTTTCATTGCGTAATTATTGCAATACTTATAAAATATGTACACGTGTGGGTTTTCTTAGGACAGGAGGAGGAGCGCATCGTACAGGCGACAATTTTCCAATTCACATTGCGTAGTTTACTTTTTCGTTGTAACACCAAAAAAAAAAAAAAACAAAATCGATTTATTACCTTATCGCGTGAGTATAAATATCGTACAAAGTGTTAGACTACTCGGCGAACCTCGAAGAAACGTTTGAGGTAAAAGACTTGGCCCAACGTCATAGTGAACAAGACGGCAGCCTCGAATATCGACCACAGTACGACCCGGAAATTCGTACTTTCGTTGATGGATCGATGAATTCTGTCTCGTACCTGCAATACGACGAGCCGCGTGAAAAATCGCGTTTTTGCTTCCGAAAGACGAGAGGCCAGGCGACATTTTGGTTTTTTTTTTTTTTTAGGATGACATTTTACCTGCATGTATTCCTGTTCGCTCTTAACGCCGCGTAGACTCGCGCTGAGATCCTTGATCATACTGTCGAGGCTGGCGTCAGGATGCTCCGCCGGTGCCTCGCCGCCCTCCGCCGTCTTGTGCTCGCCGTCCGCATTGGGCGCCTCGCCTATATCCATGTTGAACATGACGACCTTGGGCGTCAGCGTGCTCTTCTGATTGCTGAAGCAATACGTGTACTCGCCGGCCTTGTCCGCCGCAAACGTATACTTCCCGTTGCCCTCCTGCTCGCCTTGGAGCTTCACCTTATTGTCGGGCCCGATCACCCTCACGTCTATGTCCAGAAAACCACCCTCCGCTATTTCAAACGTCAGACCTGCGGAATTCGAGTCTTTTTTTATTTTGCTCGGGTTTGTGCAGGGTTGAGGGAAAAAATGGGTTTCTAATTCGACGAAAGATTTTCGAGGGATTTGCGAGGTTGGGGAGCAAACATGAGAGAAGAGATTGCGACTTACTCATTTTCGTGCCGGCCTCGACTCTGTCGAAGTAACAAACCTCCGCGTGCGCGTCGACCGTTATAATGTAAGCGTCGACCTGGCTGTAAAAACTCAGCAGCAACAGCGGCATTAGTAGTATCTCCATCTTTGGAAGAGGTTAGGTGTGATTTTTTTGCCAATTTTTTTTCTAACGCTACGCGGAGATCGGCTGTTTAAAGTTATTTTTTTGTGCTGACTCTTGCTCCGAAATAATCGGATTTATTCTTCAATGGAATTACTTTGCGATCGCTTCGTGTATGTGCAACGTCCTTTTGTCAATTGCGACGAGTGCAGCCGTATGTGGCGAACGGCTTGTCAGCAACGCGATGAGAGCAATAACGCCACGTTCTTCGGTTTGCCGTCACCTCAAGGCAACGCCTCGGAGAGCGACGGTCGAGATTGAGACGCGGCGCGGATTGGCTCGCGAGGAGAAACCGCCTCGCGGGCGATTGGACGATGCTCGGCCAATAGGGCGAAGCCGACGGGGGAATTCCCTTGTTGGTTGAAGCAACCGCGAGATTGAGGAAAAAACGTTTTCGTTTCACGGTGCTTCGGTTCGTGACGTCACTTGCATAGTAAACATCGACGCTGCGCCAATTGTGAGTACGTCAATTATCCTGGTTAAAAGTGAGTTACAATCCCTCACATTGATGTGTGTTGTTCCTAAATGTAAGAATACTAGCCCATTGATATGAATATGAGGAAGACTTGGTTAAAACTTGCGAGAGGAGATCGAAAATCATAGTCCGAAAAAAACTTATACGTTCTTTTTTGAAGTACAGATAACTATTTGAAAATTTGCATGACGCTTTCTTTTACAGGTTAGAGATTAATACGTCTACCGCTTTGTTTGTTGACCCTGTCAATGACCCCACGTCGGAATCCATTATGGCGACTACCGTTTTGCATGTTCGTTGAATAGGTAAAAAAAGTATTTTTTTAAAACGAATTATAAAATTTGTGTTTTTATAAATTAAAACCAACATTATTAGATTGCTTATTGCGAAAACTACCTTATTTATACATCTTTAGTATTTTCCTTACACAGAGTAAAATACCCTATTGTTTGCATCTGCAAATTATTTCTTTTGTTTCTCAAATTCGACTTTCCCTAATACGATTTTCGTATTTTCGTTTCGTATTCGGTTTTACAGCAAGTACATTATGAAAAAAGTTTTTAAGATTATTTTGGTCGATGGATTAATCCTTTCGATGCTTCTTTTATATTTATACCCTTTTTAGGAATAATCGGAGCGTGGCGGTCACTTTTAGTTTGTGTTCTGGCTATTCCTAAATCGTCCTGTGTCTCGTTATCGGAGCGACCCTGACGGCGAAATTTTGTACCTCAACTTTTCACATTATCATGGCCGCTTTTTTTGACTACCGTTTCCCCTATGAAGTTTGTCCTCAAATCTAACCTCAGCAGTTTATTCTCTAGGAAAAACTGTTTTGCAGTCGAAATTGCAGTTTCGTGAGAACGGTGATTGAGGCGCCAGGACAAAAATACTTTTTCGTTATCATTAGCAGGTCATTTCGACATTTATCAAAAACAAAAAACTTTTTTCCCCCTCTGACACCTGAAAATTAATTTCACCGAATCCATGGCATTCTTGAAATGTTTAGTGACAAAAAAGTCACCAATTCCGCGACCGTTAAGATACTCCGAAATCGCCGTTAGAACAATTCGTAGAAAAATAAGTGCTTCGCGTTCTTGGTAAGTGTGACCCGGTGAACCATTTTTTTTTCGCTCTTCGGTCAAATTACGTCTTTTTGTTGTGAGTTTTTTTTGGTTCGCTTCTTGTAATTTTCAGGATTCGCACGCACGTGCCCAATTTCCATATTGAATTGATTTCCATCGGATTGACAATGCCCTTGAAAATTAGCACAGATTGTACGATAAAATTTGTAGGTTATTCAAACTTCGTTTATTCAGTAGATCGGCCGTGAATTTGGCTTATGCTTCGTACGAATCGAGCGATGGTCTCAATGAGGCGAAAGTTTCGAAAACTCCGCCGATCGTTATCATGCACGGCCTGTTCGGCTCAAAAAACAATTGGAATACCCTGGCCAAAGCCATTCATCAGCGAACCGGACGCAAGGTCAGTACTCAGTCTCCGGTGCTGTCGCAATTGCCTTTAGACACTGCATTTCTGTGCATCCTGATAAATTCAAACAACGCTTAAGAACACAAACAATAATTTAAAACCCAAACGAAAATGATTATAAACCCGAACAAATCCAAGCATTTTGATAAACGCAAACGAAACAGTGCTGAAAACTCCGAATGGTGCCTGCAAGCCGAAACAAGACCATATAAAAGTTGCAAGCGCAAACAATACTTATGTATCCAAACATTACTTATAAAACCAAACCAACGATGCAGATAAATGCAACCGAACCCAAGCATGCCGATAAATTCAAACAATGCGTACAAACAAAACAATGCTTATGAACCAAAAGAATATTGGCAAACTCAAACCGACAATTATTATGAACCTAAAGAAACGCAAGCATGCTGATAAACCTAAATGGTGCTTATCAACCCATACGAACACAAACAGAAACGAGAAATGTCCAAGTGATTGCCAAACTTACTGCTAAGTTTCCATAAATATATTTTTTTCGGGTATGTTTATTAATGGTATAATTCGTTGAATTATTATTATTTCGTTATTATTGTTGTTGACTTTTTTCGGTTACTAATATTACTAACCCTGCATTATTATTATTTTAATAAGATTAATTATTTGCTACTTTTAATAACTGTAAAAATGAATAATACTAATTATTAATATTAATAGTGATATTTTTTGTTATCATTAGTGTTGTTGCAATAATTATCAATATTAAATGACGATATTTCAGAAAATAAAAAACAATAAATAATAATCCATATTTACTATGATTGTTAACGTTTTCGTGATATAATTGATTTTGTTTTTCCCATTGGCGATATTGTTATTACAATTGTTGATGATACTTCGATTATTTTAACAAACGCAATAATTCGCAATAATAATTATTGTTGTCGTTGGTAGAACAGCAATAAACAAAGTGTTCTCTGTTTTGAAATGTTTATTTTAGGTGATAGCCGTAGACGCGAGAAATCACGGTGACTCGCCGCACTCGCCAACAATGACGTATGCGGAAATGGCGAAAGACGTTCTGAAGCTTTTGGAAAGTCTCGAGAACGAGAGCGCTATACTGGTGGGCCACAGTATGGGGGGCGCAACGATGATGTGCACCGCCCTGAATTATCCTGAAATGGTTGAAAAGTTGGTGGTCGTCGACATGTCACCGGTGCGAACGAGCAACAGCCTTTCGGCGATGAGTCAAATATTCGACGCGATGCTCACCGTGGAAATAACAAGCGGGATGAGTCTGTCAGAAACGCGAAAATCGATCGATCGCCAGCTTGCGAGGAGCATAAAATCGGAAACTCTTCGACAGGTATGTTTCCGCTAATGGCATTCTTTTTTGGGCAATTTTTTTCGGTGAGAATTGGTTGGATGCGAACGAAAGAGGAGCGATGGGTGTCAGTGGCGCTAGTGTCGCGTGGAAACGTGTGGCGCTAGTATCGCTCTCGTAGAAAATAGCCCAAAAACACCAAGTTATTCATATACGACAAAAATACACAAAATAAGGAAGACTCCTTTCTCAATTATTAAGTTTACAAAAATATAAAAGAGATCTTTGTACTCTCGTCTAACTAGCAAAGTTTTTGTTCCAATTGCTTCCATCTCCACTTCTACCACGAGTAAACAAATCCTGGGCGGCCATCTTGATTAGTACAAATTCTCACCGCCAGGGCCGCTGGAAAATCACACTTTAGCCACGTTATCGGACATCAATTATTAATAATTTGTTAATAATAATGATGAAAATGAGCCATTCTTTAAAAAAAAAAATTCATTTCAGTTTTTGTTGATGAACCTCGTGGAACACGAGCCCAGCAAGTACAGATGGCGCGTCAATCTTCCGGTCCTCGCCGAAAACTTTGCGAATCAGATAGCAACGTTTCCGGACACGGGGTCGAGCAGGTACGAGCGCCCAACGTTGTTTATCGGTGGTGGGAATAGCGATTACATCAGGAAGGAGGATCATCCTAGCATTCAAAAATTATTTCCCCTAGCGGAATTTCGTTACATCGGTGGCGCCGGGCATTGGGTGCAGTCGGAAAAGCCGGCGGAATTTTTGGACATGATCGTCGGATTTATCAATCGGAAATGACGTAACGAATATATTTAAAAAGAGAATAATATAAATAGGTACTTAAAAAAAATAGCAAATTTGTACATTTGAAATGATCCAGTGGATGAAAAATAGTCGATAATTGTCATTTGTAGCTGGAATGATATTACGTTGAAAAATCGCAACAAACAGACCCGGGGGTGAATAAAAAATAGCGAATGAGAAAGACACGTTTATTTAAGTTTTTGCCACGCGGCTCTTAAGAAACAATCCTCTACTGTATATCCGGGCACCGCTTGGGGTTTTCAGTCGTTCAACTGATACTGCGGGACTCTGTCGCGATCGAAGGGAAGGTTGCTGCTTCCCTGGTAGACCGGGGGTGAAAAGGGTGCTTGACTTCCGGGCCGCGGATGGTCCGCTTCCGGGGGTGATCTGAAATATTTTCGATCGTTCAAGCGCGTTTTTTCCTCGGAATTAAATGACAAAAGGTAGAAATGTCGATTTTTTATTTGGAATAATTGATAATTACGCAAAAAGTGGACGAATCGTTTGAAAACAATTGTTAAACGGAAAAATGTCATCTCACCTGCCGAATTGCGATTTCACGTATTCCTCTCGATTCTTCTTTCTCAGCTCGTCGTAAGTCGTCGAGGTCCCCGTGAACTTGTCGAGTGGCTCCATCGTGTAAAAGTCGTCGCGTTGATCGGCTAGAAATCGTTTATACTTTTAAAAAATCACGCATAGCGACGGGACGATGAAAACGCTCAATTAATTTACAATAATCGGACACCGTAATTACCGCGTTTTAATTGCCATTTTTTTTCTTGGGATTGGTATTTTCGTAATATTACTTGGTGCAAGTGGCGCGAATTTTATTCGAAATTCGCTCGAGGGTCATACTCACTGTCAGTGTGGACACCAGTGAAAGTGTCAAAATCACTGGGCGGTTGGTAATCGTCGGCCTGAAGTTCAGGAATCATCGAGGAAAGGACCTGCTCGGATGGTTCGGGCGGTATAAGGCCCTTCTGCTTGGCCCTGATTGAAAAAAATTAAGAAACAAACTACAGTGAAACCTCGACAGAACGAATCTCCAGGGAAGTTCGTTATATCGAGTTTTCGTTATATCGAAGTCATGTTCCTTAAAATGTTCTTTAATAGAATATACAGTGGCCTTTTTTTCTCACTTATTCGATAAAATATTTAATGCCTGAACCTCTCCATCGTTTCAAATATTTGAGGGAGCTATGATATGCATAACAGCGTGGTATATTATTTTGTTTGTATAGTGTATGGTTTGTGTGCAGTGTCGAACGCGTTCGGTCAGTGCAAAAATATTGGGCCGCTGTCTCACCTTCTCCAGCCATACGGTTTGTTTACGTTTTCTTCCGCGCTTTCTTTCGCGTTAGTTCGAAACACAAAGGACCATGAAAAAATCAGTTCTATTTCTGCCGCAATGGCGAAACACACAAAAATTGAGGTCCGCGAAGTTGTGTTAAAACTATGTAAAAAAGGAATGAGTCCTCGTGATATTGCAAATACTATTGGGAAAAGCACAGTAAACCGTATTATTGCGAAATATAAATCAACAAATTCGTTGTGTGATAAAAGTCGAAGCGGTAGACCCCGAAAAACTTCAAAACGCGTGGACAAAATCATTAAAAGAAAGTGCGTCATAGATCCGCGAAAAACTGCGGCAATAATTTCGCGAGAATTGCGCAGTGAAAATCTTGCCGATATCAGTCGGAGTACGGTATCCCGACGTCTGAAGGCTGTGGGATTGGTTGGGCGCGTCGGTGTAAAGAAACCACTCGTCAGCACAAAGAATAAGGAGGCTAGATTGAATTTTGCCAAAAAATATCAACATTCGACAGTATCGAATTGGCGGAAAGTTCTTTTTCCCGACGAATCCAAATTTCAATTGTTCGGAAGTGATGGTCGCAAGTACGTAAGACGTCCAGCAGGTACCGGATACGATGTACGATATCAAATTCCAACTGTAAAACACGGTGGCGGAAGTGTTAAAGTTTGATGAGCATTTTCTGATAACGGTATTGGTCCGCTAATAGAAATCCAAGGCAATATGGACGCTATAATGTATCGAAATATATTGCAAGATTATATGCTCCCATTTGCAAAGAAAAATTTGACGAATGGGTGGATATTTCAACACGACAATGATCCCAAACATGCTTCGCGTCTTGTGAAGAATTTCCTTGAAAGCCGAAAAGTGCACCTTCTCGACCGGCCCTCGCAGTCACCGGAATTAAATCCGATTGGACATTTGTGGCAAGAGCTCAAGGTTCGCGTTGGAACGAAGAATAACTCCAACAAGACGGAATTATGGGATCATCTGCAATACGAGTGGGAAAAGATGCCACAAGATCGCATCTCGAAATTAATTGCGTCTATACCCCGACGATGTGCTGCTGTAATCGCTGCTAAGGGCATGACAACGAAGTATTGACTCTAGAGAGAAAACTAAACCATGTTTTGTTATTTTTATAATGTTTTGTTTTTTGTTTTTATACGCAGAAGTATATGGCCCAATACTTTTGCACAGTCGTTAAATAAAAACGGTTGGATAATTAATTGTTGAAGAGTGATATTACTGCTTATACCACATTTTTTTAAATATCAAGCATCTCGACGCCAATTATAAGTGTCATCACTCGTTTGTATTTCCCGTACCATCGTATTTCTATGGAACATCCACGAAGAATAGGGTGGCCCGAAACTTTTGCACGCTACTGTATTAGTACTTTAAATATGGGGATATTTTTTAAAGAAAGAAATGTTTTAATTAAAGCTTTTTTTTACAAGCAATAAGCAATTAGAGCATAATGTATATGATTATGTTGATGTGCCAAGGTTTCGGGTGTCTGTCGGAAGGGAATGGACAAATCTTCGTTATATCGTCGTTCGACTGTAGATATACAGTACTGGACAAAAAAAAAGTACGCACCAGTGTAATTTCGATATTTGTGCTAATATGTAAATGAAAATGATGAATAGGCAGTAAGCAGTCTGGAGGAAAGTTAACTTGTCTTCTCCTATTAGGGTTTCTGGTCGATATTTCTCGGAGCGAGAATTCCCGGGAAATTTAGCCGTACTCGAGACGAGAAAAAATTGTCGATAACTCGAGCTGAACCCCGCCGCGCGTTTGTTCATTCCTTTTAGTTTGTCTCTCTCCTAGGGTAGTTTTCCACCAGGGATGTGCGAGGTAGCTAAGCGGTGAGCGAGGAAAAAGTCCACCAATAGGATTGCTTCATTCTGCTTCGCACAGCCGAGCTCTTCATTGGCAAATACTCAAAGTATATTCTTTAGTTGATTGTGTTATTGAAAATTGATTAAAAAAATGATTTTCTGTTTATTTAAAGGACTATCAGGGGTTAAAAGTTCAACATATTTATAGGAAGAAAGATGTACTGTATGTAACTTTAATTTGAAGATTGTTTTCATGTCGATACTTCGTGTACCTACTATTTGTTCAATTAAAAGACTGTGCGATTCATATTTTTACTTACCTCAGGAAAGAAGCTGATATCAATATTCAATGCACTTACTTCTTAATAAAAAGATATATTAAAAGTTTTATACGAAGATACTCAGTTTAATTTAGTTGTTTTGTTAAAAAGATATGTAAGTAATGAAAATTTTAATCCAAACAAGACTGAATGAATAATAAATGTTGATGATTATTGATAAGCGTATTTTTTATTTTGCATTTAATTCCTAATTTTATGATTTTTTTTTATTTTTGAAATTTCTCTTCGAAGATTCGAGAATTCCCGGGAATTCCTAGTCTAGAATTCTCGAGTCCCGAGAAAAAATAATAAGTCGAGATATCAGAAACCCTAGCTCTTATGTTTTCACAGAAGAAATATCGAAAATATTCGAAAATCGGGTAAGATTTAGTGAAAAACCCGTAAGAGTACTAATTTTACGTTGGACAAAAAAAGTACGCACGCGACGAAAGTAAATATACGATCGTATGCTTACCCACTACTTCGTGTGACTTTTTACTCGAATGACAGCTTCTAAACGTCGATGCATACTTTCCACAAAGTTGTGGATGTGCTGCTCGTCTATATCATTCCACGCTTTGCAATAAGTCTTAAAAAGTTTTTTTTTAATCGTTACTTTGCCCTTGTGAACTTTTCGGTCCAAAGTCGAGCACAGATTTTGTGTGCGATTTAAACCTGGCGATCGAATTTGTTCGATGAACCTTGGGCAAAAATCGTGTCTACTTATAAAAATAAGCGGATACTACGGTACGTATTTTCTATTGCCCAAGGTAAAATTGGCACCCGAAGAGTTTTAATAAATTTTGCACGGTTGAAAAAAATATTTTCGATATTTCTGCGAAAATAGTGAAGCAGTCTAGTTAATTTTCCTATAGAATGCTTAATGCCTATTCTGTTTATGATTTTCATATATATATATTAGCACTAATATCGAAATTACACCTTTTTTCTTCAGTACTGTATACATCGTTAACCAATTTTTACTTTCTCGGCACTTATTCAGTAATTCTGAGTCAATAAGATGAAAAATAAATCATGAAAATTTGCATTTGGGATACGTCATTGAAAATTTGGATTCTGGATAAATCATTGAAAACTAAGATTTACGATAAATTGTTGAGCATTTATATTTCGGATAAATGGTTGAATATTTAGATTTTAGATAAATTCTAAAAAAATTAATTTCGGATCGATCATTACGAATTGAGATGTGGGATAAATCATTAAAAATGTAGATTTTTGATAACTCTGAAAATTTACAATTCGGATAAATCATAGTGGACTTTGATTTTAGATAAATTATTAAAAATCTAAATTTCGGATGAATCGTTAAAAATTAAATATTGGGATAAATCATTTTAAATGTAGATTTCGAATGAATCATTAAGAATTGAAATTTTTGATAAATCATTGAAAATCTAGATTTTAGAAAAATTATTCAAGATTCAGATTTTATAAAAATAATTAATAATTTAGAATTAAGATAAAGCATTTGTGAAATCTTCAGAAATCATTAACAAATCATCATTTCAATCTTTACAATCTTAATTTTATCTTTAGATTTCGAGTAAATCATAAAAGACTTCGATTTCGAATAGATCACTACAAATTTTGGATTCGAATAAATAATTGAAAATTGAGATTTTGCATAAATCACAAAAAATTTACATTTTGGATGAAACATTAAAAACTTAGGTTTCTCATGAGCATCAAAAATGTGTATTACAAATAAATCATAAAAACTTGGACTCCATTCGTGAGAGTAAACCCGGTGAGAATAAACCCGGAATTCTTCCAGAGCGTGAACATAAATAAATGTATGTGCTGTGTACGTACAATTCATATTGATATTTCTGGACGGACGCGTCGACCTGACGTTTCAAGCTGCTGTCAGGCAGATCCATAATTTTTTGGATGCAAGTGGCTTTGTGCGAAATCATTCCGACCAAGGTACCAAAGCTACCGAGCGTTAACATGGTGGGCGCGTAGCCGAACGTTGGATTGGCTTTGAGGAAGCCGATCTTGATCAGGGCGAAAGCTCCTGCAGCCGCAATGGCCCCGTAGGGGACACCCTTCTTCACAAACGCTTCCCTTGTACATTCCTTGTAGATCTTCTCCTCCTCTGGGCTCATTCGTATCATCGGCGGCTGAGGAAGAAATACCGCAAATAGAAGAAAGACCAGAGAACCGAAACGATAAAGCAGAAAAAATAATAGAATAATAAATAAAAACAGAAATAAAAAAAATTACAAACCCAAACAACACCAAACAAATGCATTAATAAAAAAAAATGTTTAAACGGAGAATTTTCTCGCCATTTATTTTTGATTATATATATACAATGGGAAATAAAAATGGCTGCGTCGAATTTTTTTTCGAAAATAGTTTGTAAAAAATTTTGTTTGACATTTGATTTTCTTCAAAATTGTTTTTTTTTTGTTCCTCGAATCTTATTTTTTTCTCAACATTTATTTGGGGTAATTATTTTAAGTTTTTTTCTTCTACCGGTTGAGTAAATTCAGTTTTAAACTCGCTTTAACTTGTGATTGGAACTTACGTCATTTTTGGGCGGTACCTGCTGATACGTATTGTCATGAGCATTGTTGTACATATTTTATTCTCATGCACTTCCGGTTCCCGACGAATTTCCGTGCTTAACTCTTTTCACTTCTGCTTATTTTCCTCCCGTTTCGTGGAATTTTCGAGACAGCTCTTGCGACTTAACCTAAAAAGTGTGCCGTACGCGCAGCCGGTAGCGCGGTACCTATTGCGTCGCAGCAGCGCGCACACGATTGGACCGGAAGTCGCAAAGCTGCGCCGATTCTCGATACGGGCATGGAATCAAAGAAAATTGATACAAGATTATTCTTGCGGTAGCGAGTGCAATTGGTCTCTTCTAAAAAAAAGGCTATAAATATTTTCATCTCAGACAGGAGGTTGCGTACAGCTGTTTTCTCGACCCAGCATCCCTCGCGCTTGCTCCGCACCGGAAAGAACATTTTTGAATGCGGAATGCGTCCAATTTACGAATTTTTTTCTAAATAGGGAATTCTTATGGGAAAGACACGTAGATACGTAGGTTTAAAGAAATGGATTTAAAAAATGGAGGACAATCTGAACCGTGCATTTTTTTGCTCCTTATATTTCCATTATATTTCGCGGACAAAACAACGTCGAGTCTTTTTTTACGGGGATTCCCATATACAGTTCGGAATCGCACGATATTTTTTTTCGCCTCGAGGCGCAGCTCCGATTTTTTACACACTATTACACGTTATTTTGCTTTCCTCTCGAAGTTTATCACAATATTTTTTTATTCCGTGTTATTTTGTATAGGATATAAAACCTCTTCGGGGCAGTTGAAGTTTCGCGTTCGGGTGCGGCTGAGCCAAAGATACAACGCGCGAAAAAAATGGTCTCGTCATTCTGTGCGATCGATCGTCAATTTTTTGGGCGAAGTTCACAATTTTGAGTTTTCAACACGTACCTCTCGCGTGCACGAACGATTTCTTTCCTTTCGGCGCCATACCAAAAATGGAAGAATTCGAATGAGGTCTTCGACCTTAATCAGGAGGTCAACTAAAGTATAAAGTGATACTTTGAAAATTGATCGTGGAAATTAATCGTGAAGAAAAAAACGCTTATCGTTGCGTTTATTTGGGGTCATGGCCTTTTTTAACGCAGCGGTTTTTGAATCTCGAGAAGGAAGTAAAATTCCACGAGGACGAGATTTCAATTGCACAGGGTCGGATCTGACGTTTCTTTCAGCGTTGTGATCATTTAAAAAAAATCCTTTCTGCAGCGCTTATTACCGGAACTAATGTAATATACATTACTCGCATTATATTACAGTATTTTGAAGATTGAGACTTCAGATAAATCATAAAAAATTTGGAATTTGGATAAATCATCGAAGTTTCAGGTATTGGGAAAATGATTAAAAATTAAGGTTTCGAATAAATAGTAAAAAATGTAGAACTCGGATGAATCATACAAGAAAACAAAATTCGGAAAAGTTATTTTATAAAAATCGGTTTCGGGAAAATCATTGAATATATTTCGCATAAATCAATAAAACTTTTGGATAAATCATTGAAGGTTTCTATTTTAAATACATCACTGAAAATTTCGAACTTGGATGAATCATAAAAAATGTAGATTTCGTAAAAATTTCCCATTTCGGAATAATCATTTGAAAATTTAGATTTTCATCATTAAAAATTTAGATTTTAGATTAATCATAAAAATGTTCGTTTTCGGATAAATCATAAACATTTTTTTTAAATGCAGCGTCTTTTCGATCTCGAGAGGGAAGTGTAGTTTCACAAAATTTCGAGAAGTTCAAGATTTCAATTGTACAGGGCCCGATCAAACGTTTTTTTTTTCAGCGTTGTGTTCTTTTTAATCTTTTCTACAGCGCGTATTACCGGAACGAATGTAATATACATTACTCGCATTATATTACTATGTTTAATAATATTCGACAAATCTACTTATATACATAAGTACCTAACTTTACAAATATGGAAGTAATAGTCGAGGCGCTCTCGGGACTCTTTCGTTTTTCTCGATCCGCCCGACGGAATGAAAAAAAAAAATGCTTAATTTCTGCAGTGCCGATTTTCCGATTCGGGACAAATTTTAGTTCGAGCCTCGTCTAGAATCGAAATCCTCGAAACCTTCGGTTAATTGATGCAAACTTTTTTTCTCCGACGACCATAATCAAAAAATTATTTTTTAAAACTTAAAAAATGCTCAAATTCCATTACCAAATTTTCTCAAAAAGGCTTCAAAACCTCGTCACTCCGATCGATTAATCAATTTTTGAGATCGCCGTTTCGAAAAAAAAATCCCCAAACAACGTGGCTCTGATAACTGTCGTCAATTGTAACTTCAGCAATTTATCGATCAATTTATCGTCTCGATCATTATCTCGAAAACGACAAATACATGGCTGCTCATGCTCGAACAAAAATTGCTATTTGAGGAATGAAAATTCAACGAAGCGACGACGAATTGATCGGACCTTTTTGTTTTTCTTTTAGTTCAGGCATTTCGAGATTTTCGATCGTGCGACGTAATGTTGAAAAATCTCGTTGAAATAAAATAAAAATATAAAATCCAAGGCCCGGTCAAATAGCGTGAAAGGTTGAAATAATTTTTTTAAATATATATAATACCGACGATAAAACTAATCGCCACGGTTCAATAGCTTTTCCTACGCGTCGTCGATTATTCGGGACTTATTCCTGCGCATATCGTTACAAACGAAATATCATATATATAACGAGAAATTTACGAAAAATGACGCATTGCGTGTACAGAGTGGTTCACATTTTTTACTTTCTCGCGAGACAAAAATTTGCCGAAATATTCGCGTTCAAAGTCCGATGCCGAGTAAATGGCACAGTAATTACTCACGAGCGAATTGTTTTTTTTTCATCGAGTATCAAACAAACGCAAATTATGCTATCATATTATTGATTTACAAAGCTCGTCTCCGTGATTCGTTATTATTTTATCGAAAAAAATTAATTTCTGTCGCACAATTAAAAAAAAAAGGGTTTTGCCCGCAATGGGACGCCGAATGTGGATCACCCTGTACACTAGACTGGCCCGAAAAAGAATGAATTTTTTAAAAAAATTTGTTGAAAATCATGAAATTTATCATAGGTGCAACTTTGGCGTTGAATAAAATTCGAACGAGTGAATTTATCGTGTGAAGGCTGAGGACCTTTTTTGTAGAGCGTTAAATTTCCTATAAAACGATGTTTTGGGCATTTCCGTGTGTTTACCCGTAAGCGAGTTATAAAGCTGAGAAGCGGCAAACAAATCTTTTGCCATGTTAAATGAATGGGAAATAGTAAATTGCAATGATGGACTTCTAAATATAGATATAAAGGGCTAAAATTTAGTCAACACTCATTTTTGTCATCCTCAACAAGATTTTCAACAAAAATTTCAATTGAAAAAAAAATATATTTTTTTCTGGGCCAGTGTTGTACTGTACACATATCGAAATTAGCAGAAATTGCCATACTAAATAATTGCAATACGATAAAGTACAAGCGGATCGTGCTGTGGTCCTGCAAATAAATCCTGTCAATCTTCGACATCATTTTTCTTCGTCTCCACGATAAAAATATTTTAAGCAGTCTTTAACTCGAATCGTTATCGTTTTTTTAAAGGTAAAATCTGCAGCGTAGGCGCACCTGAGGGGCGAGGTGGGCCCGCTTCGCACACACATTGCAATAATATTGTTATATCGTGTTTTCGTTTTCTCTCTATTCGTTTTTGGTAAAATTCTCTCGAGTGCTCGAGCTCGTGTCTCGTGGGCAATCGACATCGTCCGACGTAGGGGGCCGCATCTGTAAAACACACACACCCAGTTTGGGCTTGTCAATTCGATCGCTTCGTCGATGAATATTCCTTAAGGAGATACCTTTAGGCGTAGAGAAAGATTTGCTGATTTTCACTTTTTTTTAAGGGGTCTTCTCACTTTAGACGTTAAAAAGGCTATTTTCATGACTTTTTTATATGTTTGTATTCTCGATATTGATATAAAAGTTGTTTCGAAACACTTTCGAAACACATTAAATTTTTTTTTTAATTTATTTAAGTCACTATTTATAGACGAAAATGGTAGAAAACAAAACAATCAAACGGTTTTAGATTCAGTATGTTAATGGCTATAGCGCATATCATACGATTTTTGATATATGCAAAAATTACAAAATGGCGGACATTTTTCGAAAAAACAAAACCTTTTTGCACCGTTTTTGGCCAAAAAAATGGTAAATATAAAAATTTTGAAAAATTATTTATATGCGCTATAGCTATAGTTGTAAAGAATAGGCGGTTGAAATTTCATAAGGATCGGTTCAGTAGTTTCGAAGATTTTTTCAACAAGCTGTCAAAAAACGTTGTTTTGAGAAAAACGCGTTCAAAGTTTGTTTGGGTAACATGAATACATACATTTTTTAAAAATGTATTTCGAAAGTGTATTAATTAAGTGTAACAACTTTCATATCAATATCTAAATATAAACTTATAAAAAAAATCGTGAAAATAGCCTTTTTTAGTGTCTATAGTGAGAAGACCCCTTAAAGCAAAGATTCCTTCACTATTTTTGAGACTTATGGTACGTTTTATATTCTACTTTTGGCTGTTACATGGTATTTTTTTGTATTGATCTTTAAAAATGGCGGAGGTATGGCACGGTTTTCTAAACTGCATTTTCCAAATTGGCGTGACGTGTAGCTAAAAAACTAATCGACCGGTCCTGATGAAATTCGGTATAAATAAAAGGCAAAGTCCGACTGACAGACTCATCATCGCCCAGCCTAAACCGCTAAAGGTAGAAGCGTTAAATTTCGAGAGGGTGTTGATTTTATATTGGAGGCATCGTTTAAGAAGGGATTTTTCGAAATTCCACCCTTGAGAAGGTGAAAGGGGGTGCGGTATGGGAAATAATATTTTGATGGTCAAATTTACTTGAAAGAAAATTTGACTTGACAAATTTACTTGAAGGTAAATTTGACCAATTGTAAATTTCGAAAACCTTGAGCGACCACTAAGTATTCATTGGCCGGCTAGAGCTGTCGCGAGGTTAGTTTAAAAAATATAAAAGCGTAAAATTCATGGGTGAGAAGTGGAGGAAAAAAATCGATTTTTTATTGAAAATTTGGATTTTTGACAGGCTTCAGCGACCTCTAAATATTTTTTGACCGCTCGCAGCTTAAGCAACAATTTTTTTTTAGAAGATAATTGGATGGTGATAAAAAGTAAAAAAATCGAGCTCAATTTGTGCCACCCTATGTGAAGCAATTAGAAGCAATATTGCCGAAACAATTGCAGCAATCTTCGTTGGTTTTTTTTCCTTCAGATGAATCCCGCCGACGATACGTACCACGCCATTTTAAAGATTAATTTAAAAAATATCATGCAACAGCCAAAAGTAGTAACAAAACACGCTCTAAGTTTTAAAAATAGTGAAGAAATATTTCCTTTAAAAAAAATTATGATAATCCGCAATTTTGTCCACGCCCAAAGGTATTTTAAATATCCCTCCTTAAAAATGTCAATGTTTTTCTTTCTTTCCGAATTTTTTAATTTGGGTAATTTTGTTGTTGCTTAATGTTTCAAAAATATTTTTGTTTCTTGGCTCGTTTATTGTTCGTCTCGCTATGAAAACGGAGTAGCAAAGATTCGTTGCGATTAAGTAATGATAAGAACCCCACGTGAAATCTTCGTTTCGGTCCGTTTGGGTCTAGTCGATGAAGCGTTTTTTGTCGTTCTTCGATATTGTTTCACGAAACTTGAGAAAAATGTGGCAATCGAGAATTTGTCTTTTCTTTACAAAAAATAAAGAGAAAAAGATCATCGCAGATTTATTTGGGAGACGGGAAACTCTTTTTTTCGAACTTGGCGTAATTGTTTCGGTCTAGTTGGGTTTATTCAGGACGTTTGAATTATTCGATTGCGGTACGAT
Source organism: Ophion slaviceki (assembly GCA_944452715.1). Taxonomy (NCBI): domain Eukaryota; kingdom Metazoa; phylum Arthropoda; class Insecta; order Hymenoptera; family Ichneumonidae; genus Ophion; species Ophion slaviceki. The sequence goes on from OX101789.1 coordinate 1,376,561, forward strand.
GGATGAGCGACATCGTGCTCATCCGCCCCCCATTTGACGCTCTTCTCCAATCGTTCGATTCTGATTAATCCGCAAATCAAACCACTCGAATTGATCCGATCTCCGAATCGACTCGATTTACAATTAATAATAACAACAATAAATCTTCGACTCTGAATCGAATTGCGGTCTTTTTTCTTTCTTCAATCATCCTGAGTATCGGCAATAATTCGATCGATCTTCTCGAGAGATCGTCGAAAGCAAAAAAGGGGACAATACATCGAACCGCCGGAAGAGAGCCGCCCTCGAATTTTATATAAAATTCGACAAAATATTGCACACTACGAATTTGAAAAAAAAAAAAATCCCAAGTTCCTATATCTTGGCCGAAAAAATATTCCAATCGCGTATCTCACTGGAGACGTTAAAAAATAAAGTACTAAAAAGAGCGCGAATTACAAACGTGAGAAAATTAAAATGTTTTTTTTTTTCAAGTCGGAAATACTGCAGTTGGGTAAATTGATTGATCTAAAATTCTAAATTCCTAAAATTAGCTATAAACCGCTCCGAGGCGACACGGCGCTCGTGGATGTGCAAAATCTAATTTCTTTCTTTGTCTTTCTCTCTTTTTTATCAATATAATCGCCGTAAAAAAAAACTACTAAGTTTTTTTCGCTGCCTTAGCTATTTTCCATTTTTATCCATTATTATTATTATTTTAAAATATTTCAAAATACGATAGACCGTGGGAATCGTACCGAAATAATTATTCGCGAAGCCCTGATTGGGTTTTGCTTTTTTTTCCCTCTCGTCGATTACTTTATTCCGAATTGCACAAATTTTATCCCTTTGCTCTCGCTCATCACTTTCTATCCGAGGGAAAAAGGCCTCGAGTGCAAAGAGCAAATTTGACCAAAAAAATTAAGCGATTTGCCTTTTATTTGAGAAAAATGTGCATTTTGACCAAAAAAAGGAAAGATCAAAATTAAATTTCACTAATCCGCGATCGCGAGCGAGGGATCGCGGCAATCGAGTCTCGTCGTGTCGGTAGTACGGCCCCTCATCATTTTCGTTCACCCCTCTCTCTCCTCTCTGACGGACTCCGACCGACGTAGAGTCGCAAAAAAAGGGAAAATAAAAAAAAGCATGGGGGAGAATAAAAAAAAAGATAGAATAACAAAAAAAGTAATAATAATAAAATAAAAAAAAGAATTGAACCATCTTTGGCGTGAATTGCGACGACAGGACAGTGTAGCGAGAGTTGCTTAGGTACGCACGCTGATTTTCGATCGGTGATGAACAAACGACGTTCGGCGTTGTGGATATTTTTTTGTTTGTTGCATTTTTGTTGTTGTTTGGGTATTTTTGTTGTTTGTTTGTTTTCGCGGCCTTTTTTAGTCTACGTTATCCTGGAAGATGAGTTTGACGTATCCGGGGGAGCCTTCGAGAGGAACCGCGCAGAACGGGCAGATCGCTATGTATCCGTTTGTGCCATGAGGTATGGCCACTTTCTCCCAGTATCTGAAGACAGACGAAAATCTAATTTTAGTCTCTCGACTTGATTCTCCTTCCTCGTGGAACATTTTTCACTCGACTCTTTCGCACACTCGGTCGATGTCGACGGAAGTTCAGTACTTTCTTTACTTCCATGGTGTATCCTTTAAGGATGTATGGCAACTAAGTTATTTACTACTGTTCGAATTGAAACTCACTGATATTGTAAAGGAAAATATCGAGAACTTTTTGAGATTAAAAAAACAAAATTTGCCCACGTGAATGCTGAGATAAACGAATTCAAAGTTGGGTCATTTAACACGGGGAACATAGGACTGTACGTCCAAAATTCCCTTTACATTGGCAAAAAAGGTATTTCCGGAGTACTCTTTTGTAAAAAAAACTTTTGTGCGGTATCGCTGTAATATGCGTGATACGTTAAAAAAATCGACATGTGCCCATATATTTTGCGAGATATTGCGAGTTAAATGGGACCGTTTTCGTGTTTCTTTAGCTTGTATGTCGTAACCACGACAACGTCAGGGAAAACGTACATCAAATCAGCAACTAAATTTGCAGTTAAAAATTGAAAATTCTTCTTTCTGTACCGCATGTTTTACTTTGAGCTGTGATAAATCTCCTTTTTAGCTTCAATGAATACTACAATTATTTTATTTAGTCTTTAAATGCGATTTTTGCAAATTGCATAATCAGTTCTGTAACGACTCTGCAGTAGCTGCCATACATCCTTAAGGGGTCTTCTCACTTTAGACGCTCAAAAAAGGCTACTTTTATGATTTTTTAATAGGTTTACATTATAGATATTGATAATGTATGTATGGAGAAGAGAGCTGGGTGTGCCGACGATGAAGTATCTGATAAGAGAAAGGGCTTTACGATATATTGTGGAAGTATTAGGAATGCCTGAAAAAAGATGGCCAAAAATTTGTCTGATGGAGCAAGTAAGGGCCATTGTGAATCATGTGCCGTCGAAGTGGGGGAAGTGCTTAAAGCATGTATTAACGGAAATGGGGGCGCAGGTTATAATCGGGATGATTTGGGAACGGAGAGAGGTGAGAGAAATTGAAGCAAGAATAAAGGTGGGATTAGTAGTCCAGTCGAAATAGGATTTCACCTGGAATTAATTCGGGGCTTCGATTTTCTTTTTTTTATACTTGGAGGGAGGTGGTTGTTAGTGTAAATCTCGATTTTCGGTAAAAATCCCCCCGGTGCGTTTGCCGCCATTTTGATTTAAAGAGGGACTTTTTTTTTGTTTTTCGAATAACTCGCTTATTTTCAACCTTAGAGTGACAATGATGGTATTCAAAGTTGTGGGAAATGTAATTCCCCACAAGTTTGGTAATTATAATTTTTACCCTAGGATCGATTTTTATAGAGTTAGACTGCTAAAAGGGGTAAAAAACGTTTTTTTTAAACTTATCTCGTTTATTATCAAGTTTATTGTAAAAATGGTAAAAAATAATCACATAGGAAATTTTATTTCCTTCAACTTTGGTTATTCGCATTTTTACCCTCGGATCAATATTTTCGGACTTATACTTAATTTAGGGGTGAACTTTTTTTTATGTTCAGTTATTTCGTTTATTATCAAGTTTATCGTAAAAATGGTAAGAAGTAATCGGGTAGGAAATTTTATTTTCTTTAACTTTGGTTAGTACCATTTTTACCCTAGAATCAATATTTTCGGACTTATACTTAATTTAGGGGTGAACTTTTTATTTATGTTCAGTTATTTCGTTTATTATCAAGTTTATCGTAAAAATGGTAATGAATAGTCAGGCAGGGAAATTTATTTCCTTCAATTTTGGTTATTAGTATTTTTATCCTAGGATCAATATTTTCGGATTTATACTTAATTTGGGGGTGAACTTTTTATTTATGTTATTTCGTTTATCAAGTTTATCGTAAAAATGGTAATGAATAGTCGGGTGGGGAATTTTATTTGCTTCAACTTTGTTTACTACCATTTTTACCCTACGATCAATATTTTGAGTTGCAATGAAGGTGCGGGAAAAAAAATACAGTAGAACCTCGATTATCCGAACCTCGATCATCCCAACCCTCAATTACCCGAACGATGACTTACTTTATCCGAACGCTCAATTATCCGAACGTTGGCGCGAAAGATACATTGTTGCTCGCTGCCCCTATTTTAATTATAACTCCTAAAATATTGATCCTACGGTAAAAATGGTACTAACGAAAGTTGAAGAAAATAAAATTTCCTACCCGATTATTTATTACAATTTTTACGATAAACTTGATAATATTCGAAATAACTAAACATTAAAAAAAAGTTCACCACTAAATTAAGTATAAGTCTGAAAATATTGATCCGAGAGTAAAAATGCTAATAACCAACGTTGAAGGAAATAAAATCGCCTACGTGATTATTTGTTACCATTTTTACAATAAACTTGATAATAAACGAGATAATTAACAAAAAAACGTTTTTTACCCCTATTTGCAGTGTAACTCTATAAATATCGATCCTAGGGTAAAAATTATAATGACCAAACTTGTGGGGAATTACATTTCCCACAACTTTAGATATGATCATTTTCACTCTAAGCTTGAAAATAAGCGAGTTATTCGAAAAACAAAAAATCTCTCTTTAAATCAAGATGGCGGCAAACGCACCGGGGGGATTTTCCCGAAAATCGAGATTTACACTACCGACCACCCCCACCCCCCTAAGTATAAAAAAAGATTATCGAGGCCCCGAATTAATTCCAGGTGAACCGAATTTTAGACCTATCTCGACTGAACCATAGAACATTTAAAAAACAAGACGTTCAAGAAAGAGAGGGAGAAAATAAAGGTTTCAACATACAATTATAGGTATAAGTTTATTGTGGCGGATGATATTATGCCCTGGAAATATTGGTCTGAGGTAAATGTGAAGGGCAAGGACAAAGAAATGTGGGCTAGAATAAGATGTGGAAATGTTGGAAGAGCGGGAAAGAAAGGAGAGAGTGACTGGATGTGCAAAATTTGTGATGAGCAGGATGAGACCCTGGAGCATTTATTCACAGACTGGTGGAGTTCAACGACCTATCACATAAGGTCATTGAAGGTCATAGAAAGTACAGAAAGGCGATAATACTTGCAGTTTCGGTAGTTGATAAAATCACCACATTTATAGTGAGTGTTCAAAATGACGACCATCGCCATTTTGTTGGCATTCGCCATAAATAAGAAGCATATTAACTTGCTCTTCAAACGGATACATTGTACTTGATTGACCGATTTATCGATACTAATCTTATCATGTTTATCTTATCCTGCAAACCTACTAGTGTCCTCGAAACAGTTTATTTACTACATTTTATTTACTACCGAAACTGTGTCCCTCTTATCTCTGTCACCCGAAATAACGCGGTAATCATCGACGAAAAAATGTTCGAGACAAAAGTTGTACGGTGTGAAGGGGACCATCAAATGCGACCAATTTTTTTTTATTTTGGTGGAGACGCTGACGCACAGTGAAGGTCACCTCCCCTTTTTTCAATGAAACGGTACATTTTTTTTCCACCATCTTGTGGAGCACCTTAAGCCGCATAAAACACTTTGGGGGTCAAGGTCGTTCAAGGTCATTCAAGGTCAGTATCGATGATGCTGATATTTAGATATGTATTTCATTTTACTAGGTGACCTTGAATGACCTTGAACGTGACGTCGATAATTACCGAGTTATTTCGGGTGGCAGAGACAAGAGGGAAACCCTGTATAATTTTTTTTTTTTTTCGAAATATCGAAGGAAAATAAAATGAAGTTTGTTTGGGTTTCTTCGACTTGGAGAAATGAATTTTTCGAAAGAACCACGTTTATAAACGTTTAAAATAAAATGAATTTGTTAGGGTTTGTTTCGGTTGAAGAAGTGAAAATGTAGAACCACGCAATTGGAGATAAAATAAAATAAAGTTTGTTTGGGTTTGCGGAGCACCTTAAGCCGCATAAAACACTTTGGGGGTCAAGATCGTTCAAGGTCATTCAAGGTCAGTATCGATTATGCTGATATTTAGATACGTATTTCAATTTAATAGGTGACCTTGAATGACCTTGAACGTGACGTCGATAATCACCGAGTTATTTCGGGTGGCAGAGACAAGAGGGAAACCCTGTATAATTTTATTTTTTTTCGAAACATCGAACGAAAATAAAATGAAGTTTTTTTGGGTTCGTTCGACTTTGAGAAATGATTTTTTCGAAAGAACCACGATTGGAAGATAAACAAAATGAAGTTCGTTTCGGTTTGTTTGAGTTTGCAAAGGGGAAATTTTTGCCTAGGTTGGTTTGGATTGAAATAGTGATAATTAGGGAATGTACACGAATGGAAGAAAAACAACACGAAGTTCGTTTGGGTTGAAGAAGGGAAAATTTGGAAACGTTCACAATTAGAAGGAAAAAACCATGAAGTTTGTTTCGATTTGTTTGGATTGAAAAAAGTGAAAATTTGTCTGCGTTTTTTTGATTGAAATTTTGAAGCGTACACGATTTGAATAAAAATAAAATGAATTCGTTTGGGTTTGTTTCGGTTGAAGAAGTGATAATGTAGAACCACGCAATTGGAGATAAAATAAAATAAAGTTTGTTCGGTTTGAAAAGATGAAAATTTGTAAGCATAGTTGATTGGGATAAAAATAAAATGAAGTTTGTTTGGGTTGAAAAGGTGAAAATTTAAAAATATGCCCGATTGTTTGTTTGTTTGTTTGTTTGTTTGTTTTTTTTTTTTTTTTTTTTTTTCGAAATATCGTATAGAACGTACTTGACGGTTTTTTCCGTGGCCATGTGGCCGCAGGGACTGAAGGCGTACGTCGGTGGTCCGCTGTCAACGTAAAACGCGGGCTCGATGCCCATGCAGAGTTTGACAATCGGGCCGGCTACGAGGCACATGGGGCATCGCCTCGTCGCCTTGTCCTTCTCCTGTCCCCAGTCGTGGTGACCCTGCACGTGGCCGCATCTCAGATATACGTAGGGTTGCTGCTGGGCGGAATCGGCCGCGGCCTTTCGCGGTATCACGAGGGTGTTCAGGCCCACCGGGCACTGTGGACGGCCAGCGTTTATCGCGTCCACGAGCTCCTCGAGATCGTGCTTCGTCTTTGCGACAAAATAAAAAACGATCGGATACATTTTTGTGCTTTTTTTTTCTTTTTTTTTCATGTTCGCGCGTTTGTCAACGAAAACTCACGGGCGATTTGGATAGACCTTCGGCGGATCGCCAGAGCAACGTGGCGCCGCAAAGATCGATCAGCGTGCCGTCCTGAAGGACGTTGTCCTCGTCATCAACGACGTTGCCCTTCTGCTGGGCGCTGCGACTCTCGCGGAGCGAAAAAACACCACCGCCCACGCTCACCTCGCGCCAGAATCCGCACTGGGCCTCGCCCCCGCAAAATTGACCCCGGGGATGCATTATGAGGACGCCGTTCGTCGTCAGACCGTCGATCTCGTGGTTCTCCTGCCACTTCGTTGCCTTCTCCTTGTTGCAAAATAACAAAAAACAATCGGTATGCCTTTTTTACATCATTCGGTGAAAAGTGAACGTTTGGAAATGTACGCGACGGAGAATGAAAGGAATGAAACAAAGTTCTTTCGGACTGAAAAATACACGATTGGAAGGAAAATCAAACGACCTTTGTTTGGGTTTGTTTCGGTTGGAGAATTGGGTATTGCACCCTTTTTCAAAGGCGTCTCAAATTGATCCTTTGGCGGTGATAAACTACTCGAATTTTTATTTTTATTTTGCGATATCGATAAGTGCCATAAAAATACATTTTAATTTGACATTTGAAATTTCCGCGCGAAATAGCCACTATGGGGCCGTCCATAAATTGCGTAACGCAATTGGGGGGGGGATCAAGGTTTGCGTTACGTCACGATTTTAAAACTGCCAGAAATAGCAAAATGTCTGCATGTTCAAGTTTTTGATTTAATGTAAGTATCAATATTCTAGAAAAAAATCGTAACTTTATATCAAGAAACACGGAACGAAAACTTCGAACGCGTTTTTTCGAAACTAGTTTTTTCGACCTTGTCCGAGCGAATACTTGAAAACTTATCAACCGATTTTCAATTTTTTAAAAAACATTTTTGTAATCGCAGTCACTAAGGCTGTACGTATCCGCGTTTTTAACATTTGATAATTACTATTTTTAAAGACTGCTTGAATTCAGAAAAAGGAACTTGAAAATAGAAAAATATGTTCAAACATTCGGCATTATGTAAAAAAAAAACAAAATAAAAAAACGGCTACGCATAGCGATAGCTACAGTTGTATAGATATCGATAAATTGTTGACTTTCAATTTGCAGATAACCTTTCATAAAGATATCGATGGGACAATGAAGAGAATTTTTTGTTGTCAAACCAAGGTATATATCTCGGTTAATTTTCAAGATTTTGTCATAAAAATTGGTATAAAACTAGATGAATATATACTTCATAAAATGAGTATAAACCCGATCCTTTCATAATTAGTTATGTCTATGAAAAAAATCGCAATTATTGACGACAAAGCACCCGTTACGTAACGGAATCGGATGGGGCGGTTGTGGCCAAGCGTTACGGTCCCGTTACGTAACGGAATAGAAGTGGGGGAAGGGGTCGTCAAAAATTGGGAAATTTTGAGTTACGTAATTTATGGACGGCCCCATGCTGCTTCGGTTAATGACGTCACTTGCATAAAAAACATCGACGCTGCGCCAATTGTGAATACAAAATTTTTTTTGTTAAAAGTGAAAATGTAGAACGACACAATTGGAAATGAAATAAAATAAAGTTTGTTTGGGTTGAAAAGTTGAAAATTTGTAAGCCTACGTGATTGAAATAAAAATAAAATGAAGTTTGTTTGGGTTGAAAAGGTGAAAATTTGAAAATATTCCCGACTGGGAGAAAAACAAAATAAAGTTTTACCTAATTTTCGGATGAAAAGTGAAATTAAATTCAATAAAACGTGCGTAATTAAAGAACTTTGCGGAAATTATCACCATTGTTATGGAGGTTATTCTATCAATTTATACAATTGTTACGATTATTATAGAAATAAAAGTTCATACCCCTAAAAAAATATTTCTCGAGCTATCGAAGCCGGCTGCGTAGATTCTGGCGACTCGCGGATCCGATCTATCCGTGAGAATTCTGCACGCGAACCTGCTGATCGTGCTCTGAGCGACGCGACTCTCGCTTGCCGGTCCGGTGTCACTGCCGCCCGGGCACGTGTCCATGACCACGAAATCGATCGGCGATTCCGACGAGCGACCGATCTGCAATGCATTTATCCCATTCATTTATTCATCCTACGAATTTTTATTTTCATCCCGGAGCTTTGCTCGCTCTTTTTATTTGCTTCTCCCCCAATAGGCGAAGGGAGTGAACAAAAATCGAAAAAAAATATCGAATAATGTGCAAGAAAATTTAACTGATATTTTTTAAATAATATAAATAATACGAATAAAAAATGTATATGTATAATAATAGAACATAAATTATCAAATAAAAAGAGAGGATAATTTTGATAATCGTACAAAATATGAAATATATTTTTTTTAATTCTCCAAAAATTGTACAAAAAATAGGAAATGATTTTTTTCTTCTTAAAAATGAAAAAATATATATGAGAAAGTATAAACGTATAATACATTTTCTTACAAAATATGTAATGAATTGAAAAATATTCTTTAAAAATTGAACAAAAAACAGAAAACACAATATTCGAGAGAATAGAAGTTGAAATTTAAAAAAATATAGAAAATATGAAATGAATTAAAAAATATCCGCAGAAATGGAACAAACTAAAAGAAAAATATTCGACAAAGTGTACAATTATTTGTCGAAAATATGAAATCAGTTTGACAAGTATAATAAAAAAATTACGAAAAATTGAGAAAAAAGATCGTCAAAAAAACGTAAAAATATCGAATGTGAGAAAAATATCCGCCAAAAACGAATTCGCAACAAAAAAAAAAGGTAAACTTACTTGAAACATGTCGGTATCTTCATCTTCTGTGTATTCAACGATAACGGCCTGGGTGCGCGATAGCGTGTAGGAAATCGAGTGCTGCTGCGTGTTCAATATAGCCTGGGAACTGTGGGGAGTCTTCACCACGTAATGTTTACTCCTTTTGACTCCGTTGGGGGCGGGCCTTTTTACGAGAACGAATTTACTCCGGCGTCTCCCACGATCGCCCGGTGGTAAAAATCCGTTGTAACTGATATACGAGAAGCAAACAAGTAAAAAAAAAGTAACGAAAGATGGAGAGAAAGAAAGTACGTTCGTCAAATAAACACAAACATATCGTTGAGTGCGCTTTGCCAGTTAATTACTGATAGGAACTTTTATCGCAACCGCGAAATAACAGACCACCGTGTTTTTCAGTGAATAATTAACGTTTCGTTTTTTATTTTCTTCTACCCCTCGTTGCTTTCCAGCATAAGCTTGAAAAATCACGCACGAGTTGGAGAAAAAGCTTCGTTTTTTCTTTGTCGATGCATATCGACGAGTTTGTGGTAAATTTTATTTTTCATATTGGCAGTCGGAATGTTTTTGTTTTCAGCGAGCAATTAGAAATTCCTCTCTTCCGCTTATCGTTATTTTCCGGCGTGTGTAAATTCTAAAAGTATTTTCAGAAGTTCGGAAAATATTTTTGAAAATTCTGTAGATATTTGTAAAGATTCAAACATTGGAGACGCTAGACATAGTCGCAGAACATTCTCAAAACAATTTGAAGTATTTTTGAATATTCTGTAAACATTTTTAAAATCTCTAAAAAATTATAAATTTGGGTATATTTCTGAAAATTCTGAAATATATTTTTGAACATTTTGAAATATATTTTTGAAAATTTTGAAATATATTTTTGAAAATTTTGAAACATATTTTTGAAAATTTTGAAATATAATTTTGAAAATTATGAAATATATTTTTGAAAATTTTGAAACATATTTTTGCAAATTCTGAAATAGATTTTTGAAAATTATGAAATATATTTTTGAAAATTTTGAAATATATTTTTGAAAATTCCGAAAAATATTTTTGAACGTTCCGAAATATAGTTTTTTGTAATTCTGTAAAAAGGTTTCCAAACATTTTATTAAAACAGCGCTTAAGAATTCTAAAAACGGCCATCCAACGGAAAAACCAAAAAATCCAATGCCACAAAAAGATGAACTTGAGCGCGACAAATATTAGCGTTTAAAAAATACAAATCAATATTATTCGACGCAGCATAAACGACAAATGGGTATAATTAACAATACGATGAAAGATACAAAAGAAAATGTCTTACCCCAAAATGACCAATTCTCCATATTTGATCAGCTGTTTGGGCTTGTCGTGATTGTGACTGTGAGCTCCGTGTGGATTAACGTGCGAGTGATTGTGACTCTGTTTACCGTGTGGGCTGTGAGGCTGTCCCACTGTCCCACCCTCTGCTACGAGAAGAGGGCTCTCGTTGCTGCCACCATCGGAACTATTAAAAAAAAATTAATAGATCCTAAAATTTCATTTATATCGACGAAGATTGTGAAATTTAAAAGAAAATGATATTATCGCAAAAATTCATTAAAAAAAATAATAAACGCTCTTTATTCGCAATATTTATTCCATATCTTCACATATAAACATTTATTTTCATTATTCATTATATTTATAATACGCAATGATAATTTTTTAAACCCCAAACGTGCAACATTTATTTTCTCCCGTTCATTTGATTTTTGCGATTACCAAAAAAGACTTCTTTTCCATCGAAAGTAAAAATAATTGCGCATTAAATTTCCTCGTCGAAAAGATATAAAATTTTTTGGCTCCAAATTATTCGGATTTATCGAAAATCGAGGATAAACAACATTTTATCGATTTTACAGATATAATCGTTATTTTGATCTCGTATCCTACAGAGATTGGAAGAAGATGAGAGACCAAAGTATACGTTGACTGATCGCGTATTTATTTGAATTTGCGATAAAGATCGATCGATCCATTTGGAGAGGAAGGCGACGATTCTCTTTGGGTACGTGAAATGTTCGAGAATTGCGCAGCGATCGAGCTGCGCTGAGATGCATAATATTGCGGCTCGTCTAGTATGTGGCGAATTTTAAATGTGCTGAACGAAAAAAGAAAAAAAACGAGTTATAATGAGGTTACAAGCGTATAGCCAGTGGTGTGCCACTTCCATATGGCTTCTCTGAACAAGTGACTGCTCCAACTATACACTTATATACCTATATATTATACGTATATACATATACGGAAAAATTGTTAAGTTGTTGAATACATGAAACATATATTCTTTGATATTCAATGTCCGTCAAATATAATAAATCTGCAATATATATATATATATATATATATATATATATATATATATATATATATATATATATATCGTTTTTTTTTCACAGCAAAAAAAATCTTTTTTTTTTCACTTTTCGGACACGTTAGAATTTTTCAGATTTTTTGTTACTATTTATTTTCCACGTCCAATACCGATAGCGAATGTCATTCGAATCGCAGGGTGTACGCAAAAAATCTAAAGAGAACAGCGAATCGTTTTTTTACATTTGGAACGCGCAGGAATTTTTTCAGAATTATTGTTACCTTTTTTAGTCTACGTCGAATACCGATCGCGGAACGTGATTCGAATCGCAGGCAAAAAATGTTAGGTGGACAACGAACATTGTTTTTGAACATTTTTAACACGCTAGATTTTTTTCGATTTTTCTTCACGGCCAATACCGATCGCCAAACGTAATTCGAATCGAAGATTTTCAAGAATCGATTACACGGGATACGCAGTTGTTTGTTTTTGTAGGGGAGCTTCGCTAGGGAGAATTGTTGGGATTTGAGAAATGGCAATCGTTGCCTGCCGTTGATCGCCAAATTGACGGGGATAAATTCGCGAACGCGCTGAATTTCCGGTGGGGTTGCAATTTTGCATCGCTTTTCGATAGAGGAAACGACGGGGGGAAAGACAGACCGGTGATACTTCCGGTATGAAGATCATGGGCGAAACGTGGAGGTGAAGAGGGCGAGAGAAAATCGTAATACCGATCTAGACGATTTCGAAGACCGCAGTACAGATCTACCGGTTTCGAAGATCGTAATACCGAGCTACCGATCCACCGATTTCAAAGATCGTAACACCGATCTACCGATTTCGAAGATCGTAATACCGATCTACCTATTTGGAAAGTCGCAATACCGATCTGCTGATTTCCAAAATCGTTGTACCGATCTACCAATTTTGAAGATCGTAATACCGATTTCTAAAATCGTAATACCGATCTACCAATTTTGAAGAACGTAATACCAATATCGAAAATCGCAATACCGAAGTACAGATTTCCAAAATCGTAATACCGATCTACCAATCTCGAAAAACGCAATACCGATCTACCGATTTCAAAAATCGTAATACCGATCTACCGATTTCGAAAATCCCCACACCGATCTACCGATTTCAAACATGGCAATACCGACCCAACCGATTAAAAAAATCGCAATACTAAATATACCGATTCCGGAACGAATACCCATGCGATTGTGGGTGGGAAAAAAACGAAACAAAAATCAAATTTGACTTACCGTATCACCATCGTGGGGTCGACGTTAGACCCAATTTTGCCGAGACAGTCGTGTACGACGAAATCAGGAGCCACTTTAAATTCACGCAGGCACGCGTGCGACACCACGTACCGTGAAAAGTCGAGCGATCATAAAAGAGCAAAAAAACTCCCTTCCAACAAAAAAAAAAGAAAAGATCGCTTGCGCGAGTACGGGAGGTCGAAGTGAAAAATCGAAAAATTCGTCGATTAATCGAATTTACGTTGTTATGCAAACACTTACGGGGCTCTAATCCCAACCCGCTGGTCGCGAAGGCATTAACACGCGAATAAGAGGAGAGAGAGAAAGTCCCGAAGGAGGACAAGCGAGGGAAGAGCGAAGATGCGAGGAGGGGGGTGAAGGGGGAGAGAGAGCGAGACAGAGCACCCGCGCGCGCATTCACGCTGTAAAATGTTGCATCGGTATATAACACCCACGCTTTGTTTTCACTCGAGATTTCTTCAGCGTCTCTGTTTCCTTTTTCGTTGGCTCTCTTGAGTCCCCTCTCAATTCACATGCGCTTAGTTGCAAAAAAATGTCGACGCAAACAAAAAACCAAAATGATTACAAAAGAAACGAATTGTGTATTAGGAGTTGGATCATCGTGAAAACGCCTTTAAGTCACTAAACGCACGTAGCCCGTAGTTGCACTGACGCATTGCTCTGGCCATATCGCTCGCCGATCGCTTCGCAGCAGACGGAGGCGGGAGCGAGGGGGGGGGGGGGCGCAACGCCTGCACGTTCTTGTCGCAACGGGACGAGACTCGTTGACCACTTGCTGCTCTTTTTTTCTTCTTTCTTCCTTCGCTTCTCTTCCGCGCCCCGATTTGTCTCCACCTGCTGGCGTTCGGAACGGCCAAGAAAATTTCGAGCCCGAGGACGCTGAGCGCTATTTACATCGCGTGGAACCAGCGTATCCCGACGAACAAACGAGTCGTTGATAAAGCGGCGCACTTGGGATCACTCGATTCTCACGAGCTTGAGATTCGCAACGTTCTTTGTGACGCCTCCGCCCACAGCCTTCCCAAGAGAGACAAACACGATGTATTGTAAATAAGTTTTATTTGCGTTTCTGTTCACGGTTCAACGTACAACTGGGAGCTCTGGCTTGTGTATGCGCGCGGTGTGTGTATGCGTGTGTGTGCGTGGTCGCCAAGCTGATACAGTCCATCGGACGCGACAGCGGAGTGCTGCGATCCCGACAGAAGCGCCACATGCGGCCGTATCTGGCAACGAAATACTCCGGGGGGAAAACTAGTTTTTCTGGGGAATTTAACTGTCAATTCGCGATCCTTCCGGGCTGGAAAGGCTGGCGGTAAATGTTTGAATGTTAGGAAGCAAGTAATTCAACGATGGGAACTGTAGTGTTTTGACCACATTTGAATGGAATATATATTTACGTCGGATATAAATTATTATGGCACTTTCAGGTGTTTTTTTTTTCGTAATTATGTGGGTAATGGCACTACGACTTAAATGTAGAAACATCTCAAGGCACAGCTACGCGAGATTTATTTATAAAATGAATAAAGGTTAAGAAAATTCAAATTGTCAGGTTATGAAAGCCAATAACAACACAGACAGCTTATAACAACGCATGCGCAAAACATACGTGTATGTAGCACAGGGTTCCTACCTACCGCAGCGCCGCTTATGCGGAACCTTGTTTCAGGACACTTTTACGGACACGCTGGAATACGGAGATCGGACTTCTTCCCTACAGTCTCCTTGGAATCGCTCATGGGCCAGGGACTGGCGAATACTAGATTTCCCATATCGGAAATTCCCTAGGGAAATAACGCTCTCATTGGATATCGGAACGAACAACTAGCTCGGGTGCTTCGGAAATCCCCGATGGATGCGAATCTCCGATTGGACATTCATCGGACGGTTCATCGCGCGCAGTGTGCGGGTGCCATTATTTACCCACCGTATGTACGTCAAACGCTGTGCACAAAATGTATATTCGCAAATGACGGATGCACGTCCCGAAAGACCGAAAACAAAATAAAATTGTTTCTCCGTGGTTCGCGCGGATTCCGAAAACCTTGCCACGCGAAGAAATGCCGACCCTCGTTTAGTGCCGTGAATTTCGCAGCTTGGCGCACGCCAGGTGAGTGAAAACGCCAGAAATAACTCATTCTCCATCGCAACCAAGGAAAATCCATTTTCCGACGTAACATTTAGAGCCAGTTAGCGAAGAGCGCGCTGGTTCTGGCAACGGAAAACTGAAGCTACGGCGATAGCTTTGCTCCTGAAATACCCAAAATAAAAAGCGCTACATTTCAGGCGACAAATTCCTCAAGGATGCCGTTCAAATTTCACCTGAAGAAGAGTCGCCAGTACAACGTCGTGTCGAAAAATCAGTACGTCATTTGCGTCGAGCTCTTGGATCAAACGTCCATCGAGTGTACGCTGGACGTTGACAGCTTCGGTCAGGAATGCTTGACCAACGTGGCGCAGCGACTAGGCCTCGGACAGCCCGAGTACTTCGGCCTGCGCTACGTTTGCCGCTACGGCGAGCCCACCCTACGCTGGATCAACATGGACAAACCGCTCAAGCGGCAGCTCGAAAAAGACGCAAAAAACTTCAACCTGTACTTCCGGGTCATGTTCTACATAAGCGACGCGCAACTCATACATGACGAAATGACCAGGTAAAGTTTTCTTGTCATTTGTAAATGACAAGAAAACAATGCTCAAGAAAAGACAAGAAAAGAATGCTCTGTAAATGGACGGCGAGTTTGTTTGGCCTTTTTTTCGATACAATTGCGAGCTTGTTTGCGTTTGTTTTGAGACAATGAGAGGCGCTTATTTGGGTGTGTTTGCGTTTGCTCAGTGATCAGGAAAGAAGTTTGAAGTCATTTAAATCTACTAACGTAAAAATTTGTACACATATTATAGTAACTTTTAACTGTATTTTAACATTTTTTATTTGTACAAATAATTATTTCGAAAGCTGATCTCCGGGAGCACCTCTAAAAAAAGGCGTCATGCGGTGAGCGCGATATCTCTGGACTGGATCATCTAAAATGAAAAAACCAAAAACATTTCGTCAATATAATGCAGTATTTTGTAATTGATCGAAGGAAAAAGCAAAATAATAATTTTCGTCAAAATGGCGGCTTCTAAAAAAAATCGATTTTTGACAAAAATTTAGGTCTCAAATTGTTTATAGAATGGAAAATATTTATCGGTGGGAAAAAACCTACGATTAATTACTAAAAAATATACTTGTAAAGATTGTGTTAAAATTTGAGACTGATCGGTTCAGTCGTTTCCGAGAAATCTCGCTCACCGACTTTAAAAGCACAGTTTTGAGATGAACGCGTTGAAAGTTTCAAAATCACTTTCGAACGCTCTGACACGTTATTACAAATGTGCGTGTAACTTCGAGAATATTCGCCGGATTGACAAGAAATTTTCTTTGTGTGTACTTAAATATATGTACATTACGAAAAAAAAATCGTTTTTTCGATAATTTTAACTGTATATAACCCCTTAAGGAGCCAGTCCACTTTGGAGCCACGAAAAAGGCTATTTTCGCGATTTATCAAAGGATTTTATAAAAGATATGAATATAAAAGTTGTTGGGCT
Source organism: Ophion slaviceki (assembly GCA_944452715.1). Lineage (NCBI taxonomy): Eukaryota > Metazoa > Arthropoda > Insecta > Hymenoptera > Ichneumonidae > Ophion > Ophion slaviceki. The sequence continues at coordinate 1,393,254 of OX101789.1, forward strand.
TGATAAATAAAGTCTTGAAATACATTTAAAAAAATTGTAATTCATTTTTATTCATTTTCAAGTACAAAAACTAGTTTAACGTAACGCCTCAAAAATAGGTGGGCTAGGTAGCTCCATCACAACTCGGTAACGGCTTGTCTGAAACAAAAAAATCAAAGTCCATTAGATTCAGTATGCCACCAGCTACAAAATGACCCTCGGATATGAAGTTTTATCAAAAAATAAAAAAATGGAAGATGAAAAACGAAAAAAGTAAAAAAAGCGTTTTTTCGCAGTTTTTCGCAAAAAAAGAGTAAAAATAAAAATTTTAAAACCATCGAGGATCATGTTGCGAATCATGTTTACAATATGTGGTTCAAATTTCAAGAGAATCGGTTTATTAGTTTTAGAGATACGATGGAGCTAGATTTTGAAAACGTTGTTTCGAGAAAAACGCGTTTGAAATTTATACTACGAAAAACTCTTACCTAAACTCAATCGGTAAATCCTGCACCGTACCAAAATCCCTTCTGATTGCTCATCATCGTCGATTTCTTCAAGTCTCGCTTGCTTTCAATTTTTTGAAATTTTCAAAGTGGACTCACCCCTTAAATAAGAATCTTAAATGGTGTCCGCTCTTTTATTTTTGCTTCCAAAAAAGCGCAGTGGAAAGGTTACTTTCGCTAACCAGTAATTTATTTATCAGGTATCATTATTATCTTCAGTCGAAGAGCGACGTGCTCGAGGGAAGATTACAGTGCGACTCGCGTCAGGCCATACTCCTCGCGAGCTATTGGATGCAGGCCGAATTCGGTAACTATGACGTAGAGAGGCATGCCCCCGAGTGTCTGCGCCAATACACGTTCTTTCCAAAAGTATACTTACTTTTCGCTTCTTTCTTTTTCTTCAATTTTTTTTGTTCTTCTTTCGTTCTTGTTTGCTACGATAATTGTCGGGACGGGGATTGACGGTGTTTGGTTGTTGATCGATCGACAGAGCGTCATCCAGGCTGAGCCGGACGGCGGCGCTTCTCTGCTCGAGTCCACGCTCTGCCAGTACAAAAGTTTGAGCGGCGTTACTCAGGCGGTCGCCGAAGAGTTGTACATATCGATCGCCGTACAATTGGACGGCTACGGCCTCGAGACCCTCACCGCCAAGGTGCGTATGTTTCTCATCCGAACCACCTTTGTTTCGGTTTGTTTGGGCCTGGTCGGGCGAACGATATTTCTTACTGCCAATTTCTCCCGCTAGAGGGGACCTTGTATTATACCGTAAACAGGACGTGACGTTTAGTGAGATTCTCTTCGGTTTTGCCCGTGTTTCTACGACTACTGTTGAATTTTCTTTAAATAATCCGTTTGTCGTGAATAAATTGTGAAGAATTCGTGCAATGGAGTGCAGACTCGAAGGCGTTCATCTTTTCCCTAAAAACGAAAAACTTCGGAAGCAATGGGAAATTACTATACGTTGCAAGCACTTTACAGCCACAAAACATTCAAGGCTATATTCTGAGCATTTTAGATCTGCAGACTATAGAAATGAAGGATTTGTTACAGCTCAGTATATAAACATAATATTTTTGACGCTCTTTTCTTCTAAAAGTATATTGTATAGTAGTTAAAGGGGAGATACACACCCAGGAGCCGGAAAAAGGTCATTTTTGTGAATTTTTTCAAGGAAAACTATTTGAAATTTCGGATTCGGGTTTTAATTATCTAAAAGTATATACATTCAAAAATATGTTTAATTTTCTTTATTTAAAAGTATCAAAAATATACAAGGATATTGTATGATCCTTGGAGCGTCGTAAAAAAATCTGCGTATACCCACTGGCATTTCTTCAAAAATCATCTGAAAAAAAACCAAAAAGATTATTAAATTAGATACTATAATCTAGTACTTGTCATAGCCGATTTTGAAAATATCGATTCATGACAAAATGGCGGACGTTTGAATATAAATAGTGATTTTTGGGTCAAAAATGAGTTATTATTTTGTCTATAAAACAAAAACTAAGTAACGGAAAAAAAATCCTATGACAAGTACTAGATAATGGTGTATAGAATAACCACAAAGAACCGCAAGGCAATCGGTTCATTGGCTTTCGAGAAATTTTGGGTACCGATTTGAAAAACGTGGTTTTGAGAAAAACGCGTTTGAAAATTTGGGAATGAATGAATCATGAAATTTGTCAACTTACATGGGATCATCGATACCAGGCCCATACTGTAGGTCTTCTACGGTCGACGAAATGTTCGTAGCTTCTAAATCTTCGACCTCGACCATCTAGGTGTATATCTCCCCTTAAGGATCATAACCTAAAAATTTCGATTAAAAATATTTGCATTTTTAACCTTCTGGTATTATCTGATTACTTAATACTTGCCTGACTCATTTTCATACTTTACGGGGATGAAACTAGGCCGGAAAATGTTGAAAAAAGGGGTTGTACCTTTCCGGTTTGTTTGGAGCAAAAAAGAAACTTTAAAGAAAGAACAGAGAAGGAAAAGAGTAGAAGCCGATTTCTCAATTCCGGCATATTCAAACATCCGTAATTATTGTCCATTATGTCCACTCATATAATTTTAGTACAAGACGGACATCGTGAAAATGTACCGCGCGCTTTGACAGCTTTCGTTTACGTTATGTTCACGTGGCGCCATCTGCGCTGAGCTTTGCCTAAGGTTCCCTATTGCTTGGATTCGTTTGGGTTTGTGTTGATTCGAACGAATCCAAGCAAACGAATTTGCGTGGGTTTCTTTGTACTCAAATGAAAACCGAAATACACCCGTTTGTTTGGCTTTGATCGAACCCAAAACAAACCCAAACAATACCGCATCAAAATTTGTTTGGATTCACCTATACTTGTTTGGCTTTGTTCCGATTCGTTCGAACCCAAACAATACCGTGTCAAAATGTGCTTGGGTTTGTATGGATTAACGTACGAAACCGATAAATTGCCAGGCGAAAATTGACATCGGGAATTTTCCAGGATAACGCCAACAACGAAGTGGTGCTCGGCGTCTCGATGAATGGAATAATGGTCGATCACACGACCACGCAGACGACACAGTTTTATCGGTGCGGTGCATTAGCCTCCAAGCCTATTTCATCAATTTTTTCTTTCGAATATTATCGAATGCGTATAATTTGTTTTTCCATCAGGTGGAAGGACATAAGCAACGTAATAAATCACAAGAAAACGTTTAAGATAGAATGCCAGTCGGAGCACGAGGACGCGAAGCAATTCGTATTCGGCGACTCGCGAAGCGCCAAGTACATGTGGCGACTGTGCATAGCGGAGCACACCTTCTACATGCAGCATCAGGAGGCCAGGCCCACGGAGCCCTTGGCCGGTTACTTCGTAAGTAATTAATACAAACAGGGATTGAAGAACATTTCAATAATATTCACATATTTATCCATTATCATCTTACATTAAATGAATTTCCATATAATAATAAATTTATCGTAATTTGCAACAAAGGGCAAGGGAACTTGAAAGACTGATTAAGAATAACGGTGGTGATAGCGAGAAGCGGAATGCTACATGGGGTAAAAATCTGGGAGTGGAAAAGACAAGAAAGAATTGAGAGAATGCAGGCAAGATACACTAACATGGCAATGGGATTGAGAAGGAACACATCTGACTATACAGGGTGAGGCACTAACTGTTGCCACCTTGAATATCTCTGTAATTATCGATGTCACAAAAAAATGTTTGAAACAAAAGTTGTACCGTACGAAAGGGGTCATCAAATGCGACCATTTTTTTTTATCTCAGTGGAGGCGCTGTCGCACAGTAAAGGACACCTCCACTTTTTTAAATGGGACGGTACATTTTTTTTCAACTATCTTGTAGAGCATTGAAAACTGCATAAAAAACATTTAGGGGTCAAAGTCGTTCAAGGTCATTTAAGATAAAAAATTCACATGAACTTTATTTTTATGTGAAATTACCTTTATAATGTGTAGAATGACCACAAAAAACCTCAAGGCAATCGGTTCATTGGTTTTCGAGAAATTTCGGGTACCGATTTGAAAAACGTGGTTTTGAGAGAAAGGCGTTTGAAAATTTGGGAATGAATAAATCATGAAATTTGTCAACTTACATGGAATCATCGATACCAGGCCCATAGTGTAGGTCTTCTACGGTCGACGGAATGTTCATAGCTTCTAAATCGATTTTTTCGACCATCTAGGTGTATATCTCCCCTTGATATAATCGATTATCTTGTAATTGATCGAAGGAATAAGCAAAACAATAATTTTCGACAAAATTGCGGCTTCTAAAAAAAAATCGATTTTTGACAAAAATTTAGGCCTTAAATTGTTTATAAAATGGAAAATGTTTATCGGTGAGAAAATTCCTTCGATTACTTACTAAAAAATATACTTTAAAAGATTGTGTTAAAATTTGAGACTGATCGGTTCAGCCGTTCGCTAGAAATCTCGCTCACCGACTTTAAAAACACAGTTTTGAGAAAAACGCCTTTAAAGTTTCAAAAGCACTTTAGATATAGTAAAAAAAGAATTACAAATGTGCGTGTAACTTCGAGAATAGTCGCCGGATTGACAAGAAATTTTCTGTGTGTACTTAAATATGTGTACATTACGAAAAAAAAAAATTTTGATCGATTTTTCGAAAATTTTAACTGTATATAACCACTTAATGGTCGGAGATAAAGCTTTCGTGCGAATGAGGCCTTACCCCGTACAGCATTTCGCTTCTTTCTATCGTTTCCGTTATCCGCAGCCTTTCCCTCAAGTCGTCCATTGCGACTCTCAATGCCCCATTTATTGCCTTCCTTCCCTCCTGTCAGGATATAATGACGATATATTTATCACAATTTCCAACAATTGCAACAGAAAAAAATAGCAATAGCATTTTTAAACGCCAATTGAATTTAAAAAAAAATACTCATATTTGCGAAGTTCAAAATCGATAAAAATATTGTCGTTAACGTTGGGCGGGATCAGGACGGCGACACGACCGATTCGGGCGAGCAAACAGCCTCGGTGAGTCTGGACAACCGGGCGTCCGAGGAGCACATGCGCTGGACGAGCTACAACGATCTCTCGACTTCCCCGTATCCGCCGGTGCCCTCGGTATCCACCACAGAAGTGAACAATCTCCGAGCCCTCTTGCCCTCGTACAGGCCCGCGCCCGACTACGAGACGGCCATTCAAATGAAGTACAACAACAGTGGAAACGTTCCTCAGCCCTATTACGCGAATCAGTCGACGATCGCGGACATTTCTTGCCTAATGGGCAACGTAGTTAATCGCAATAGATATTGATCGGTCGAAAATAAGGATTTTACTCGAATTATCATACGCTTGTTAGGTTTTTATGTTCGTTCAAACTTTTCAATGAAAATAAGGCGAATAAATAAAATTAGAAAAAAATGCAAACGAGGAATAAAAAGATCGAATAAATAAGTTTTGAAAAAACGAATTAAATAAAATTTAAATTTTGTATTAAACTTCTTGTCCAATTATTTCAACTGTTTTGATCCAATTGAGATTAGGAATAATCGGAATTTGTTCGCCTTTTGAAATGAGTTTTTAATGAAAAGAAATACGTATAAATAAAACTCGGGGAAGAAATCAAATTTGAATTGGTATTTGATTTTTGTGCAATTTTGTGCATTTTTTTTTGCAAATTTAATGGTGTTGATGCAATTCGAATTCATCCGAATTCAGACATTTTTTTAAATGTTTTTTTGATGAGGAGAAAAACGAATAAATAAAATTAGAAGAAAATAAGCGAATAAGTAAAATTACAGGAGAAACTAATAAACGAAATTAGAGAAAGAACGAATCAAATAAAAATTGAATTCTTATTTAAATTCTTGTCCAATTGAAATTCGAATCAATCCGAATTCATTCGTTTTTTTTTAATGACTTGAATAAAAGAAAACGGATAAATAAAATTGAAAAAAAAAAAAAACGAATCGAAATTTTATTTTGGTCTTAGAATTTTTGTCCAATGTTTCAATTGTCTTGATCAAATTGAAAGACAAATTAATCCGACTTTGTTCGTGGTTTTTTTTCGCAATAACTTTTCTTCGTTCTATTTAATTTGATTAATTTAATAAAAGAAAAAGCAGTGAGTCTCGCCTCGTGTTTCCTTGCAATTACGCATTAATCGACTGATCACGAATCAAAGTGAAGCGACGTTTTAAAGTTAATTAATTGTAACGTAGGTTTTACGTAGAAATACTGTTCTTTGTCACCGCACTAATAATGATGTTGAAGTTTGCGTCATTGGAGTGCAAGGAGATCGAGAAACTGAAATGTTCACAAGGAAACGATTTTTCATAATAATAATGATAACGATTCTTATATAATACATTACAATGATAAACTTGCTGGAAAAATAAAAATAATAAAACAGAGATGGAAAACCTTGACAAGCTCAAATGTTCACAAAAAAAAGATATCAAACAATAATGATGAAAAAAATTATATAACAAAATCATAATATTTATAACGATAAACTCGTTTTAAAATAGTAATAATCATAATACAGCGGTTTAGAAACCCAAACAAACTCAAATCTGCGCAAGAAAACAACTTTGAATAATAATATTTATTATATAATAAAATTATAACGATAAATATTGCTGGGAAAAGATGACGATATGGATTAAAAAATCCAAACGAAATCAAATAGGTGCACGACGATCTCCAATGATAATAACAATAACAATAATCTTTATTATACAATAAAGTTATAATAATAATAACAATGCAGAGACTAAAAAATGGAAACGAATTTTTCCTCGTACTCGAACAACGTAAGCCCAAACGAAGCGAGACTTGAGCGCTGTCGCTAAGCTTCCGAATCTTTGTGCTCCATTTTAACGGGTCTTCTCACTTTAGACGCTAAAAAAAGGCTATTTTCATGAATCTTTTTTATAGGTTGATATTATAGATATTGATATAAAAGTTGTTACACTTAATAAATACACTTTCGAAATACATTTTAAAAACAAATGATTTATTTAATTCACTATTTATAGACGAGAATGGTAGGTAAAAAAGTGGCCTAAAAAAATTGTAGGTCTGCGCTGTTGATGAAATCTCGGAGATGGATCATCCGAAACGAAAAAATCAAATGGTGTTGGATTCAGTATGTTAATGGCTACAGCGCATATCATACGATTTTTCATATACGCAAAAGTAACAAAATGGCGGACATTTTTCGAAAAAAGACAAAAAAACGTCTTTTTCACCGTTTTTGGCAAAAAAGTAAATATCAAATTTTAAAAAATCCTTGATATGCGCTATAGCTATAGTTGTAAAGAATATGAGGCATTCCACGTCACTTCAGCCAGTAAAAAAAAAAGTCCACAAATAATTTTGAAAAATCGAGTTACTTTATTGAAAAATATTCACCAAGTGTCGAAATTTAAAAAAAATTTCTGACGTTTCTTCTCGTTGGTTACCATTTTTTAACATTTTTCCATTCAAATGGCTGTATCTTTGGCAGGATTTGACGTATTTATATTCGTAAAAAACGAAAATGTGCGTCTTTTTCTAGCCTTCCAGAAAAAAATAATTTAGATTTCATTGAGCAAATCGAACGTCCGTTTCAGGGCAAAATATTGCAAAAATATTTTTTTTCTCAAGGAAAGACCCTCGTTATTTTATTTTTAAGAATTTCCCCGAAATGTGAATACGAAAAACGGATTTTTGGTATTTTTTATATTATGGGATTCCTAAACACCGTGAAGTAACAGCTATTTTTATTTTTTTTATTTTTTTTATTAATAATCGATTGAAGAGTGTGGAGCACTCGCTGTATGTTTACCAGGTTTTGGAAATACATATGACATATATGTCATATGCCTTGGAGTGCTCCACACTCTTCAATCGAATATTAATTTAAAAATATAAAAAATAACTATAGCTGTTACTTCACGGTGTTTAGGAATCCCATAATGTAAAAAATACCAAAAATCCGTTTTTCGTATTCACAATTTGGTGAAATTAAAAAAAATAAAATAACGAGTGTCTTTCCTTGAGAAAAAAAATATTTTTGCATATTTTGCCTTGAAACGGACGTTCGACTTGCTCAATAAAATCTAAATTATTTTTTTTCTGGAAGGCTAGAAAAAGACGCACATTTTCGTTTTTTACGAATGTAAATACGTCAAATCCTGCCAAAGATACAGCCATTTGAATGGAAAAATGTTAAAAAATGGTAATCAACGGGAAGAAACGTCAGAAATTTTTTTAAAATTTCGACACTTGGTGAATATTTTTCAATAAAGTAACTCGATTTTTCAAAATTATTTGTGGACTTTTTTTTACTGGCTGAAGTGACGCGGAATGCCTCATGTGGTTAAAATTTCATAAGGATCGGTTCAGTAGTTTCGAAGATTTCATCAACAAGCCGTCGAAAAACACGTTCAAAGTTTGTTTGGTTTACATAAATACGTCAAAAACATTTTTAAATGTATTTCGCAAGTGTGTTTATTGAGTGTAACAACTTTTATATCAATATCTATAATATAAACATATTTAAAAAACTCACGAAAACAGCCTTTTTAGCGTCTAAAGTGAGAAACCGCTTAATTGACTGTAAATACGAATCGTGCGAAGGGGCTGTGCTTTATAAACCGTATATACACGATTTGCCCCATCGAACGACACGTTTGTATGTACATAAACATAAATATATATTACAATAACACCAGTAAATGTTGTTCAGGAGTTTTGCAAAAAAAAAGCAGCGGCGCTGATCGCCTCGAGGAGAGCGCCGGGCTCGGGTCTGGCGGAGACGGCGCGAACTGCGAGGCCCGCGCGTTCCAGAGCCTCAGCGGTGGCCGGACCAATGGCGACCGCCCTGATGTCGCGCGTTGCCAGCGCTCGTCTCTTTGCCGCCTCCAGCGTAAACTCGACCGCGGACGGGCTGAAAAAAACGAATATTCGTGGCGTTCCCTGCAGCGTCCGGGCCAAATCGCTCTCCAGCGTCTCGCCGGGCGTCGTCTCGTACACGACAATTTTCTCAAATTCAACACGCGCGTCGCGCAACGCAAGCTCGATCGTGTCCCTCGCCAGGGCGCTGCAAGGATACAGCAGGGGCTTCGCCTCGTCGCTGGAGCGAGACCTCTCGCGGATCAGAAGATTCGCCAGCTCTCGGGAATTGCCGCACTCCGAGCCCTGGCGCTCGAGCAGGTCGAGCCTCTCCAGGGCACAGCGCGATGTCGCCGGGCCCACGCAATAGGACGCGGAACTCTTCCATGCGGCCGGCAACGCCCGTCCGTCCAGCGCTCGAACGATCGCTTCTATCGTCCTTTGACTCGTCAAAATCAGACCTACGATCAGTTTGTGTTTTTTTTTTTTTTTTCAAGTTTCTCGACCCCTCGGTTTCGGAATTCTTCCTTTCGCGATTTTTTTTCTCGAAGTTTGACCGATTTTTGCGCTTTATATATTTCCTGTATCGCCGACCAGAGATCTCGCCGACTATTTTTTTGTAAAACTGAAATTGTGCAATTTTCGTAGGTAATTATGCAGCGTAAGGACTTTTCCCAAAAACGACGAGACATTTTTTTTCGCCATGATGTTTATTGGATTATGATAAGTGATATTCCGTCGGGGGAGGCTGACATTTCCCATTAATTCCATACGATATGGGATTTTGAATTTTCCAGAAACATGTAATATTTCGACGCCTCGCTAAACAGCTACGTGTTTCCTTATAGATAGTGTATTATGAAGGGAACGATGTATATGTTTTGATTTCGTGACCACAGCTGTCCTGTTTCCGGAAACAGGTAATATTTCGACGCCTCTTGTCTGTTGTCGCTAGGCAGCTACGTGTTTCCTAAGGGCCAACCCAAACAAACAAACCCAAACAAAACTCCCCAATATAGGCGTCGAAATATTTAAAAATTTCCTATTTTATCGCGTGTTTCCACGAACTTCAAAACCCCATAACTTATAGAATTAATGGGAAATGTCAGCCTCCCCCGACGGAATATCGCTTACTATAATGGAACAAACAACATCATGGCGAAAAAAAATTGTTCTCGTCATTTTTCGGAAAAGTCCTCATACTGCATAATTACCTTTTGACAAAATTTCGAGTTTGTTTGGGTTTGTCCTCTCTCTTTGCCAATCGGCGAGTTAAATGGTCGGCCAGTTAAACGGCAACCATTTTAAATGAATTTAGGACTGTTTCGAATTTGTCAAATTTAGAATTAACGTAGGGTTTTTTGTTCTAGAAAAGATCCGCGGAATTTGGTGCTTTATAAAATTTTAGGACTTCTAAAACTATTTGATTTTTTCGTGTATTTAGGATTTTAGTTGTTATTTAGGGATCGATATTTTTAGAAACAGTGTGCTTTATTTAGAAACGATGGGAGTCGGAGTTCAGAGTGCTTTCGAAAACGTTAGAACTTTTTAAAATTTGTGAAGTTTCTAGTTTTTTTAGTATTCACGATTTTACATGTTATTAATAATTAGCGAGAATTTAAGAATTAACGGGTTTTTTTTGGGAATGATCGGGGTCGAAGTTCAGAGTGCTTTAGAATATTTTAGAATTTTTTAAGTTTCCGGTTAGGCCCCGTACGCAAATGACGTAACGCCATTGGGGGGGGGGGGGGGCGTTACGGTCTACGTAAGTGGGGCGGTCAAGGTTTGCGTTACGTCACGATTTTAAAACTGCCAGAAATAGCAAAATTTCTGCATGTTCAAGTTTTAAATTTAAACCTCGAGTGCAATTTTACCGTGGATAGCTCACAGCTTTCTATACGCAATGTCAGTTAAGGGGGAAAATCACTGTGCAAGAACTTGCACAGTAGCTTTCTCACATCCCCTAAGCAAAATTTGAAGGAATCTTTTTTTATAATTCTTCAAAGTACATGTCTTGAAAAATATATTGGCAACATTTTTATTCACAAGTCCGAAAATTGACGGAGTTATAGTCACTTTAGTGAGAATAGATAGCGCGACCGCGATCATTTACAATAGATAAAGTGCAGGCTCTCATTATTTTGTGAACTATCTTGAAGATGAAGAACCGTCATATCGCCCGCGACTAGATACTTCAATGTAAGTATCAATATTCCAGAAAAAACGTAACTTTATATCAAGAAACATGATACGAAAACTTTGAACGCGTTTTTTTCGAAACTAATTTTTTCGACCTTGTCCGAGCGAATACTTAAAAACTTATCAACCGATTTTCAATTTTTTACAAAACATTTTTGTAATCGCAGTGACTAAGGCTGTACGTATCCGCGTTTTTAACATTTGATAATTACTATTTTTAAAGACTGCTTGAATACAGAAAAGGGGCCTTAAAATAGAAAAAAATGTCCAAACTGTCGGCATTTTGTAAAAAAAAAACCAAAATAAAAAAACGGCTACACATAACGCTAGCTACATTTGTATAGATATCGATAAATTGTTGACTTTTAATTTACAGATAACCTTTCATAAAGGTATTGATGGGACAATGAAGAGAAATTTTCTTTTTCGTCGTCAAATCAAGGCATATATCTCCATTAATTTTCAAGATTTTGTCATAAAAATTGGTATAGAACCAGATGAATATATGGGTCATTCCATGTCAAATCGACAAATTTTTTACCTGACCCCCTTTGATTTCGCTGAAAATTTTCTATCTTTTTCTACCCCCCGAAAGTTATTTTTCAGAATTTTTTCAAATTTTTTTTCCCGACTCAAAAAAAGTTATGAATTTTTGAAAAAAACCGCTCTTTTATTTTTAAATTGCCAGAACTTTTTCAAAAATTGACCGTTTGGGAACTTTTTTTTTTCAAAATTTTTGTTTTTAAATGTAGTTTTCGAAAAAAAATATGAAAAAATTTTCAGAATCCCAGATATATGAAATATTTTAGTTTTTTTGAAAAAACCGTAATTTTCTCAAAGTCCGACCGTTTTTTTTTTTTGCTCTAAAAATACTTCAACTAATTCTGCAATGATCCCCGTTAATCAAAAGATGTGACGACAATCGCTTCTAATTTTTTTTCTTGATTATAAAAAAATTTTTGTTGAATTTTTGCTGATTTTATATAACTTTGTTATGAAATTTTTTTTATTTCCTCGTGAAACCTCAAAAGTTGAAAAATAAAATTTTATTGGAGAATTTCAAGTGATTATCCTCCAAGAAATTGTTATTTAAAAAAAAAATAATTTTTTTCTCTCATTGACGTTATTTTGTCATGTTTCAGTACCAAAATGACGTTAAGTTGTCATATTTCAGTACCAAAAAAAAAACGTCCATAAGAGTAAAAAAATAACGTCAATGAGAGAAAAAAATTATTTTTTTTTTAAAATAACAATTTCTTGGACGATAATCACTTGAAATTCTCCAATAAAATTTTATTTTTTAACTTTTGAGGTTTCACGAGGAAGTAAAAAAAATTTCATAACAAAGTTATATAAAATCAGCAAAAATTCAACAAAAATTTTTTTATAATCAAGAAAAAAAATTAGAAGCGATTGTCGTCACATCTTTTGATTAACGGGGATCATTGCAGAATTAGTTGAAGTATTTTTAGAGCAAAAAAAAAAACGGTCGGACTTTGAGAAAATTACGGTTTTTTCAAAAAAACTAAAATATTTCATATATCTGGGATTCTGAAAATTTTTTCATATTTTTTTTCGAAAACTACATTTAAAAACAAAAATTTTGAAAAAAAAAAGTTCCCAAACGGTCAATTTTTGAAAAAGTTCTGGCAATTTAAAAATAAAAGAGCGGTTTTTTTCAAAAATTCATAACTTTTGTTGAGTCGGGAAAAAAAATTTGAAAAAATTCTGAAAAATAACTTTCGGGGGGTAGAAAAAGATAGAAAATTTTCAGCGAAATCAAAGGGGGTCAGGTAAAAAATTTGTCGATTTGACATGGAATGACCCATATACTTCATAAAATGAGTATAAACTCGATCCTTTCACAATTAGTTATGTCTATGAAAAAAATCGCAATTATTGACGACAAAGCACCCGTTACGTAACGGAATTGAGGGGAGGGGGGTTGTAGCCAAGCGTTACGGTCCCGTTACGGGGGGGGGGGGGTGTAAAATTGGGAAATTTTGCGTTACGTAATTTGTGTACGACCCCTTACTTTGGGGTATTTATGATTTTCGATGTTATTGAGGATTGACGAGAATTTTAGCATTAACGTGCTTTTTTTAAGAATGGAGGCCGTGTTCGGGGCGCTGTGCAATATTTTTGGAATCCGTAAAGTTGTCAGTTTCTTTGGGGTATTTTGGATTTTTTATGTTATTGAGGATTAACAAGAGTTTTAGAATCAGCGTAGGTTTTTTGTAGAAAATATTCTAGTTGGAGCTCAAAGTGATGTAGACAATTTTAGAATTTGTGAGGTCTTCAGTTTCTTCTGAGTTTTTAGGTTTTTGTATTCTATTGGTTTAACGAGAGTTTCAGAATTTACGTAGATGTTTTTTTTTCTATAAAAAAGATCCCAGTTGAAGTTTAGAGTTGCTTTAGAATATTAACTTTTTAGAATTTGTGAAGTTTTTTAGTTTCTTTATTATTATTCTTTATTACTAGGGTATTTAAGATTTTCAATGTGATTTAGAATTAGAGAGAATTTTCGAAACAACGTGCTTTTTTTAAAGAAAAACCCCAGTTAGAGTTCAGAGTGCTTTCGAAAATGTTGAAACTTTTGAGAATTTTAGTTTCTTTAGAGTATTGAGGATTTTCGATATTATTTCGGATCAACGAGAATTAGAGAATTTTCGTGATTTTTAAAAATGACTACGTTTTCTCTTTTTTTACTTTGGGCAATATGGCATAAAAAAATCGAATCCGCGATCTAAATTTTTTCGGGTTTCACTTAAGAGTTTGGTGAATTCTTCGAGTTTTCTTAATCTTCGAAATCTATGAATTTAGATTGTTCGGCCTGCTGACATTCCTCAGCCTTTCGAAAATTTTAGAACGTTGCATCTGCGCGTTGTGAAGTTTTTCGAGAATTTTCTGAGTATTCCGTACTCCCAAACAGAGCCAAACAATTTCGATGTATTTCCAATAAAAATTTAGCTTCGTTAAAAGTAGTAATGAACGAATGAACCTAAGGACTTTATCGTCTTTGCGTTCAAATTTCGCGCGCAACACGAACGGAAAACCATGGAAAATCGTCAATTTCGATTTTTGAGGTTAGAAAGTTAACCTGTTTGAGGTTAACTCACCGCTGTAAGAATTCGAGGCGAGTAGGCGTGTCGCAAGATTCTCGAGATTGAGGAACCGGAAGTGGAGTACCGGCAAATGTTTGCAGGTGAAACCGGCGCTTTTGAAGGTCTCCACGTAATCGTTTCGCGCATCGCCGTTTTCAACGACACCGCGGCAGAATATCACTTCTCTCATCGACGAATTTTCCGCCATCGTTCGAGGCCGCTCAACAACCCGTACCGCCGATCGAAGAAAGCATCCAAGTATTTTGCATGCAAATTACGAGATAGTTACATAACGGGACAAAAAAAAGTGTAACATTTTTCGTTCGCTGCAAACTTTGGGCCGCCATATTGTGACACCGTTACGACGTAACGCAAATTCAAGCTCCGCAGTTCAAAACGTTCGTGAGAATGTCAAAAAATAAGTGTTCCGGTCAGGTGGCGCTGGTGTCTATCGAGTCCGGTATACATGCGGATGATATTTTGAAAGCATAACCTCAATTTGTTTTCGATAATGATGGAGAGTATGCATTATAAATACGCGTGTAATGTTGAGCATAAAGACGTTATCAAAATTAAAAGTTACGAATATGTTTTTAGCGAAACTTTTAACCGTGTATTTGCAATGTAATTTTGTGATACTTTTCTAGTGTTTTTTAAAAATTATCGGCATGAGTGTGACTCAAAATCTTTTATAATTTAAAAAAGGTATCAATTTTATTGCCGATTGTTTACATCTGTAAATTATTTTCTTTCTTTCTCAAATACTTATGATTTTCGAGCTTATGTCTTCGGTCTTACAGCAACTACGTTGCGAAAAACGTTTTTAGAATGATCTATATTCCTTTGGATGATTCTATTACCTATTAATCATCTGTCAATTATCTAGTTGATCTTCTAACCGTTTAGTACCTTTAAATTATCTATTGAATATCTGTTAATTATCTAGGATTGTCTATTAACAATCTTTTATCTATATTTCTGTAGATGTGCCAGACGTTTTATTGCTACTGTTTAAATTTTTCATCTTTTTAAGGTTAATCGGAGTGTCGCGGTAACTTTCACTTCGTGCTCTGGTCATTGCTATACGCTCAGTCCTTTGTTATCCGTGCGACACTGGTGGTGAAATTTTCCACCCAAACTTCTTCCATCCTAGACACTTTTCCTACCAGCAATTCTTACGGCCGTTACGTTAAGAAAAAGGTTTTCAGGATTATCTACATTGCTACAGATGAAGCTATTATCTACCAATCATCTATATTTTATCTATTAATTATTTAATAATTATCTCGATTATCTATTAACTATCTCCAATGATCTAGATTTTCTATCAATGATCTATCACCTATAGTTCTATCGATGAGCCAAATTATCTATTGAATATCTGTTAATTACCTAGGATTATCTATTAATGATCTATTATCTATAGTTCTATAGATGAGCCAGTTCTTTTTTTGCTACTTTTTTTTTTATTTTTCACCTTTCAAGGTTAATCGGAGTGTCGCAGTAACTTTCCACTCGTGCTTTGGTCATTGCTATATCGTTCGGTCCCTTGTGATCCGTGCGCCCCTGGTGGCGAAAGTTTGCGACTGAACTTTTTCGATCTCCGACGCTTTTTCTACCATCCCTTCTGGAGTTTGTCGCACTGTGCTCTAGCCTAAAAAAATAATCAATAGACTCGCTCACAATTAACCGCAGATATCGTCGTTACCTGCCAATACAGACGATTAAAAGCCCAGAAAAACGCAAACCGAAGGATGAATCCGCTGACGAACGTGAAGAACATAACGAAGCTGGGCGAGCAGGATCTGCGTGGCAATCACAAGACTTCCTGGCACGACGAGTACAAAAGCAGCGCGTGGATCTTTTTCGGCGGTTGTCCGTACGACCTGACCGAGGGCGACATCGTCACTGTGTTCTCGCAGTACGGCGAGATCGTCAACATCAATCTGGTCAGGGACAAGGACACCGGCAAGCAAAAGGGCTACGGTTTTCTCTGCTACGAGGACCAACGCAGTACGATTCTCGCCGTCGACAATCTCAACGGCATCAAACTCCTAGGCAGAATCATACGCGTGGATCACGTCGCGGACTACAAGGCCCCCAAGGATTCCAAAAAGATCGACGACGTCACCAGGCAACTCAGGCTCGAGGGATGCGCTCCAGCCAGGAAGTAATTCATTCCTCTACCTAAATTCTATTCTTGCAAAGCCCTTCGTTATAAGCTTGCGATCATTGTATTATTGGAAACTCGTTCCAAAATGAAAAATATATTTCTACAGAAAATTGAAGTGAACATCTTTTTGAGATATGCTTTTTGATAAAAGTTATTTACGCAGATTAGGGATAGTTATAACTGAACCTTTTTTTCAATTTTGAGTAGCACCAACGTTGAATTAGATTTTAAGACACTTGTTAAATTCCAATATTAATGTGCATTGCATTTGCAAAACACTTGTGTGTTTTGAGGCGTTAGGCTACTGTGACGAAACTAAAATTAGGGTTGGTAAAAAAAAATTTGAAGTATTAAGTGAGATAATTGAAAAATTGTTTGAACATTCATTTGTATGTCTATTAACAAAATTGTGTACCAACTTTGGTTAAAAAATAATCATAAAGAAGTTATAAACAATCGCGTGCAGGTCCTTTGAAAAAAGGCCCTTCACGAGATTGTACACCTGAATGGCCACCCGGTTGACGTGAAAAAAACGAGTTTTTTCTCAAAATATATAATATTGGCTAAGACTTGACCCAGATTTTTTTCGTTATCGCGTTTCAATAAGCAAACAAAATTTTTGATTTTTTTCTTCAATTTTTCGAGGAAAAATGACGTTATTATTCGTTACGACTAAGGAAAAAAAAATTAAGAAGAAAAACGTCGGTGAAGAGTAAACGACTATTACACTGAATAAGTGTACCAAATTTCAAGTCAATCCGTTCATTAGATGTCGAGAAATCGTGTACACTGTTTTGAAAAGCATAGTTTGGAGAAAAACGCATTTAAAGTTTTACCCGCAGTTCTATCGTAAATTATAAGTTAACCTTTAATCTGCGACCCCTGCACCATATGTTGGACCTTCTTCAATTTAAATTGTCTCAACAAACTATAGATTTTTCGAAATTTTCCCAGTTGCCTAACAACCCCTTAAGAGAGCGGAAGCGTTTCGTTTCTTTTTTCTGATGCAAATTTCATCGCTGATGTCGAAAATCCCGGTCCGCCCCGATAAAAATTCATATTTTACGAATATATTCTCGAAAAACCCCATTTTGAGTTTAAAGTGGACTCCATCCCTATAGTCTCCTTGAAGGAGACTATAGTGTTAAATACGGCCTGTAGGCGTCGCAGTGTAGTTGCTGTACTGAAAATATAGTGATACGCCAGTGCACAGGGTGCAACTGACCCCTGTAGGCCTATTCTGTAAATCGTTATAACCCGGTAACGACAGTTTTCGTTATCGTTAGCTTGCGACAGCCAATTGCATGCACGTTCCAAGACGAAAGGGGGCCCCTTATTGGCTGTCGCTAGCTAACGATAACGAAAACTGTCGTTACCGAGATATAACGAGTTACAGAATAGGCCTACTGTGGCGGCAATTGGTGACGCTTGTCGCACGATTTTTTTGCCGAAGTAATTTTATCAAAGCCAAACAAATTAAATATTACATTGAAAAATCAATATTTGTAAATACAAGTGTTGATTTCGAAATTCTTATTTCAGACGCGCAATATTTCATGTATGTCTTAGTCGAATCAGTTTAATGTAATAATTGGTATAAACATTTTTACAAAGTTCTTAACATTCTTTTTAACAACGAAAAAATGTATTATGACTTGGAAAATAATTCTTGTAATGCATTTTTCGATAGTTACAAAAAACCATCAACCATCAATAATCGCATTAACGTTAATTGCTTTTAGGAATTATTACTATTTTTATTTGGGTTATTATGATTATTATAACAAATGTAATGAATACTCAAACTGATTAACCGATAAAACGTATAACAAACAATTAAAATTAAAAAGAAATAATTTCAGTTAAAAGAAACTTCACGCGGCGAGAATCGAAACCAGTACCTCGCGCGGTGCTATACAGGTTCTGGATATTGTGCGTAAAATTAAACTTAAAATTAAACTCGCATGTGCCAGTCGCTGACATTTTCTACATAGTTTACACACTATAATCTCGGCCACCTGACCACATTTGAATGGAATTTATATTTACGTCGGATATAAATTATGGCATTTTTTAGGTATTTTTTTTCGTAATTAGGTGGGTAATTGCACTACGACTTAAATGTAGAAACATCGTAAGACACTACTGCAGCACCACAAAATTTATTCATAAAATGAATTAAGTTTAAGAAAATTCAAATTGTCAGCTTATGACAGCCAATAACAACACAGACAGCTGATAACACGCACGCGCAAAACTTACGTGTATATATAGCACATGGTTGCGAGCTACCGCAGCGCCGCTTGTGCGCTTTTTTCAGGACACTTTTATAGACATGCTAGAATACGGAGGTTGGTCTCCTTCCCTATAGTCTCCTTGGACCATGGTCTCGATGTATTTTCCTTCCTCGGCGTGGGAGTTCAAACGTGAATTCACCCGTAAACGCGAAGTTTGCGATTAACCTGATGACGGAATGAGCCTTGCGTTCGTGCGAGGATCCTTCTTGACGTACGACGATATTTTTATTCCCCCTCAAATAAATATTCCCCATTTACAAATAGTCTTGTGCATCAGCGTTATTTTTTTTTGTCTGTTTCCACCAGACGATACACATTTTTCACATAGAAGTCGATTTTTATCTAAAAAAGCCGCACCATAGATATTTTTTTAATTCACCACAATAATAATAATAATAAATCCTCATAAATCCGCTCAATAATTTCTATCAGTTTGCCGGTCATGCCTAATTTTCTTATTTCCTGTATCATCAACTCCCTGTTTACCGTGTCGAAACCTACTTTGAAATCCAAATCCTGCGTATAATTTACCTCCCTTGTTTTTTAGGTTTTTATTTATTATAGCGTTTAACACAAAGGCATGATCCCGCGTCCCTCTTTTGCTTCGGAAACCTGCCTGGCTCTCTTTTCAGACGTTTTTTCCCTCTGTTCAGCATCGGAGTCGTCCTGTCGGGATCTTTACTAACAGTTTGTAACCCGTATTTAATAACGTTATCCCTCCGTAATTTTGTGTCTTGTCTATTTCACCTGCCTTGTAGATAGAAAATATTCGCCCTACTTCCCAACCCTTTCCTAACTCCGTTTTTTCCCCAGAAAATGTTCAAAATTTCGTATAGTTCTTTTAGTTCTTCTTTTGGCATGATTTTCAGGATCGACTTTCAACTCGATTGTTATCCCGCCACTTTTCCGTTCTTCATTTTTTCCAGTGTCTTTCCCGTCCTCCTAATAACTCCTGAAAGTATGCGACCCAGTCCTCAGCGCTGATCTGACGTCCTAAGTTGACTCTCTTTTGCCTAAATGGCTTGATTGCCTTCCACATTTCCACTAACCACAATTTTGCTTGCATCTGTACTAGCTCGTCCTCCAACTCTTTCTTCTTAGTTTCGTTCTCTTCCAGGATTCCTTTTACTTCTTCTATAACCGTTCTCATCTCTTTTTTCATTATTTTTTCCCACCTTCCCATACTTTTAATGGTCCACTCGTACAATAGTTCTTGAACTTGAAATTTCCCAAGCTGATCACGCCGTCCCTGTTTGCATTTGAGGGCATGTACAAGGTCAACATAACCTCACAAATTTTTCAACTCTATTTTCTCATAGATGGTTGAATTTTTAAGGAAAAACAAAGCATAAGGATCTGGAGAATTCCTGGAGACGTTCCTCGACGTCCGACCGATTTTGTTCCTCCGCGTTCCGTGCCTCCGTTGAGCGCCTTCCTTCCCGATCGCCCCCTTTGCTACTCGGTGATTCCGCCAACTTGCACTTAGTCGTGAACACTTCTTCCTCCTCTACAACTCCCCGTTCTTCCAATTCACCATCCGGGTCATCTTCCGTCTCTTCACGCCCCTTCACGTTTTTATTCTTACTTGCCTTACCCTCACCTATTTCCAAGAATCTGTCTAGGCTATTTTTATTGGCCGTGTTACGTTTTTCGATACCGACTGAGCCGGGAGATCTTCCTCTGCTCCTCTTTACCACCGGATCTCCCGCCGCGATTGCGTCTTCCTCTCTTCGCCGCCCATCGTCCGTGGCGCTGCTTCTTCCGTCTCTTTCTACCGTTGCCTCCGTCCTTACCTCCCTTTTTTCCTTGTACTAAACTCCCGTCCAGAGTTGCCAGATTGGGCTATAAACCGCGATTTGGGCTATCTTGGGAGGCCATTTCGCGGCCCAAATTTATGAAACGCGCTACAGCGCGATTTGGGCTATATACGAAAATAAAATGGCTTTCTTTGGGCTCTTAGACCATGTAACTACAGGACGCGCCTTGCATAGTTCGCTTTAAACAAAACCATCCAAGCATTTTTACAGGGAGTGAGGAAATACACACATACACACAATTTACTACGGTCACAAATTATCACGTATTTACTCACGCACATAAGAAACATATTATCACATAACATAATACAGCACGCTAACAAAACGATTATACGAGAATCGTGTTCTTGTTTACACGCTATACGTATGTGTGCGCCAAAATAGAAGAATAGAGGAGCACCCAAGTCGATAACGCAATCGTTAACAACTACTTTATGGAGGTAACTTTCATTACGGGGTTTAGAGTAATATATCTTATACCTATAAATAATTGAACGTAGTGCATTCATATTTATTAAAATCTTAAATAAAAATATATAATTATACAGCCATCGAGTCATTGTTATGTGATTCATCTGGTGTGATTTAAAGTTTGTATGAAATTGCGTCATGGACATAAAAAGCCTATTATTGTCCCGCTTGTATCCATGGTCACAGACAACACGAACTTTTAATTTATGATTATGAATTGGAGGAAAAGTAAACTTCAAATGTAAAAAAGAAAAACTGTTTATTAATTCCGTATCATAAAATAAAAATACATAACGATCGACCAACATGAAAAAGCATTTTCCTTCAGCCCGATAAACTCATATACCCCCGCGTCCTCTTCTCAGCCGACAAGGGAAGCTGAGTTCAACTTGAATCCGGATGATCCGGACTCCGGCCCTGTCCCTGCCCAAGAGAATGTGCCAAAGAATATTGATGTACCAGAGATTCAAATTTCGAATGCAGAGGACCTGCTAAACGAATTCTATGTTTCTCTGATGGACATAGTTGATTTAGATTTCTAGAGAACGTAAAGATATTTACTTTAATATTCTTATTCATATATCATATATGACACTGTGATTGATACTGGGTGATTTTTGTACTAGTGTAATCTCAAGGAATAAGTATTTGTTTATTTATGTGATTGTTTTAGCATGCTACAAAATACAAATGTTTGATTATGTTTGATTTAAAAATAATTAAAATAATAATTCAATTTCTAACTTCTATCGGTGCTTTTCCTTCATGCCCTACCAAAACCACGAATTTGGGCTATATGCGAGCTTTTACCGCGATAGTTCGGCTTCGTAAAGTCCCGCGGTTTTTGGGCTACACAAGCGGCGTCTGGCGGCGGTTTCGCTCACGTCTGGCAACTCTGCTCCCGTCTTTTCTCTTATTTCCGCGTTTCCCGATATATTTCCTCATCTTTGCCGGATCCTCAGCTCGAGCACCCTCCTTCTTACCCCTCGTACTCTACGTCTCAACCCATTGAACTTCAGTTGCTTCTCATAAAAACGACGATCGCACACGGCACGTCTGTCACTTTATAATCTATACATTATCAACTATGGGACTACACAGCGATTTTTTTCAATCAAATTTTTGAAAAAATGGCGCACTTTGAAAGCAACAAATCTATTTATTGCTCAAAAAATAAGCAGTAAATTGTTTATTAAAAAAAAAGTTTACATTCAATTTAAAAAAACGACCACGTACTCCCACAGAGAATGCAATTGTGAAGCTACTATCGAAATTTAAAATCGATCCATGCAAATGCAAAGGTGTTTAAGTAATCCTTCCTCCCAGTTCGAAAAAAGTAGTTTCGCACTGAAAAGAATTAATATCCGTCGAGCCTACGACGCCACTTGTATTTGTCTTTATTTGAAAATGTTTTTTTTTTCGTAACAGAAATTATTGACTCAACGATCGCCATAGAATAGTGGATAAAAGATGCGTCGTTCGAGGATAAAAGTAACGCCGTCGGTGCCGGCGAGGCGCAAGACGGCCAAAGACACGAGGGACGAAAAGGGAGGAGCGGTAAGCCAGGAAATATTTGTACCTAGGGTGAAGGAGGAAACGAAAGATGATATTATGCAGGCTGTCGATTGGCCGATGTACGGGAATGAATTTGAAACTGATACGGCGAGAGTGTCCGGCGCGTCGTCGGTCCTGGAAAGGGTTGAGGCAAGCAAAGGCGAAAGGGCAGCGGAGCAATGCGAGTCGCAGGCGGTCAGGGCGAGTAGCGAGGAGAGCGAAGACGTTGCGACGAGGCGGCAGCCTGCTCAGGAGACGGCGGAGCCCAATGGATCCGGCATTCCAGACCATGGTGAGTTTGTTTGGGGTTGCTTTTTTTAAATCGCGGTGAGGAAAATTATTGCGGAAATAATGATTGGCTGGCAGCATAGACATTTTGGTACAGGCGAAGAACTTTTTGGCTCGGAGAATATTCGTGTGCGGAGGGAGAATTTTCGGCTTTCGGTTCGTAGTGAAAGAATCATTTTTTTCTATAACGTCAGTATTAATTTGTGCGTGGTGACTCGCAAGGGGGGACCTGGAAATAAAGAACTAATGCTTATGAAATAAAGCGACAAAATTAACAAAGCTGAAGAAAAAGTGAGGATTATAGAACTTGCAATATAAATATACTATTTTATATTGTAATTTATTATATAACATTTTTCGTATTTCAAAAAACATTGTTGACACTCGCAAAACATGAATTTTCCTACTTGAAATAATAGTTTTCTCATTTACAAAACGACCTCTCCCACCTGGAGATTATTTCTCGCGCGAAGCAAAAATGTTTCTGTTTTCGTCATCAGATCGCGTGCTTCGTGTCCGGAATTTTTCCTCCGTACACGCAAGAAAGTTGTTTGTACTTGGAAAACATCCAGTGTACTTGGCAACCATCTAGTTCGCTCGGCAAACATCTCTCGAACTTCGACAACGTGTTGCGGAGTTAGAAAAACATTTCGCGTACTTAGAAAACATTTTTCGTCCTCGCAAAAACATCTTGCCTATTAAGAAACCATTTTTCGTACGTGGAAAAATATCTTGCGTATTCAGAAACTATTTTTCGTACTCGAAAAAACATCTCGCGTACTTGGAAAATATTTTTCGTGCTTGGAAAAACAACTTGCGTACTTAGAAAACATTTTTCGTACTTAGAAAAACATCTTGTATCTTCGGAAATTATTTTCGTACTTGGAAAAACATCTTGCGTATTCAGAAACAATTTTTCGTACTCGATAAAACAGTACGTGAGCTCAGAAAACATTTTTCTGTTTTCGTCATCAGATCGCGTTCTTCGTGTCTGGAATTTTTCCTCCGTACACGCAAGAAAGTTGGTTGTACTTGGAAAACGTCTAGTGTACTTGGCAACCATCTAGTTCGCTCAGCAAACATCTCTCGAACTTCGACAACGTGTTGCGGAGTTAGACGAACATCTCGCGTACTTAGAAAACATTTTTCGTACTTGAAAAAACAACTTGCGTACTTAGAAAACATTTTTCGTACTTGAAAAAACATCTGGCTTACTTGAAAACCATTTTTCATACTTGGAAAAACATCTTGCGTATTCAGAAACCATTTTTCGTACTTGGAAAAACATCTTGCGTATTCAGAAACTATTTTTCGTACTCGAAAAAACATCTCGCGTACTTAGAATACATTTTTCGTGCTTGGAAAAACAATTTGTGTACTTAGAAAACATTTTTCGTACTTGGAAAAACATCTTGTCTCTTCATAAACTATTTTTGTACTTGGAAAGACATCTTGCGTATTCAGAAACAATTTTTCCTGCTCGATAAAACAGTTCGTGAGCTCAGAAAACATTTTTCGCACTCGGAAAAAACATCTCGCGTACTTAGAAGACAATTTTCGTACTTTTAAAAACATCTCGCGTATTTAGAAAACATTTCGCGTACTTTCGTACTCGGACGACATCTCGCGCATTTAGAAAATATTTTTCGTACTTGGAAAAACCGTTTTTCTTTTATCCATGTTAAAATTCGAAAAGGTGTATCAATCTTTTTGTCGAAAGTGAAATTGCATCTCCGCGTTCGATCGTAGCGCCGATGGCGAAGCAACCGTCGCAGACGAGGACGAGCTCCATGCCTCCGACTCCGCAACTGGACGTTCCTGGTAGCAGGATCCTTCGCAACAGGGTGCACGGAAGCGGCGCGAGCGCCTGCGAGGCCGTGGACGATTGCCATCGACTAGAAGGGCCACCCAACAGCAACGACGCACTCGCGGATCGCGTCAGAAACGACTTAGTGGGCTCGACTTACAGTCCTAATGGGGCTGCAACGAGGAGGAGTAATCGACGCATCGTCAAACAGCCTCCAAACGTAACGACAGCGGCGGGAACGACTCCCGCGAAAAATGCGGCCTCTGCAAAATCGCGACGGAAACAAAAAATCATCGTGTCCGAATCGGTGAGAAAATTGGACAGAGCGAGACGCGAATTTCGCCTCAAGTACAAGCAGAATCCACCCGACAGAACGAAACTCACCATGTACGATCTCATCCACTACAATCCTGTTGCGAATCCGATGAAAAAAACGGAGAACGCGGACACGCCGACAAGTGACGCACCATCGTGAGTATTTTTCGTGAAGTCTTTTTTCGATGTGAGAATAAAATTAATGTTTTAGAAAATTTCTGTTCTTATTTTCTATTTCGTAGTCTGAATAAAAAAATATTCAATATTATTTCTTTTCGAAAATATTTTTTATTGAAAAATTGTTTTTCCTATAGTTTTCCATTTGAAAAAAATATGTAGCATTTTTATTTGTTAAATTTCATTTTAACTTATTTTTCAAAAAATAGAAAAAATCTTCGATTATTTCCTAATTTAAATAAGAAATATTTTTAATCATAAGTTTATTTCTTTTTCACTGATTATTTCCAGTAGAATTCATGATCTTTGTCGCATATGGAAGGTATGAGAGCATAATATTTCGTTTCCCTCTTTGTTGCCTACGCCTAGCGCAATAGCACGGGATGCGGGTAAAAAAGGAAATGTGTGAAAGCAAGAAATTAGGATTCAATTGCCCCCGTGATTAAGGGGTCTTCTCACTTCAGAAGTTAAAAAAATACTATTTTCACGAATTTTTTGGATAGGTTTATACTATAGATATTGATATAAAAGTTGTTACACTTAAGGCGTTACCCCCACTTGTAGCACAAAAAAAGGCCTTTTTCATGATTTTTTAAAAAGAAAACTACAAAACTTTTTTAATCGATCAATATACCATCTTAAAGAACACATATTGAAGAACTTTCAGTAATTTTTTTATTGAAAAATATTACATTGTTTAGTGGCAAATGGCCGTCAATGAAATAATGTTTTTATATACACGGTTTGCGGTGACCAACATTGTGGCGAAATGGATCATCTGAAAAAAAAATGCGGATGGATTTAGTCAAATATAAGTATAAACTAGTCTTTAATCGAAGGATTTTAAAAAATATTCATTTTTCACAAAATGGCGGACAGTCAAAGTTAATGGTTCGATTTTGACGAAAAAAAACGGCCGTTTTTTGGCTATAAAACGGCCATTTTTTTTTTTTCGAAAAAAAAAATCGAACGATTAAAGACTACATTTTTATGTATTAAACAAGCCTGCAAAATTTCAAGAAGATCGGTTCATTAGTGTTCGAGTAATCTTGGTCACCGACTTCAGAAATGCCATTTTGAGAAAAACGCGTTTAAAGTTTCAATTTCACAACGGATTCTTCTCTTTCAACGCTCATATCTCAGTCAATTTTGTTCGGATCGACTTGAAATTTTCAGGACATATTCTCAGATACTTATACTTCAAAGAAATGCAATAAAAAAAATCGATTTTTTCAAAATCGCAAGTGGGGGTAACCCCTTAATAAATACACTTTCGAAATACATCAAAACAATTTTTTTATTTATTCAGGTCACTATTTACAAACGAAAAGGGTAGTTAAAAAATGTCCTAAAAAGATTGTAGGTCTGCGCTGTTGATGAAATCTCGGAGATGGATCATCCGAAACAAGAAAATCAAACGATTTTAGATTGAGTATGTTAATGGCTATAGCGAATATCATACGATTCTGATACATGCAAAAATAACAAAATGGCGGACATTTTTCGAAAAAAAAAAACCTGTTTTTTTCACCGTTTTTGGCCGAAAAAATGAGTACTATCAAAATTTTAAAAAATTCTTGATATGCGCTATAGCTATAGTTATAGACAAAGGGGGTTCGTAGGGAAAGTTCAGTGACTCCGTCGCTCAACGTGACATCTTCCTTACAGCTCTGTGAAAAAAAATAATATTAAATTGAATTTTTTATTTAAAAAAAACGAAACATTCTTAATTTTTAGAATTTCAACATTATTTCAAGAACAATTCAACGACGAAAAATGAAGAAATGTTATTTTTATTTTCACTACAAAAAAATCAAGTGTATTCTTCAATACCCAAACAGACCCAAGCAACAAATTGCCTACTGATCACCTAAAATATTTTCCATCTTCAGAAAAATCTGTTAAAAATGTATCACCTAAATGGAATGAGCTAAAATATTTTCAACCCTTTACACTCGAGAAATGACTCGCTCACCACTCACTTTCCCAGCGAAAAGGCTTCGAGTGTGCAAAGGGTTCATATTGAAAAGCTGCTTTTATTCATCGTTCAACCTTATTTTTTAATGAATCCGCGTAAAATATTATTCTTCTTTTCCTTGAACTACGTTCGTACATATTAATCTTTTTTTAGGCCCACAAACCCAAACAAAAACGGATCAAGTGCCGAAAAATAGTTCCTTAACGAATTAAATAAATAATTGCTAAATAAATCAATTCAGAAGTTGTTAAATAAAGTAATTAAAAAGTTTCCGAATAAATATTGTAAAAAGTTAGCCAATAAATAAATGTAAAAGTTGCCAAATAGAGCAATCAAATAGATTAAAAAGTTGCTCAATAAAACAATTTAAACAAGTTGCCTGATAAATAAATTCAATAGTTGTCTAATGAGCAAATTAAAAAGAACGAGTAAAAGAACAGCCAAATCAATTAATTTAAAATTTGCCTCAAGGATAAATAAAATAGTTGGCTCGCAAATAAATCCTCATCGGCTGTTGTTTGTTTTTTCCCCCTCAAACTTCGGGAATGCGCGGTTTATTTTTGCAGGCCCACGAGACTGGTGGTCAACGACGAGGACGAGAAGGAGGACGAGTGTGACGCGGGGGAGGTGATGGCGGTGCCCAAATTGAAGGTCAAGCCAGACGAGTGTGACGCGGGGGAGGTGATGCCGGTGCCCCAATTGAAGGTCAAGCCGGACGAGTATGACGCGGGGGAGGTGACGTTGGTGCTTAAATTGAAGGTCGAGACGGATGAGTGTGAGGCGGGGGAGGTGATGCCGGTGCGCCAATCGAGGGTCAAAACGGATGAGTGTGAGACGGCGGAGGTGATGCCGGTGGCCCAATTGATGGTCGAGCCGGAAGAGTGTGCGGCGGGGGAGGTGATGCCGGTGCGCCAATTGAAGGTCAAAACGGACGAGTGTGAGACGGGGGAGGTGATGCCGGTGCCCCAATTGAAGGTCAAGCCGGACGAGTATGACGCAGGGGAGGTGACGTTGGTGCTTAAATTGAAGGTCGAGACGGATGGGTGTGAGGCGGGGGAGGTGATGCCGATGCGCCAATTGAATGTCAAAACGGACGAGTTTGAGACGGGGGAGGTGATGCCGGTGGCCCAATTGATGGTCGAGCCAGACGAGTGTGAGGCGATGGAGGTGATGCCGGTGGTCCAATTGATGGTCGAGCCGGACGAGTGTGAGGCGGTGGAGGTGATGCCGGTGGCCCAATTGACGTTCGAGACGGGCGATCCTTTGGTGTTCGACGACCGTAGTCTCGTTGTCGATCACACCAGGGCGCAGAAGAGTCACCACTTTGAGTATGACGACTCAAACGGCAATGGTTCCTCCAAGAGAGGTCAGACGTACCGCAACTGGACCAAACAGGATACCCTCAAATTCTACAAGGCTCTCAATACCATAGGCACGGATTTTAACCTGATGCAGAGCCTCTTTCCCGAGCGCTCGAGAAAGGAAATCAAGATGAAGTACAAGAAGGAGGATAAACTCAATAGGCACAAGATCGAGAAGGCCCTCGTTCATCATCAGGAGTTCAATATCGAGTCGCTTCAGCAAGATCTTGGTAAAATCGCGCTTTTCCCGGTCAATTCGAAGCTTATCCCTTTTTGTCGTTAATTTTTCTTCATTACATCGGCAATGTGTCGAATTTTTTAGTCGCGAAAAAATCTCAACGGCGTTGAACAATACCAACGGCCTCGAAATCCGAGCCAGAATCACACACGACGATCATGTCGCGGACTACAAGGCCCCGAAGGGTTCCAAGCAGATCGACGACGTCACCAGGCAACTCAGGCTCGAGGGATGCACTCCAACCAGGAAGTAATTCATTCCTTGACCTTAAATTCCATTCTCGCAATGTTCTATATTATAAGCATGTGACATTTGTATTATTAGAGACTCGTGCCAAAATAAAATGTATATTTGTACAGAAAATTGGAGTGAACATCTTTTTGAGATATGCAGTTTGCGGAAAGTTATTTAACGAGGTCATCCCATGTGATAGCTATTTGTTGGGGAGTTTTTTTTATGAACCATTAAAATACACTATCTTTGAATTCGTACCACACGTTTATTAACATTTTCACAGTACGTCAGAATTTTATCGAACAAAAATAACGAGTTGAATCGACTTTACACCGTTCGGAAGACACTCATGTGTAAAAAAAAGTTGGTTGACGGCTGCCCTGATTCCTGAGACTTCGTTCATCTAAAATAGAAAAATCAAACGTCATTTTAATTGACAGACCTCTCCGATATAGACACATGTAGCTCGTATTGACATGATATGTAGATCTTGTATGAGGCATAGAAAATCACACAGCTATGTGTTGTTTATGAGTGCTTACCTTCAAGTCATATTTGCATCACATGATGATTAAGGGGTCTGCTCACTTTAGACGCCAGACATTGATATAAAAAGTTGTTACACTTAATAAATACACTTTCGAAATACATAAAAATTATTTTTTAAATGTATTTATGTAACCCAAACAAACTTCAAACGCGTTTTTTTCTCGAAACAACGTTTTTCGACGGCGTGTTGATAAAATCTTCGAAGCTACTGAACCGATCCTTATGAAATTTTAACCACATATTCTTTACAACTTTAGCGATAGTGTATATCGAGGATTTTTTTAATTTTTGATATTTACTATTTTTTTGCCAAAAACGGTAGAAAAAACACTTTTTTTTAATCGAAAAATGTCCGCCATTTTGTTATTTTTGCACATATAAAAAATCGTATGATATGCGCTATAGCCATTAACATACTGAATCTAAAACCGTTTGATTTTTTTGTTTCAGATGATCTATCTCCGAGATTTCATCAACAACGCAATTTTTTTGACATTTTTTTAACTACCATTTTCGTCTATAAATATTGACTGAAATAAATAAATACATATTTTTTTAAATTTCTTTCGAAAGTGTATTTATTGAGTGTAGTAACTTTTATATCAGTATCTATAATATAAACCTATGAAAAAAAGTGATGAAAATAGCCTTTTTTAGAGTCTAAAGTGAGAAGACCCCTTAACAACAACACATCCAAATGAAGCAACGTTGATCTCACGCGAGTATGCATGCACTGAATTCATCAGCACTAGGAAAATCGGTTCACGAATATCCAACGATAAGCGACTGCATATGGGCTCATATGGATATCACGGTGTGACGTAAATATGTTGTGCTCATATGAAGCTCATATTGGCGTCATGACGTGATGAAATTCTTGTGCTCATATGGAGCTCATATATTTGGGGTGTGGGCGAAATAGATATTTTTGAAAGGATCCAAAGTAGATTTTGCAAGTTGGCGTTAGGTGTGAAAAGGACCTCACCAATGTACGTATGGAGAAGAGAGCTGGGTGTGCCGACGGTGAAGTATCTGATAAGAGAAAGGGCTTTACGATATATTGTGGAAGTATTAGGAATGCCTGAAAAAAAAGGCCAAAAATTTGTCTGATGGAGGAAGTAAGGGCCATTGTGAATCATGTGCCGTCGAAGTGGGGGAAGTTCTTAAAGCATGTATTACCGGAAATGGGGGCGCAGGTTATAATCGGGATGATTTGGGAATGGAGAGAGGTGAGAGAAATTGAAGCAAGAATAAAGGTGGGATTAGAAAATCAAAAAAACGAGAGGTTGAAGAAGAGGGGAAGAAAATGAAGGGTTCAACGTACAATTATGGGTATAAGTTTATTGTGGAGGATGATATTATGCCCTGGAAATATTGGTCTGAGGTAAATATGAAGGGCAAAGACGAAGAAATGTGGGCTAGAATAAGATGTGGAAATGTTGGAATAGCGGCAAAGAAAGGAGAGAGTGGCTGGATATGCAGAATTTGTGATGAACAGGATGAGACCCTGGAGCATTGATTCTTGTGTAAAAAAAAGCAGAGAGATGGTGGCGGAAAATGCGAGAAAAGGCGTGGAAGAATGGCTGAAAGGAATTGATGAAGTGGCGATTATTGGGGAGTAATAAATATGTTGGGAGGAAAAATACAGAAAGGGATTTGTGCATATTTCAGGGACATTGAGGAAGTATGGAGTAAAAGGAGTTTGGAATGAGAGACAGAGAGGGGAAGAGTAAATGGGTTTTTAGGCGAGTGATGAGCAGCTGTAAGGTACACAGATTTGTGGATAAGGATGAAACGGCAGATATTGTAAGATTTGTTAATATATATTTTCTGACATTGTATAAGTTTTGTAAAAAACTTTTTTCAAGTTATGCAAATAAAACTATTGATTGATAGAGCTCATATTGAAACTACGCTATGATGACAGTGTAGTATTCATATCAAGATATTTTTGCAAAATTTATTAAATCCGTGTTGGTAAAAAAAATTGGCTAAGAAATTTCGCGTTATAACTTTTCTTAGCCTTAAGATTATAACATAAGGTTATGAAAAGTCAAGGTGAAGTTTCTTAGCCAATTTTGTTTACTAAAACGGATTTCATCGATATTACAAAAATATCTCATATCGACGATTTTAACATCATGGTTGATCGCGAGGGTGGTTGGTATATAAGTACTTCACTATCATCATAGCGTAATTTCAATACGAGCTCAATATTGCTTCCCGAGATGTTTAAGAATATTGAAATATTTGTTTTTTTGGATATCTCTTTTGACATCTTTTTTATAGGAATTTAAAATTCTTACATAACGTGTTTTCCCTCGTTCTACGAATTCTGCATTTTCTAAAATATTCGAAAAATAATAATCTGATAATGTGTTATATGTATATATCATGACTCGTACAAGACAAAGAATTATCAATATTTTATAGTTATAATATTTCTCTTTATTTCGCAATCTTGTTCGAGATCTTTGATAATACTGACTTTTCATTTAAACGTAAATAATGAATGGTATTCAATGTTTAATATTGGCCATTTCTTGATATAGTCTCTTAACCTCATAAACTTATTAGCAATACTTTAGGAACTATGCGTGGACCACATGAAGCGGTTATACCTACTTTGACATTTTACTTAAGTAATGCATATGTTATTTGAATGTAATGTATAATTTGAAGTAGTGCAGTGTCATTTTGTTGTGATGAGCGTTAGGGAAAGTATTCTTCAGGGCATCTAGAATATGAAAGAAGAAAGTAATCTGCAGATATTGTCCTTGTCCAATATTCTAATGATGTAAAAAAGACGTCCAGATGCATTAAAAAGATCGATCAAAATCATATAGAAGCGATTCAATCAAAAGATCATTAGTTTTTATGTAAATGGATAGAATTGCAAGGAATGCGATTTTTATTTCGATAGAATAACTATGAAGTACAATCCATAAAATTATACACTTGCAGTGATGATTTATTTTTTTTGCCTATTTTACCTCATTTTTATCGAATATTTTAATTAATTTGAATCAACTTTTCTTCCGCAAATTAAATGCATAGCGAAAACAACAAAATATGTTTTAGCAACTATATGTAAACAGCGATTCATTTCATTCAACTGTATTTAAATAATGTGTACATGACCAAGTGTACTGTATAGCCGAAGTGTTTGTCACCACAACTCGAATGTAGCGATTCAAAGCTTCACGAGTACTTTGTTCTCCCAATTTCTCCAAATACTCTTGCAGAAGTCAAAATCAGGACTTCATTTCGTTATATTGTATTTACCTATATCAAAATAATTTAATCAAAAATTAATACTAAAATAATTGAATCAATAATTGATATCAAAATAATTGAATCAATAATTGAAAGGAAAAACTTCAAACTTCCATTTCGTGTGTCTGCCGGTATTATTTTGTTTTGTAAATCGTCGGAACTTGGCGCCACATATGGGCGCCATCTTGCGGCCGGTTTAGTCTGCGTACCTCGCTCGATATTAGTCAGCTGTTCGAGAACAGCTGATTTTGGGTTCTGTCAGGATAACCTAGGAATGACAACCATTCGAAGCTTGTTCACAGAAAAATATCGTTGAGCCGGCTGTTCTTTACCTTGAATCGGATCAAACCTCCATTCTCGGCTCGAACCACGAATCTGACTAGACCGTTTAAGTTGGCCGACGCAGCCTTTCGCCCTTGGGTTTGTTTTGAGTTTGGGCGCAGACGTTTTTCCAAACGTTGGGCAAGTACGTATCTCAATCCGTCCAGAAATCATATCTCATGTTTTTAAATACTTGATATTGATATTTGGGTAAAATATATTTTTGAGAAGAATCCCTTATTCAATATTAGAAAATATAAAAAAACTCGGGAATATTTCATATTGAATATTCGACAATATTTAACATTCGGAAATATTCCATTTTTAACATTTAACATTCGAGAATATTTCATACCGAATATTCGACAATATTCAAGATTAGAAGGTATTCGGCATATGAAAATGTTCAAGTTTCGAGAATATTCAAATTCAAAAGTATTAAAAATTCCAGAATATTACATATTAAATATTCGACAATATTCAATATTCCAGATTCGAGGATGTTCAATGTTTAAGATTCGAAAATATTCAATAATCGAAAATATTGAGTACTTAAATCCAATATTTGAAAACATGCAATATTTGGGAATATTGGCTATTCAAATATATTTAATATTCAAGATTTGAATACGCGTTAATATCCAAAAATTCAAAAATATTCTATATTCAATATTCGAAGATATATAATATTCCAATATATTCAATATTCGAAAGATATTCAGTACTCGAAAAAAAAAATCCAAAATAATCGATATTTAAAATATTCAATATCCGAAAATAGCTTAATATCCAAAAATACCAAATACTCATATGGCAATAGTCGTAAAGATTTTCGTTTGCCATCGATATGACGAGCTCGTTAAAGAGAGTGCGTCATCTGAGGGAAGACGAGAAATCGACGATCAAGAGAGCGTTCGAATGTTTGGACGCGGACAAAGACGGTTACCTAGATTATTACGAGACAAAAGCGGCCATGAGAGCGCTCGGTTTTGAGGTGAAGAAAGCTCAGTTGATCGCGATAATGCGAGCCCACGACAAACGCGACGCGGATAAAATAAATTTCGAGGATTTTTACTACGTCAGTACGTACGTTCCGGGGCGTAAAAACGAGAGTAGATCCGATCTCTTCCATTTTCTTCATGCGCATGCGCCTTCGAATCGTTCCAGTGGCCGACAAAGTAGCCAAGAGAGACCCCCTAGAGGAGCTTAAGTACGCGTACAAATTGTTCAGCGCCGAGTCGCCTTGCGGCAAAATAACGTTAGTAGATTTGCGAAGAATCAACGTGTCGTTGGGTTCTCGTTTGAGCGAAGAAGAAATGGAAGCGATGATCGAGGAATTCGATATCGATCAGGACGGATGCAGTTACACGAATATACATGTTTTCCTTTATTCGAGTCGAAAATTGTGCACCTAGAGTCCATTTTGAAAAATTCTAAGCCATCAACTAAAAATACTGACATTAATAATTTTTTTTTTTTTTCCAGTCAACGAGGCGGAATTCATCCAAATAATGAACAATCCCACGCTTTGAGATAATCCAAAAACGATTAGTATCGAAAAAATTGCGGAAACGTTAATATCGGCAAGAATGAATTACGGCGTGAATTGGGATGAAGAGAATCGGCGAACTTTGCTCGCGGAGCGCAGCGCTCTGGAGCGCACGGCCCAGTCGGTCCGCAGATCGCAGTCGGTGGCGGTAGAGACCGAGCAAATCGGCAGAGAGGTCGTAGCCGAGCTCGGTGGCCAGAGGGAAACTCTGCTGCGCGCCAAGACGCGGCTGTCCGAGACCGACCAAGAGCTCGACACTACGAAGAAAATAATGCGAATGATCAACAAGCGCGTTCTCACCAATAAACTCGTGCTCGTACTCATTGTTCTCCTCGAAATTGCGATACTCGCTTTGACCGTGTACTTGAAATTTTTCGCCCATCGTGCCTGAAGCGGCTGAGTTGACCGCGCGCGACGATTTTTCTTATGCTCGATACTCGTATATATTTGATGCGAAATAAAGTGAGGCTTCGTGGAAAGTGGATTTACACACGCTAACCCAATCATTTCAGGGAGGATATTCGCATTGAGATGTTTCACGTGTGCTTGTAGAAAATTGAGAGCTTTGGAAAACCAAACAACAATCACATGAATCCAGACAAATCCATAAAAATCCGGGCAAATCCATGTAAACTCGAGCAAATCCGTATAAACCGAAACAAATCCAAATAACTCCGAACAATTTCAAATAATAACAAATAAACTCGAACAAGTCGAAATATACCCAAACGAATCCATAGGA
Organism: Ophion slaviceki; assembly: GCA_944452715.1. Lineage (NCBI taxonomy): Eukaryota > Metazoa > Arthropoda > Insecta > Hymenoptera > Ichneumonidae > Ophion > Ophion slaviceki. The sequence goes on from OX101789.1 coordinate 1,428,551, forward strand.
AGGCAGACAAATCCATGTAAACATAACCAAATCCGTATTAACCCAAAATATTCTAAATAATAAAAAATACACTCAAACGAATCAAAATAATAAAAAAACACCCAAACAAATCCACATAAATCCAACCAAAACCAAACAAATTCGCATAAACCCACACAATTTCAAATAACCCTAGACAAACACATATAAACCCAACAAACCCGAATTAATCCGCAAAAATCCATACACGGAGAAAAATACGGCCTCCAATTCTAACACTGGTTGCCAGAATTCTAATATTCAGTGCTAGAAAAGTATAGCAGTTTACTGCCAGTTCGTTTACTAAGTTTACTAAGCTTGTAAACTGACGCCAGTTTACTAAGACTTGTTATAGAAGTGTAAAAATGATTCTCACACTGTATAGTAAAAATGATGCGTGCATATTACATTTGAAACTATTCTCGCATAGGCGCGAGCCCTATGCGACGTTTTGTGAAATACCAACCTTTATTACACGCTATATTTTCATATGGATTTTACTATACGTATAACATGAATCTTCGTGTATGAATAGATTTCACTATACGCATAGCATAAATCTTCGGCGTATAGCGAAAAATATTACGAAGTTATTAGTATAATGTGACTCTTTATACCGTACTTTTTGTAGAATACTGGAAACTAATTTTTCCAATCACGTGGGCAAAATATTTTTTGAATACTACAAAAAATCACAATATGCCGAATAAAATGTATTATTTGTATCAGTTTACGTGCTATATCGTAGGTTAAAAATTTAATTTCTTTATTATCACTATACCATAATTACAATTTTTATCTTCCATTCAATGCTTTTTGTATCATGTATAATTGTTGTTTTATGTTCCGTACGTACTTCTCTAGGTATTCATTAGAATACCTAGAGAAGTGCGTACGAAATTAAAAAAAATTTGTTCTATTCAAAAGTTGTAGGTATTTGAACTTAAGAAATGAATTTTCAGTGAAATATTTCGTTATAACTGCTCATAAAATAAAAAGTTTTCGATTAATCAGAAATTCTGTACGTACTTCTCTGCGAAATGCAATTAGGAACATACATTTTTTTTGTCACGCCAATTGGAAAAGAGCTGTTTCGAGAAGTTTCGAGTAGCCGGCCATTTTGTACATCGAAAAAAAAAAATCTAACAGCTTGATATTCATAGTAAATAGATGTGTAATTAATTTTATGAATGAATCACTTTTTCGTACGAAAAAAATGGTTAAATTCGCACATGATTTTATACCCGTTACTGTGGCCTAACGGCTTAAAGAAAAAAAAGTTGACGCTAAAGGGCATGATGGGTAATCAGTCAGGGAAAGGGTTTAAAAAAACGCGCTAAAATCGCGGCACGGAAAGTGGGGCAGGAGAAAATAAATAGAAATCGAAAATTGAGAAGGGCCAAAAATAATTATAATAACAATATATAGGGGGTACTGTGCAAAAACCCGAAAGGGTATACCTGAGAAATAAAACTACTCCTACCATACAAACCCCCAAAGCCCCAAATGAATCCAAAAAATCCCGCCAAACCCAAGCGAATCCGAATAAACCGGAGCAAAATTATTTTCTCCATTTATTTCGCCGCAATCGCTGTATTTACAAAAAGAAAAATCCGCACCGCGATATTTCAGACGTTTCTATAGAAGGCGAGAAGCTTCCGAAAGACTTCCGGATTGTATCCGTCGACCCAGGGCCTACCGCTGATGTACTCGGCTTTGTCGTACAACTCCAATCGTGGCGAATACCACCAAATGTTTCTCGTGCCCCGATCGCTCGCGATGTCGAGAGTGTTGAGCTGGAAAACCGAAAAGTCGAACCACTTGCCGTTGGATTGGACGCACTGGACGGTTATCGGCTCCGGCAAGTCGATCACGTCTTCGCCGAACTTTTTCTTCGCGCAGCAGGCCGCAGTGGCGAAGGATTTCAACATCGCCCGGGCCAACATCTGATCCTCGCTCACTGGTAATTCCGTCAGGTTCTTCACCACTTGCGGGTCGAAGCTCAGGAAGATCGTGTGAGGATTCAGCCATTGGGATTCAGTCGCTATGGCTGAGATATTGGAAAAGGAACTTTTTTTTTCAATGAAAAAATACGTCCGATTCGTAGCCATAGACTTGGTACGTACGATAATGATCCTGCACGTTGTATATGTGCTCCGGCGTCAAACTGACGGTCGGATCCAGCGGATGAATATTCGGCAGCGGCTTGGAGAATCCGTCGTTCTTCAGGCTCATCGGTGTCAAGAGCTTGTTCGATGTCATCATCGTGTCGGCATTCGATTCGAAATACAACAGATCGTCACCGCGCTCTAAAAATTAAAGTCCTCGCTGAAGAGTTTACCCATTCGGCCGTGGAACTTTGTGGCTGCATTAAGGGGTTACCCCCACTTGCGATTTTGAAAAAATCGATTTTTTTTATTGCATTTTTTTGAAGTATAAGTATCCGGGCCCATACTTCTGTATGGGCCCGGAATAGATGACTCTATGTAAGTTTACAAAAAAAAATATTTTCTTCGTGTAAACTGAAATTGAAACTTTAAACGCGTTTTTCTCAAAATGGCATTTCTGAAGTCGGTGACCAAGATTACTCGAACACTAATGAACCGATCTTCTTGAAATTTTGCAGGCTTATTTAATACATAAAAATGTAGTCTTTAATCGTTCGATTTTTTTTTCGAAAAAAATGGCCGTTTTATAGCCAAAAAACGGCCGTTTTTTTTTCGTTAAAATCGAACCATTAACTTTGACTGTCCGCCATTTTGCGAAAAATGAATATTTTTTAAAATCCTTCGATTAAAGACTAGTTTATACTTATATTTGACTAAATCCATCCGCATTTTTTTTTCAGATGATCCACTTCGCCGAAATGTTGGTCACCGCAAACCGTGTATATAAAAACATTATTTCATTGACGGCCATTTGCCACTACACAATGTAATATTTTTCAATAAAAAAATTACTGAAAGTTCTTCAAGATGTGTTCTTTAAGATGGTATATTGATCGATTAAAAAAGTTTTGTAGTTTTCTTTAAAAAAATTCATGAAAAAGGCCTTTTTTTGCGCTACAAGTGGGGGTTACGCCTTAAGGGGAGATATACACCCAGATGGTCGAGGTCGAGGATTTGGAAGCTACGAACACTCCGTCGATTTGTTCATTCCCAAATTTTCAAACGCGTTTTTCTCGAAACCACGTTGCTCAAATCGGTACCCAAAATTTCTCGAAAACCCACGAACCGATTGTCTTGAGGTTTTTTGTGGTTACTTTATACACCATTATCTAGTATTTGTCATAGGATTTTTTTTCCGTTACTTAGTTTTTGTTTTATAGGCAAAATAATAACTAATTTTTGGCCCAAAAATCACTATTTATGTTCAAACGTCCGCCATTTTGTCATAAATCGATATGTTCAAAATCGGCTATGACAAGTACTAGATTATAGTATCTAATTTAATAATCTTTTTGGTTTTTTTTTTCAGATGATTTTTGAAAAAAAGCCAGTGGGTACCGTATACGCAGATTTTTTTACGACGCTCCAAGGATCGTACAATATCCTTGTATATTTTTGATATTTTTAAATAAAGAAAATTAAACATATTTTTGAATGTATATACTTTTCAATAATTAAAACCCCAATCCGAAATTTCAAATAGTTTTCCTTGAAAAAATTCACAAAAATGACCTTTTTCCGGCTCCTAGGTGTATATCTCCCCTTAAGGCGGGATATACATTTACAACGATCGAAAAATCGATTTTTTTTCTTCAAACGATAGAACTATATATGTAGAATATTTTCCTAAAGTTTCAAAGTGAAATTCGAAAAACTTCAAACGTTACAGCCCGTCAACGCTGTGCCTCACCGCTCGGAGCGGGCGTGAACTTCAAACGCGTTTTTCTCAAAATTGCATCATAGAAATTGGCGTCCAGGATTACTCAAAAACTATCAAGCCGATTGCGTTTAAAGTTGGTAGAAATATTGATAATATTGGTACCTTCTACTTGACGAGAATTGTTTTTGAAAAATTGAAAAAAAAAAAAAAAACTACTTTTTCCATCCACATTTTACAGAAATTCGCGTGAAATGTTGATTTTTTTTTGTAAATGCGTGCCATTTTTTAAAAATTTGCATTTTCTTCGTTTTAATGACCGGCACAGAAACTATAATGTTCTAACTGAAAAAATGTTTGACCTTTTTTGCAAATCGAAATCTACGGGAAGCTAGACCTTGCTGTAACACTCTGCCACAGCTTCGTCATTTTGATGATGAATTAATTTAAAAAAATCGTTTTGCATACTTAATTATACTATTAAAGTTCACCTAAAATTTGATAATTGTAGGATAATAATTCCTTAGTTTAAAAAATCTCTCGATATTGCTTATTTTTTTCCTGTCTAAATGTATATCCCGCCTTAAACGATACTGCGTCGAACGAGATTGGAGTAGTGACCTATGTAAGTGCAGAGCTTCCCGTCCTCGATGATCTTGCGCTGTTTGCCGATCATTGGATCGCTACTCAACTCGCAGATCTGCAGGACCTTTTGCACAAAATTGCGCCTGCGAAGGATAGTAACACAATACGAATAAAGCGACATAAATTATCTTGTATTTTTCTACATACAAACTCAAACTGTCGAAAATTGAATTAAATTTTTCACCAGTAATAATAATTGGATACAAAAATAAATGCTAATAAACCCAAACGATAAAAAGGAAATTAACATTTTTAAAAATAACAATGACGATAATAACCGACGCTGATTTTCAAGATTTTCAAAAGATCTTCACATCTTAATTTCGAATTATCCAAATAATTTGATGATAAACCCAGTCAATCGGATTAAATTTTGTAAAAATGATAACTGTAATCACATACAAATATAAATCCCAACAAACACAAACGACAAAAAGAAAACTAAGATTTTCGAAGTTAATAATAAGAATAATTTGCAAACGATTAAAAAAACAAGTCAAATTTCGCACAAATAATAACAATGATTAGACCAAAAAAGATCCCAATAAACCCAAATAATAAACAGAAAATTTACCGTTTACAAAATAGTAATGACAATGATTGAAAAACAAATCCAGACGATTGGGAGATGACTTTTTTTAAATAGTAATATTTAGATACAAATATTGAACCGAATAAACCCGCAAAACGAAAAGAAATTGAAGATTTCCCAAAACAATGAGATCATTAGTTAGAAAAGAACCCAAATTAACGCAAACAAAAAAGATTTTTTCACAAACGTCAAATTTTTTCAAATTCTAATAACCCGAAGATAATTTTTTTTGAATAATGAGAACGTCAATTAATTAAAAAATTCAAATTAACGCAAATTGAAAAGTAATTTTTCTCAAATCTCAATTTTTTTTTATCTTCAGAAAGCTCAAATTGAATTTTTCAAAAATAATGACGTCAATTAATTAAAAATTTCGCATTAACGTAACTTGAAAAGTAGTTTCTCAAATTTCGAATTTTTTAAAACCTTCATAAATGTAAAATTGAAATTTTCAATAAATAATGAGAACTTTAATTAATTTAAAAATTCAAATTAACGCAAATTGAAAAGTAATTTTTCTCAAATGTCGAATTTTTCAAAATCTTTATAAAGCTAATATAGAATTTTTCAAAAAACAATAAGAGCAATAACTGAATAAGCAACTGACCCAAAAGGTAAAAAAAAACTTTAATCACATTTGTCATTTGGTATTCTTACATTTTCCGAACGTCAGGAATTCCGTATATCCTGGCAAAATTGTACGCGGGCCTGAGAGGATCCTTCTTCTTGGGCAACTTTTCCTGGTGCGCATCGAATATATGCGAAGCGTAAATGAAACTGCAAGAACAAAAAGCAATTCCGAATGACGATAGATCGTCGAGCGAAGTTTATTCCTCAGCCACGTATTCTTTCCGCACCGCTTGATCAATTTGTCAATGCGTGAATCGGGCTCCTCGCGAAGGGTCTCCAGTCTCTCGGGAAGCGTGTTCAAGCGCTCGGTGTTCAGCAGAACTTGGGCCTGAGCAGTTCCATCGAGCAGAACGTTGTTGTCCCTGTACGTCAAGCAAGGTCTCTCGTTCCAATCCGGGTGGGTCTCGTCGCGACGCAGAGGCCGCGGAAATAGGTGGACAATCTCGACGCTGCACAAAGATTTTGGAAAAAATTGAAAAATTGACGGAGTTATGACGATTTTATGAAAAATCCTTCTTTCTTTTGCCTTTTTTTCGAACACTGTGTTTCGGCAAAAGGTTTAAGTCGTGTGTCAAAATCTATTCGTTTGAGTCACTTCGAATTCGGAGGAAGCATATTTCATCAAAAATTTCTCGCCATTTTCAGAATTTTGAATATTCAAAAAGGGTATCCGGTCATACAAAAATGTAATCCACGCACAAAAAGTAAATTTAAAATAAACAAAATATGAAGAATGGTAAAAGTGCATATTTTGCGTTAAACATAGTTTCGTTAGTTATCGAAAATGGCGATTTTTTCGAATTTGAAAATTTCAAGGTACATCAGGCAAGGTAACATGGAAATATATAGTTTCAACAGTGTCTCAGAATCCAAAAAGGTATATCAAATACCACTACCATGATTTTCTCGCTTATAGGTGCGACTAGGCAGAGAGTAAAGTAGTACTTTTAATCGCTAGTAGTCCGAAGAGGGATTAAAAGTATACGGTTAATCTCTCTTTGGACTTGTGAGGCTCCAAGTTTATGTAAAATATATCGTTTAGTAATTTGGTGTAGTAATTATATGGAAAATTTTTTATTGTTATAAATAAACAAAGAATATATATAAAGCATTGTAATTTCGAAATTTATGTCGAAAATCATATAACTACTCCATTTAGTGGTATTTATATGATACCACTAAGCAACGCGAAACAATCCCGAACCCAAACAAATAAAGCATTATAAGCTCGGAATTTATGTTGAAAATCGTATAAATCCTATGTTTAGTGTTATTTATATGATACCACTAAACAAACCCAATCAACCCCAAACAAAGAAATACTTTTTGAAGCTCGCCTGGTCTATTTCCATTATTTGTGATAAAATAAAGATATTGTACCCATCAGTCAACTGCAATCGTGGAATTTTTACGCACTTAAAATTACCGCTAAAAGCGCTCATGATTCCTTAACGAAGCCGAAACGGCAAATTTCTATTTTTCATATTCTCCGTATTTTGGTTCAAATCTCAAGAATCAACGGTCAAAACTTAGCACCCCTGGAAATCGTACTACCCCATTTATTTCCCTTTGGACAAAATGCAGACCCACTCCTACGAGTCTGAAATTGAACCGCTACTCGTTGTCTCGTTAGTTCGCAAAGTTTACCGGAGGATCAACGAGATTGACGCACCGTGGCTCGTTAAGTTTTGGCGGCGGTGCGACGTCTTTAGCGTCAACGATTTTGACCCCTCGAGCGAGCAAAATATCCTCCGCCGGCGACGGCATGACAGTCTTCCTGCTCCGTGCCCACCACTGTTGCTTGATCAATCGACCGAGGTGCTGCTTCCATAATACCTGCGTCACCCTCATTATCGGGCTTCCTCTGCTGACACAAAAAAAAAATATTTCTTCTCTTTTCTGCAGTTTTTGTAACGCGGAATTTTCAATTTTTCGAAAAACTTTTATAAAAATCATTCACTAGTTATTTTTCGAAGATTCGTCGTTTCAATAACAATCGCAGATTTGAAAGTGGAGAGGTTAGGATTACCGGTAAGTTCATTGAATCGAGTGCGTTCTTTGTTGATTGTCAGAATTACTTTTAGTACTTGCCGCGAGCTCAAAGCGGGGTGACACTCACCTGTAATCAGTGCTTTCTCAGCGTATACGATAAAAAGACAACTTTGTAGAAATTAGGGATGACCTAACCTCTCGAGAGTTTTCGTCACCGACTCGACGAAGCGCAGGCTTCGCGATCGCAACTTTTGAGGTTAAACACGACACTGTGTATATAAATATATGTACATTCTCTCTCTCTCTCTCTCTCTCTCTCTCTCTCTCTCTCTCTCTCTCTCTTTCGTTTGCTTCTCGGGATCTTAGCAACTGTAAGGTTTATCGTGTTTAATTAAAATCCAAATTCGGTGACGAATTGTACGCAATAGTTTTCTAAATATATTCAATGGTCGGTTTTTTGTTTAACCAAATATTCAAATTCCCGCAATTTTTTTGCTAAGGTGACTCCGGTAGCATATATGTCCAATTGGAGTCGATAAGTTACCGTTGTCAGGTTATCTTTAAGACATGACCGTAAGATCACTATCGACATCTTTCAAATGACATCCCGTATAATGCTGCCGGAAAGTTATATTTTTTCTTGTCTTTATTTATTCAGTGTCTTTATTTATTATCTTTCTGAAAACTTTCAGTTCTCTTTATGAAAACGGACGTCTAAAACGTATCCAAAAATATTATCCAATTGATGATTTTTTTAAGTTGTCAAAAAGTTATCTATTTACTGTTATCTATTGTATCTAGTTCAACGTTGTCCAAAGGACATCATAAAGACGAATTACGGAAGACGTCCTTTTCATGACATCTTTCAGATATCGGTAATTTGTTGTCTTCTGAGATATTAGGCATTGGCGGGACATAGTAAAAAGTCATCGAAATGTTGTCCCAAAGATGACAACCAAGGAATCACTTTTATCATACTGTGAATATAGTGTGTCGTATTTCATTTCACAGGCAAAACATTGTTGAAATATATATACGTGAGTGCCTTTTATCATATTCATCTTTTTGCCTCTGTGAGTACATATATATATATATATATATATATATATATATATATGTGTGTGTGTGTGTGTGTGTGTACTTTTATTGTCTTTTTATTCTAAAAGCATACGTCTGCTTTTTAGGTTATCCAAGGGATCATTTGGATCATTGCAACTACTAAAAGGCCGCAACGGAGGAGAAATCCAATAACAACCCAGGTAGCAATTTTCAAAAAGTTGCCCAAAAGTCGGCTCAAAGGGTGCCAAATGTCCGCCCGGAAGTTATCTTAAAGTCAACAACCATCCAAAAAGATAACTGTTGGATACATGATAACTTATAGGTAACTTCCAAGCGGACATTTGATACCCATTTGGACAACTAATAGACAACTATTTTGAAAATGCTACCTGGGAACTGTACCGTTTTTATAATATTAAATTATATTTCACTTATAATGAATTAGTTAATGTTTCATTTATATGACCTTCCCCACTTCGAAACCGACATAACAATATCTTATCAATTTCTTTATTATAAAAATTAACTTATTAACAGTCTAGAATATTTAATATAGCTTAGTATTACACATTTTTAATTATTTTAAGTATTAAATTATTATAATTAATTATTATAATTATTATAAGCACTCTTTTCATAATAATCATGTATAATGTTATATTTTCTCAAGGTGGTCGTAACATAAAAGTTTTTCTTATTCCCGTAATAAAAATATTAAATGGGATATTTTTGCCGCGCAATTAAATATTGTATTAAAAATGAGCATCTACAAAATGAATCTATACTTCGAATGCATTTTTTTTTGTATTCAATGAAAAAAAATGTATTAACCGTCATTTGACTCAATTGGACCGCTCCAACCTCCTCAAGGAGTTTCGGTACAAAAGTCGAAATGCTAAGAAATTGGTCAAATTTGGTGATAATGTTCTTCAACATTAAGTGCGAAACCACACATTATTTCAAAATTTTCTTCTACTTAGTTATCGAGTAATTAAGCATTAAAGCAGATTTATTATGCCCGCAATGTGTACCTACATATATGGAAACGCTATGCTTATACACGTGAACTTTAGTGTTAAGTTACTCGATAACTGTGCAGAAGAAAAATCTGAAAAAAATCGTATTGTCAAATTTGGCACTAAAATGTTCACCAAATTTTATGAAATGCTGAACTTTTTGAATTTTTAAATGTTTTTAACATGGTTTAGCATGGCAACATTGTATCGCCCGTAGCGAACATCCTTAATCGGAATGTCGCAGTAACTTTGACTTCATGCTCTGACTATTCTGTATTGCTTGGTCTTTCGCCGCCCAAGCGACCCTGGTGGTGAAAATTTGTACCTGAACTTTTCACATTTACGCGGACTGTTTTTCACCGTTTCCCCTAGCGAGATTCTGTAACTCGGCAACGACAGCTTTCGTTATCGATAAATAGCAACAGCCAATCACATGCGCGATCAGAGAAGAAAGGAGGCCTCTTATTGGCTGTTGCTAGCGAACGATAACGAGTTACAGAATCGTGCCACTGTACTTTAACCTCCATATAAGCTAACTTCGGTCGGCTCCGAGGCGAAGCTACACACACACACACACACACACACCCACAAAATATATATATTTTTCAAGCTGTAACTCGTTCAAATCAGGAGTGGAAGATCCGTCGTACAAATTCCCGCAGGGCTTCGCGTGCGTTCTCCGTCTAGCCTGTCCATACCGTCTATCGGGTGTATCGCAGTGTAAATCGCATTGTCGCGGCGCGCCTCCCGTATTCTCGACGTTGTCTCGTTCCTCGTCGTGGGAGTTCGATCGCGAGTTCGCCTCGGTCTTAAATAAAATTACATAGGCCAAGCGTCGATATCACTAGTCCTAATCACTGGATTTCGCATGCACGCGTCTGTCTTATGTGCTTCTTACTTCCTAGCGCTGTACTGTAAACATTTCTCGATTGGCGTGTTACGTACTAATGTGCGCCGCCGGGCCATGTACCATGTGGAGTTCGCGATTAACCTGACGACGGGGCGAGCCTTGCGTTCGTGCGAGGATCCTTATTCTCCTCTTTACGTATGACGAAAAAAAAATAAAGGTTAGCTATACAGGAACGTCATTTAAATGTTATCCCAATTTAATATTCCCGATTTACAAACAGTGTTGTGCATTAGGGCCATCTTTTTCTTCTGCTTCTACCAGACTATAAGCATCCTCGGGTGAAACGTTTATCGCAACAAAAACCATTTTTATGTCTAAAAGCGTCACCTTAGATTTTTTATTTGCAATAATGATAGCAATGAAAAAATCTATCAACAAACACTAATATCAATTGGTACAATCAATAATAATAATAATTGTAACAATGTTCACATTGACATCGAGACGAATATAATAGAGTAATATTGATAATATTACTCTATTATATTCGTCAAATTATAACAAAATAATTTGATTTCAGTAGTTCATTTGTTTATGATAATTTAAAATTTTTCTAAAAAATACGACTAGTAAAATAAATAATAATAATCAATAATAAAAAACAGCAACTATAATAATAATATCAAGCGACGGTAATTATGAATGATGAAATACAATGAAAATAACAATAACATCAACATTGATGACAATGATGACGATAACAATGACGCGTATCATCATCGTCATAATAACCATAATGATAATAACAATAAATAACAGTCATAATAGTAACAATAAGCAACAGTAATTATACATAAGGAATAACAACAACAATGATGACGATGATGACAACAATGACGATGACGACTATCGACATAAAATCAGCCTAATAACCATAATAATAGCAATGATGACGATGACGACGATCATCACCGTCATAATAATAATACGTATTATTATAACGGTAATGATTACAAATAATATATTTTCAATTTAATTAACATGTTTTTCGCACCGACTAAAATGAATTTCCCCCAACCCTTAGACATCTCATTTTTTGTTTTTTTTCTTCACTTACAAATGTTTTTTTCATTCTTCGTAACAGGAATTATAAACTCAATTATCGGCATAAAATAGCGGAGGAAAGATGCGTCGTGCGAGGATAAAAGCAGTGGCGACTGTGCCGGCAAGGCGCAAGCCTGCCAAAGACGCGAGGGACGAAAAGGACGAGAAGCCGAACACGACGGAGGCGGATGGCAGGGTGGACGAAGTGACGAAAGAAGCGGAAAGCCAGGAAGTAGTTGTACATAGGGCGGAGGAAGAGAGGAAAGAGAATTTCATCCAGGCTGTCGACTCGTCGATGAACGCGATAGAATTTGAAACGAATACGGCGGTAGTGTCTGCCGTGTCGTCGGCTCTGGAAAGGGTCGAGGCGAGCGCGAGCGACGGGGCAGCGGAGAAATGCGGAATTCGGCTGGTCGGGGCGAATAGCGAGGAGTGCGGAGACGTTGCGGCAAGGCCTGCACAGGAGGCACAGGAGGAGAACACGGAGGGGAGACCAGGTCTGCCGGAAACAACGGACTGCCCTCAGGAAGTGGCGGAGCCCAAGGGATCCGGCGCTTCGGAGAACGGTGAGGACAATGTGGAGTTGTTTTTTTTTAAATTCTGGTGAGGATAATTCTCGCGCTGATAATTCTTTGCTGGTGGCATAGAAATTTTGGTGCAGGCGGAGAACTTTTTACCTCGGGGGATATTCGTGTGTGGAGGGAGAATTTTTGGCTTCTGATTCGTAGGTGAAACATAATTTTTTGTGTTATAAGTGTTTCTTTTATTTATTAGTGTTTCTTTTATTTTTTCCAAAAAATTAACCGTTCAGGAGAACACTGGGAATTTGTCAATCAGCTGTCTCTCTCGCATTCGTAGCTGCTCGGTCGGTGTGACACATGGCCTTAAGACATAAAGCTACAAAAAAGTAGCCTGAGAAAAACTAAGGATCAGAGAACTTGTAATAGATGACTATTTTATGCAGCAATTCGTTATATAACATGTTTCGTATTCGAAAAACATCATCGACATTTCCTAAAGATTAATTTTGTTACTTGAACAATATTTTTCTAATTTACAAAAAGATTTTTTCCACCCGGAGAACATTTCTCGCCCGTAGCAAAGATTTTTTTGTTTTCGTCATCAAATTGCGTTTTTCGCGTCTGTAATTTTTCCTACGCGCTCATAAGAAAGTTGTTCGTACTTGGAAAACATCGATTGTAGTTGGAAAAAATCTAGTGTAATTGGAAAACGTTTAGTGTACTTCGAAACCGTCTCTCGAACTTGAAAAACTTCTCGCGTACTTAGAAAACATTTTTGGCACTCGGAAAAACACCTCGCGTACTTGGAAAACATTTTTCGTACTTGGAAAAACATCTTGCATTCTTCGAAAACATTTTTCACACTCGGAAAAACATCCCGCGTTCTTAGAAAATATTGTTCGTACTTAGAGAAACATCTGGCGTACTTAGAAAACGTTTTTCGTACTTGGAAAAAATTTTGCATATCCAGGAAACATTTTTCGTACTTGGAAAACAATTTTTGTACTTACAAAAACAATTTGCGCGCATAGATAACATTTTTAGTACTTGGAAAAATAACTTGTGTATTTAGAAACTATTTTCCGCACTCGGAAAAATATCTCGCGTACTTTGAGAACATTTTTCGTACTTGGAAAAACATGTTGCGTACTTAGAAAACATTTTTCATACTCGGAAAAACATTCCGCGTACTTAGAAAACAATTTGCGTACTTAGATAAACATCTGGCGTACTAACAATACATTTCTCGTGCTTGGAAAAACATCATGCGTACTTAGAAAACCTTCTTCGCGCTCGGAAAAACATCTCGCGTACTTGGAAAACATTTTTCGTGCTTGGAAAAATATCCCGCGTACTTAGAAAATATTGTTCGTACTTACAGAAACATCTGGCATACTTAGAAACCATTTTTCGTACTTGGAAAAAATCTTGCGTATCCAGGAAACATTTTTCATACTTGGAATAACATCTTGCATACTTGGAAAACCATATTTGTACTTACAAAAACAATTTTCGTGCATAGAAAACATTTTTCGTACTTGAAAAAATAACTTGTGTACTTAGAAACCATTTTCCGCACTCGGAAAAACATCTCGCGTACTTTGAGAACATTTTTCGTGCTTGGAAAAACATCTTGCGTACTTAGAAAACATTTTTCATACTCGGAAAAACATCCCGCGTACTCAGAAAACAATTTGCGCACTTAGAGAAACATCCGGCGTACTAACAATGCATTTTTCGTACTTGGAAAAACAACTTGCGTACTTAGAAAACATTTTTCTTACTTGGAAAAAAATCTCGCGTGTCTGGAAAACATTTTTTGTACTTGGAAAAACAGTTTTTTTTTTTTCAAAATATTCTCATTGAAATTGGGAAAAGTTAGTCACTACCGTTTTCGCTGAAAGTGAAATAAATTGTGCGTGTTCGATCGTAGTGCCGATGGCGAAGCAACCATCGCAGACGAGGACGAGCTTCATGCGTCCGAGTCCGCGATTGGACGGTGGCGGTAGCAGAATCCGTCGCAACAGCGTGCACGGAAGCGGCGCGAGCGCCAGCGAGTCCGAGGACGATTGCCATCGACGAGGGGGGCCACCCAGCGGCAGCAACGCGCTCGCGAATCGCGTCAGAAACGACTCCGTGGGTTCGACTCACAGTCCCAATAAGGCTGAAACGCCTACGAGTCATCAACGCGCCGTCGAAAATCCCCCAAACGTAACGACAGCGGGGGGAACGACTCCCGCGAAAAATGTCGACTCGGCAAAACCGCGAAAGAAACGAAAAATCAACGTGTCAGAATCGGCGAGAAAATTGGCCGAGGCGAGACGCGAATTTCTCCTCAAGTACGAGCACAAACAACCCGACAGAACGAAACTCACTATGTACGATCTCATTTATTACAATCCAGTCACGAATCCGATTAAAAAAACGGACAGCCCGGGCTCGAACGCGCCGAGAAGTAACGCACCACCGTGAGTATTTCGCATGAACAGTCTTTTTCTTTTGTGAGACTGAAATTAATTTTCTCGTGTGAGCGAACCATTGCGTGACATTTTTCGAACATTTCTGTTTCTTTTTGTTTCGTAGTTTCTGAATTAAAAAAAAATTAAATATTCTTATTTGTTTTAAAAAATATTTTTGATTGGGAAATAGCTGTTTTAACTATTATTTACAAATTTTAAAAATAATGAAGCATTTTATTTTTCGAAAGTTCAATTCATTTAATTTTGTAGAAATATAAAATTTATTTATTTTCTGGATTCTCTAATTTGAATAATCAACATTTTTTATAATACATTCATTTATTTTCAAGTACCGAAAATCGTTGCCTAATAAATTAAATGCATAGTTGCCTAATGAATAAATTAAAAAGTTGGTGACTAAATCAATAAAAAAGTCGCCAAATTAATCAAGGGGTATTCTCACTTTGGACGCTAAAAAAAGGCTATTATCATGAATTTTTTGTTAGGTTTATATTATAGATATTGACATAAAAAGTTCCTACACTTAATAAATAAACTTTCGAAATACATAAAAATTAATTTTTCAATGTATTTATGAAACCCAAATAAACTTTACATGCATTTTTCTCGATACAACGTTTTCCGACGGCTTATTGATAAAATCTTCGAAACTACTGGACCGATCCTTATGAAATTTTAACCACATATTCTTTACAACTATAGCTATAGCGCATATCAAGGGTTTTTTTAAATTTTGATATTTACTTTTTTGCCAAAAACGGTGAAAACAAACGTTTTTTTTTGTTTTTTTTTTTCGAAAAATATTTGCTATTTTGTTATTTTCGCATATATAAAAAATCGTATGATATGCGCTATAGCCGTTAACATACTGAATCTAAAACCGTTTGATTTTTTTGTTTCGGCTGATCCATCTCCGAGATTTCATCAACAGCGCAGACCTACAATTTTTTTATGGCTTTTTTTTAACTACCATTTTCGTCTATAAATAGTGTTTCAAATTAATGAATAAAAAATTTTAAATGTATTTCGAAAGTGTATTCATTAAGGCGTTAGGCCATTGTAACGCGTATAAAAATCATGTGCCAATTTAACAATTTTTTTTCGTATGAAAAAGTGATTCACCTATAAAATTAATTACACATTTATTTAGTATGAATATCAAGCTGCTAGAAAATATAGATATATATTTTTTTCGTTGTACAAAATGGGCGACCACTCGAAACTTCTCGAAACAGCTTTTTTCCAATCGGCGGGACAAATAACTTCAACAATTTTCACTCGATTTACTTCAAATTTAAAAGTTATGTTCCTAATTGCATTTAGCAGAGAAGTCCGTACGGAATTTTTGATTAATCGAAAACTTTTCATTTTATGAGCAGTTTATGCGAAATTTTTCACTGAAAAATTCATTTATTAAGTTCAAATACCTACAACTTTTGAATAAAACAATATTTTTTAAATTCCGTACGTACTTCTCTAGGTATTCTAATGTAGATTGACGAGAATTTTTGTTTTTTGTTTTAAGTAAAAAATTGTGGATGCTAAAAGTCACGCCGCGGAGCGCCTAAAAAAATATAAGTAGTCGGACATTTTGTACATCGAAAAAAAATATATATATTTTTTCTAACAGCTTGATATTCATTCTAAATAGCTGTGTAATTAATTTTATGAGTGAATCACTTTTTCATACGAAAAAAAAAATTGTTCAATTTGCACATAATTTTATACCCGTTAATGTGGCCTACTTAAAGGGAGATATACATATAGGAGCCGGAAAAAAGTCATTTTTGTGAATTTTTTCAAGGAAAACTATTTGAAATCGGGGTTTTAATTATCTAAAAGTATATACATTCAAAAATATGTTTAATTTTCTTTATTTAAAAATATCAAAAATATACAAGGATATTGTACGAACCTTGGAGCGTCGTAAAAAAATCTGCGTATACGGTACCCACTGGCGTTTCTTCAAAAAACAGCTGAAAAAAAAACGAAAAAGATTATTAAATTAGATACTATAATCTAGTACTTGTCATAACCGATTTTCAAAATATCGATTTATGACAAAATGGCGGAGGTTTGAACATAAATAGTGATGTTTGGGCTAAAAATTAGTTATTATTTTGCCTATGAAACAAAAACTAAGTAACGGAAAAAAAATCCTATGACAAGTACGAGATAATGGTGTATAGAATAACCACAAAAAACATCAAGGCAATCGGTTCATTTGTTTTCGAGAAATTTTGGGTACCGATTTGAAAAACGCGTTTGAAAATTTGGGAATGAATAAATCATGAAATTTGTCAACTTACATGGAATCATCGATACAACCTACATAGTGTAGGTCTTCTACGATCGACGAAATGTTCATAGCAACAACTTTTATATTAACATCTATAATATAAACATATAAAAAAAGTTGATGAAAACAGTATTTTTTCAGCGTCTAAATTGAGAAGACCCATCAATTAAAAAGTTGCCTGATGAATAAATCCGCACCGACTGCTCGATATTATTTACATTTGCAGGCCCCCGAGACTCGAGGACGATGACGAGGACGAGGACTCGTGTGACGCGGGGGAGGCAAAGCCAGTGCCTCAAGTGAAGGTCGGTCCGGACGGTCATTTGGTGCTCGACGAGCGTAGTCTCGTTATCGAGCACACCGGGGCGCAGAAGAGTCGCGAGGCGCTCGCGAGGACCGAGGCTCTCGTCGATGACGACTCGAACGGCAATGGTTTCTACAAGCGACGTCAGAAGACCCGCGACTGGCCCAAATGGGAGACCCTCAAATTCTACAAGGCCCTCAACACCGTCGGCACGGATTTTCTCCTGATGCAGAGCCTCTTTCCCGAGCGCACGAGAAACGAAATCAAGATGAAGTTCAAGAAGGAGGAGAAACTCAATCAGCGCTTCGTCGAGAAGGCCCTCGTTTATCATCAGGAATTCAACATCGAGTCGCTCCAGCAGGATCTCGGTAATATCGCCCTCTTTCCCCGCCCAATCGGCGCTAATCTCTTTTCGTCCTCGATTTTTCCATTCGTTACATCGACAATGTGTCGAATTTTTTGGGCGTAGCTTCGTTCGAGGAGACCGAGGCGAGAGAGAGCGAATTGGCGAGATGCGAAAAATCCACTGGGCGACGCACCAACGTACCCAAACGAACGAACGACAAATCTCGACGTAAGGCACTTTTTACACTATATTGTATTTCATTGACGGGAGGGTAGGGGTTTCAGCGTGAAAAAAAAACACTGCGATTTTTTTTCATCTATATGGATAGAGTAAATTTATTGAAACCTTTTGTACATTGTTAAGGAGGTACGGTGATTGGAGCGAGTTCAAGATGAAAGTTCGATTTTTTTATAGCATTGTCGAGACCTTCGTCCATGCGTATGCGGAGTTTCCACGAGATTTACCGTACACTTTCCGAGTTATTAATTGTTAAAGTTGGTCAATTAGTCACACGTAGACGACAAAATGTGCCTGTCCTCTCATATATCGATTTTTTGTGCCACTTGGAGCCAAGAAACACGTAAAAAAAACTGATGGTTGCGTTCGTTGAATCTTTGTGATCGATAAGGCACCTTGAATTGGAAAGCTCACCGCAGAAATAAGCAATAAATTTAGAAATAAAGTCGCAAAAACCGAAGTTTTCGGAGAGCGAGACTTCTTGTGACGTAACAGCAGCCATCTTGCTCGACGTGTGGCAACGCCGGATACCCGCGCAAATTTGATTCGTCTATAGGATATTTTCAACGCGAATTAAAAATACGATTGTGCGAAGCCGTACATTTTTTAATGGATTATAAAGGGCCTTTCGTCGATATTTACTTGAAGTTCTTTTACGTACAGCAAAGGCATCTCAATTTTTCTGGCGACATGTACCTATACAACGCATCTATATATGAATTCAGCATGGGAGAACCGTCATATGAAATAAACGTTCCTTTTTATACCTGCAAATATTGTGAAAATTGGGAAAGGGAAAAATAACATAACAATCGATGAAATATGTTTTGACTTTGGACAGAT
Organism: Ophion slaviceki; assembly: GCA_944452715.1. Taxonomy (NCBI): domain Eukaryota; kingdom Metazoa; phylum Arthropoda; class Insecta; order Hymenoptera; family Ichneumonidae; genus Ophion; species Ophion slaviceki. Next base: position 1,447,312 of record OX101789.1, read on the forward strand.
TGGACATTGGACATTGAGGTTAACTTCAACGCGACGTTTTTTATTTGCAATCGCAATATTATCTTTTCATTTTTTAATTCTTGTCCGTCGGAATCTACATTTGTCTCTAAACTGGACTTCAGGTACAATCCCGTTACTCTTTTGATAAACTTCCACAGTATTTTCATTCTCCATGTTAACCGGCTACAAAAAATAATAAGCCGGGCGCGTGGAACCGATGACAGCCATCGAAAATGCGACAATGCTAAACGTCAACGATATGGCGTACTACTGAAGTCGAGTAGTAGATTATTAAGGTTGTTTCCATATTATAAAAATAATAGGAAACTCGAAATTCAATACTTAAAAAATATTTTTCGAAAAATAGGCCATATACATATATCTAAAACGTGGCGGTATTGCGGCGTTAAAAACACTCCAAGTTTACTAGTATGGCCATCACCGTACCTCCTTAAGTGTCATTTCAAGAACATTCCGTGAAATTTGTAGGCGAAAATATCTACAAACAAGCCGGTGACAAAGCGTTTTCCAAGAACGCCTTTGGAAAAACACGATTTGCGGTGTTCACTGTATCTCAGCTAGAAATGATCTGAAATCAAGTACCATTAAAATTTAGTCAAAGTATCATGAAATCCTCCCCCAACGGTCTTGGATCATTTTTTTTCATTTCTAAATTTTTGCTGGTCATGTAAAGTGAAAAGTGCTATTTTTCACGAAAAATTCCGCCATTTTGGGGGTGGAAAACCGCCTCAGTGTAAAAAAATCTCAAACTAGCCGCTGGGGGGAGGTATTGTATATGTAGAAAGTGTGTACCAAGTTTGCATTAAATCGGTCATGTAGTTTCCAAATGGCAGTGAACACGAACTTTGAAAAAGTGGTTTCGAGAAAAGCGCGTTTGAAGTTTTAGCTGTCGGAGCTACAGTGTTAGAGGAGCGGGACTGAATAGTCAATAACTTCGAGACTTTTGCTCCGATCGACTTGAAATTTCGGGATTATATTCTCGAAATGTTCAACTATAAGAAAACACAAAAAAAAAATCGATTTTTCAAAAGTGCAAACGCCAAGCGTCCCCTTAACGAGCGTTAAATAATTGTCTTGCTCTTTTGTTCTCAAGGATTGACGGCGGCGAGCATCGACGAAGCGATGCAAGAGCAGATTGAGAGAGAGAACGTCGAGAAAGTACCGACCGAGGAGGGCGAATCGCCAAGGACGACGGCTCCGTCGCAGGTCGAGAAGAAGCGGCCAGTGAAGCGACGCCCGGCGTCGTCGGCGTCCTCGTCGTCGTCATCGCCGACGAGCGAGATCGCCACGGAGGTGACAAACGAGTACGAGAGCGATCCGGAGGTTTACTTCGTGAAGCCAACGCGTTCCGGGCGTTACCCGAAGATACGAAAACTCCAGGCGCCCGCGATAAACACCCTGGACAATCTCTTCTCGGATCCCGACCAGGCGGAAAGCGAAGACTCGGCCGCGGGGTACACCGATGCCGAGGACGAGGACGAGGACGACGTGGATAAGGAGACGAGCGAGGAAGCGAGAAGAGGGCCTCGGCTGCGCCACGTAGCAAGTTCCGTCTCCGACATCGGCAAGGTCGTACCGGGATCCCTGGTTATCGTATCGCGCGAATCGCCCGACCAACCCGGCGAAATGGTACTCCAGGTTTACATGGTGAGCTCGGACCTCGAGGACCCAACCGGCAATTCCAACGGACCTAGCATGACGCCCATTAAACTCACACCGGAACTACTCGACACTGTCACCGCGGGCATCAGCAATGTCGATCCGATCAAAACCGACGATGATTGATTGTTACCTCCTTGCCCTCCTCTTCAACCGATGAAAACCGACCTACGCGTGTAGCTTGTTAGTTCGTATTATTTATAGAAACGTTGTTTTTTTTTTAATAAACTTTTTACCAATCGATATAATTCGGACCTTTCGATTTTCCCTACGGTACAATATGAGGGCCTTCATCAACTGGGCCACTTTTTTTTTACCCTCTCCATTTTTTTTTAAATCCGCCGGTTTGAAATGTTAGTCAAAAGGAACGTCTGTGATTTCTTTTAAATTTTTTCAGGCGTCCGTTCAGGATTTTCAATTTTTCATTACGAACACTGTCCAAAAAAAATTCATCAAGCAAAAAAACGTAAGAATAAAAACTTTTTATTTTATCCGCTTTATCGAAAAAAATCAAAATCATGTTTCTGCATTGAGAAAATTGAAATTGGGCAAACAAATGAGAATAACATTTTTTTAAACCTAATAACACACTTTCGATTTCGGTACCAATTTTACAGGATGTCTGTCATTGAGTAAAGAGTCTGCGAAAAAAATTTCAGAATGGTACCTGAAATGGTTAGGATGAATAATTAATAAAAACCCGGCGAAATCTCATAACCGCATATACGGTTATAAAAACTGTGCGAAAATTCGCGAATTTCGCAGGGTTTTTATTTATTTTTCATCCTAACCATTGCAGATACCATTCTGGAAATTTTTTCGCAGACTCTTTACCCAATCATAAACATCCTGTAAAATTTGTACCGAAATCGAAAGTGTGTTATTAGGTTTAAAAAAGTGTTATTCTCATTTTTTTCTCCAAATTTCCATTTTCTCAAAGCAGAAAAATTATGATTTTTTTCGATAAAGCGGAAAAAAAAGTTTTCATGCTTATGTTTTTTTTGTTTGTATATTTTTTCGGATACAGTGTTCGCAATGAAAAATTGAAAATCCCGAACGAACGCCTAGAAAAATCACAGACATTCCTTTTGACTAATATTTCAAACTGGCAAATTTTGAAAAAACTTGGAGAGTTTGAAAAAAAAGTGGCCCAGTCGATGAAGAATGCCTCATATGCGGGTGTACTTCCGAAAAGCCCACACCTCCGAAAAATTTACAACCTCGTGTACTTATGTATTTTGACTCGCTGATCACGAATATGATAGTGAAAATACCCGCAAATTTTATTTTCAAGGTCCAAGCTAAAAAAAAACGGTTTTTGTAGTTTTTCTATTTTATTTTAACAAATATTGATCTTGGAGAAAAATGTCTTCCACGAAAGTTGTAGCCTATTAAAAGACTGATATTTTATGTTCTATACAGGTTTCGTCTAAAACCATTATTTTCCAAGAAAAATGGCGTAATACTCCAATAAGTATATTTTGCTAAACCCTAAAGGCGAAAGAGAAAAGAATGGAAAACATGCTCTGTGGCCTCAGTGTTCTACGCACCCCAAGATTTCACACACCCATCCAAGGCGCGCAACAAACCCACCCCAGTGTTCTACTCACCCCACGATTCAACATACCCGAGTTTGTTTGGGTTTGTTTTGATTGCTGTTTTTATTTGTTTTATTTGGGCCCATATGCAGTAAAGTGCGTAAGTAGATAATATCGAGACTAATGGAGTTTAGCAAAATATACTTATATATTTATAAAATGTATAAGTATATATTTATATACTTATATATTATATATATTATATACGTATATAAATATATAAGTATATATTGATATACTTATATATTTATAAAATATATTCATAAAAATGGGATAATAGTATTATCCCATTTGTCTTGGAAAATAATGATTTTAGACAAAATTCGTATCAAACATAATTTATCAGTCTTTTGATGGGCTACACCTTTCGTAAAAGACATTTTCCTCTACGACGAACATTTGTTAAAATAAAATAGAAAAACTACAAAAAGTCGTTTTTTTTTTCAGTTTTGATCTTGAAAATCAAATTTTCGGGTATTATCACCATCGTATTCGTGATGAGCGAGTCAAAATACGTAAGTACACGAAGTTCTAAATTATTCGGAGGCGTGGACTTTTCGGAAGTTTATCCCAATATACAGGGTGTACCTTTACTAGTTTTCCGTTGGTGAGCATATAGCCGAGATATTCACGAGTAAAGTTGAACGGTGAGTAAACAATGGCACAGTAGTTTCGGCGTGAAAGCGAGTATGGGCGCTGGTTCGAATCCACATTCGCGCAAGTAGATTCAAATCCATTGATTTTTGTTAAATTGAAATTGAATGTTCACACTTCCAATTTCGAATGTTGAAATTTGAATTTTGAACGTTATCCGGTCGCCCAAACAAAGTATCGTATCGTATTTATTCCACGACATACCCTGTAAGGGTGTTTACACAGGGTGTCTAATTGTGACCAGAACTGAAATTGCATGGCATTTAAGGATTTTTAAGGCAAGGAATGGGGATTTTTTCATGACTCTTAGTATGCCTTTCTGGCATAGACGTATACTTAATGATTCTGCAGTGCGACCGATTTTCGAAATTTTTATATTTTTATTTTGCTCTTTCAAACAGATTTGTGTTGTATGCCAATAAAAAGTATACGGAATAAACGAAAAGTCACCAAACTGTACAATTCCATATGTAGTAAAAAATGTGAGACAAACATAATTTCGAAATTGCTGTAAAGAAATATATTTTGGGAACATCTAGAAAAATATTACATACATTTAGGAATTTTGAGTAATATCATCTAGTCGCTTTACACGAATAACAAAAAAAAACTAATATATGTTGAGATAACGCATCATTTTCTTTTACTTTCTTCTATTTTATTTTCTATCGATTCGACATTCGGTTCTCTATCGACAAGTACCACAAAGTTAGTTCATATTGAATGTAGACTCAACGATAATTTAGTAGGGTGTAATAATTCAGGTAGACTGGTAATTTTTCATGACATTTTATGACTTTTCATGACTTTTCAGGTCGGTAGATACCCTGTTACATCTATACTCCCTCTCACCTGCTCTTCACCTTTACACTGGTTCTTACAATTTGTTTCCATGGCTCTCCGTTTTCGCAACATTTTTATACACCGGTATTTCCTTCTTTTCGCGCTACCAGCTTCGTCGGTACCTCAAATTCTTCTACGTACGAACTTATCTGTTTGACCGGCTTCTTCCTCACTAATTCTTCCAATTTTTGTCTTACAAGGAACATCCCTCAGGTCTTCGATTTTGTTGAAATTTGGATATGTTATAAAGCACCGAAAAGTAAGCGATATGTATTTTTTTTTATCGGCGGAAAAACGGTTTTGAGGGGTGAAACCACCCCTCGAAAAAGGGCATCTCTAGGGGTAATATAGGAGTTTTACACACAAGGAGTCCACCGATTTTAATTAAACAAAAACCCAAACAAAAACGAAAATTCTTCTAATCCGAAGGAATGAAAAATCGACTATAGTGACATTGCCAAAAAAAAAAACATTAACGGACCACACCCCTATATTTGCTTTTTTGAGGGGTGGTTTCACCCCTTTAAGCTGTTTTTCCGCCGATAAAAAAATTAAGGGGCGAACCACCCCTTGTTTCCTTTTTCCCTACATTCCTGCACCTTATCCTTGCCCATAATTCCTTTGTTTCCCCACTGACAAGAAACACCCCTCAGGTGACACCCTTCGATTTTGTTGAAATTTGGATATGTTATAAAGTACCGAAAAGTAAGCGATACGTATTTTTTTTATCGGCGGAAAAACGGTTTTAAGGGGTGAAACCACCCCTCGAAAAAAGGCGTCTCTAGGGGTAGTATAGCAGTTTCACGCACAAGGAGTCCACCGATTTTAATGAAACAAAAATGAAAATTCTTCTAATCCGAAGCAATGAAAAATCCACTATAGTGACATTGCGAAAAAAAAATCAAGGGGTGAACCACCCCTATATTAAGGGGTGGTTTCACCCCTTAAAGCGGTTTTTCCGCCGACAAAAAAATGCGTATCGCTTACTTTTCGGTGCTTTATAACATATTCAAATTTCAACAAAATCGAAGGGAATGTCACCTGAGGAATGTTCCTTGTGAGATCCTTCATTTCCCAATATTTTTCCATTTCTGCCCCTGTATTCTTTGCTGTACGTCGATTTGTCGATCCTGAACCAGTCGTTCTGAATTTCTTGTTCCCTTTTGAATTTCATACCCCTTTCTGCTATATTCCTCTCACATTCTCGCTTTTTATTCCCTGCCATATTTCTTCTTCTCCCACTCCCCGCATGGCATTCTCCAAGTCTTCCCCCCATTTTGACGGGTTTCCATTGAGGGGAGGGTAGGGGTTTCAGCGTGAAAAAAGCACTTGTTTGTGCCTTTCCAAGCCTCTATTTCCACCCCTCTGCACCTCGCTTCCGTTCTCCAAATACAATTGCCCAAATAAAGTATGAAATAGTAAATGAAGAGTGTCGAGGAAATGTGAAAATATAGGAATGTTGAAAATGAAGAGGATCTAAAGATCTAAAGATCTTCCGAGTACACAATGGATAACATTGTTTGACATTTATTTATTTTTTAATACCATATTTGGGCGACCGGATATTAAAAACTCAAATTTCAAAATTCAAAATTGAAAGTTCAAATCCACTGGCCCCAATGTCGAACCCGCGCCCGCGCTCGCTCGGACGCCGAAACTATGCCATTCTGTACTCACCGTTGGACTTTACGCTTAAATATCTCGGGCAACATTTGTCGTACATAAAAAAGCGCTTTGCTCGGAAAGGTACACCCTATATGCTCGCGAACGGAAAACTAGTAGTTAAGGCGTTACCCCCACTTGTAGCGCAAACAAAAGGCCTTTTTCATGAATTTTTTAAAAGAAAACTACAAAACTTTTTTAATCGATCAATATACCATCTTAAAGAACACATCTGGAAGAACTTTCAGTAATTTTTTTATTGAAAAATATTACATTGTTTAGTGGCAAATGGCCGTCAATGAAATAATGTTTTTATATACACGGTTTGCGGTGACCAACATTGAGGCGAAGTGGATCATCTGAAAAAAAAAAAAGCGGATGAATTTAGTCAAATATAAGTATAAACTAGTCTTTAATCGAAGGATTTTAAAAAATATTCATTTTTCACAAAATGGCGGACAGTCAAAGTTAATGGTTCGATTTTAACGAAAAAAAAAACGGCCGTTTTTTGGCTATAAAACGGCCATTTTTTTTTTCGAAAAAAAAATCGTACGATTAAAGACTACATTTTTATGTATTAAATAAGCTTGCAAAATTTCAAGAAGATCGGTTCATTAGTGTTCGAGTAATCTTGGTCACCGACTTCAGAAATGCCATTTTGAGAAAAACGCGTTTAAAGTTTCAATTTCAGTTTACACGAAGAAAATATTTTTTTTGTAATCTTACATAGAATCATTCTATTCTTTTGAAATCGGATATTCATACTTCAAAAGAATGCAATTAAAAAAAATCGATTTTTTCAAAATCGCAAGCGGGGGTAACCCCTTAAGTACACTAGTACACCCTGTATAACTTTGGCAAACGCAGAAACACCGAAACGTCGAAGAACCTAATAACCATCCGTTTATTCAAATGACGCACTCGAATACAATGAAACGTTTATCGTACAGTTGGCAAATATCACACAGACGATTCGTGAAAGCAGTAAGTGATGACGCGCTCTCAGTGGCTTACGCCGCTTTGTGTGGTGGTTCGCGACCTACGGACCACATCTGCTTGACCGTCTTTCCCAAGCCGTCCCCGTTGTAAATGAGCATGAGCAATCCGAGCAAGGTAACAGCCGACAGGAGATACAGAGATGCGAAGGCAACCTTGGGCAACACGTTGCCGACGACACTTGGACGCGCGTAATCCACTATCACCGCCTCGAGGCCCCTGAAAAAGAGAACAGCGGGAGCGAGGGTTTTAATTATTTGAGAACGGATTTTCTGCTTGCGGAAGTTTATCTTCCGGGTTCCTCACTTCCGGAACTTCGGATTTAGGACTCCCTTACTTCCGGAAGTTTGGCTTTCGGATTATTTGCTTCCGGATTATTCGCTTCCGGAAGTTGCTTCTTCGGACTTATCTCTTGCGAATCTTTCATTTCCGGATGATCAACTTCCGGATCCTTCATTACCGTAAGTATCTCTTTCGTTTCGTCTACTTCCGGAAGTTTCTCTTCCGGATCCTCCGTTTCCGTAAGTATCTCTCTTGACATCGACTACTTCCGACCGTACCATTTCCGGGTCCTTCAAGAAGTTTACCCATCGGATCCTTCAGTTCCGAAAGTACGTCCTCCACTTCCGGAAGTTTTCCTTCCGCATCGGCCACACCCGGAAGTGTCTCTTCCGGATCCCCCTCGCGTCCGTAAAATCGAATTTCGTATCCGAGAACGAAAAACAACAAAGAGTCTCACCAGTGAGCGTGCATGACGACGAGGGTGGAGAAGAGCAGGTCGGTCACTGGATTCTCCAGGAGGATGCAAGCCGGCATCAAAGCGATGAAGCTCGCCGCGACTACGCGCTCGATCTGCCACAAACGCACGTGATCTCCGCTCGTGCTGGCTGCACGTCGCGGCAACAACATCGTCGAAGACGCCAACACCGGGAGTGCCTAAGTTATGCCCGAGTACAAATCTAATCATAAATATATACATGTACATGGACTTATCTGAAATGTCCCTATACGTGTAGTTACTCAACTTGGGTCCAAACCACATTTTGCGATACATCGTTGCATAATTAAATATAAACGAACACGGCGAACCTTGCAAGAGTACCGAGACGGCGTTCCGGCTGATGCTACCAACGAGGATCGTCCGCAGGTTGAAAGCGGCGACACGCTCAAGCTTTTTCTCAGGAAGCCTTGGCGGTTCTCCGATGACAGGATTCCTCTCGTCGCTAAGCCTAAAAATGCAATTCTGCCATGGGCCACAAGAAAAAAAAACGCCGTTTCTTCCAGTGTTGTTATAAGAGCGTAATTTGTAATGATAATAATTACTATTATAAACATATAATTATACATGATTATTTATTTACACAAAAATAAGTAATTTACGCGTAATAACAATTATTTATGCGTAATTGTCTCATTAATAATAATAATTCACGTGTAATTATTTATTTATGGACAAACTAGTTATTTACGCGTAATAGTAATAGTTTACGTATAGTCGCATTATCAATAACAATTATTTTGGCATTATTTATTTACGTGTGATAATAATACGTGCATAATTGCATTATTAATAATAATTTATGCATAGTTACATTGCTAATAAGGATGATAATTCACCAGGGTGTCTAATTGTGACCAGAACGGAAATTGCATGACATTTAAGGATTTTTAAGGCAAGGAATGGGCATTTTTTCATGACTTAGTATGCCTTTCTGGCATAGAAGTATACTTAATGATTCTACAGTGCGACCGATTTTCAAAATTTTTATATTTTTATTTTGCTCTTTCAAACAGATGCGTTGTACGCCAATAAAAAGTATACGGAATAAACGAAAAGTCACCAAACTGTACAATTCCATACGTAGTAAAAAATGTGAGACAAACATAATTTCAAGATTGCCGTAAAGAAATATATTTTGGGAATATCTAGAAAAATATTACATACATTTAAGATCTTTGAGTAATATCATCTAGTCGCTTTACACGAATAACACAAAAAAAACTAATATATGTTGAGATAAAGCATCATTTTCTTTTACTTTCTTCTATTTTATTTTCTATCGATTCGATGTTCGCTTCTCTATCGACAAGTACCACAAAGTTAGTTCATATTGAATATAGACTCAACGATAATTTAGTAGGGTATAATAATTCAGGTAGACTGGTCATTTTTCATGACATTTCATGACTTTTTCAGGGTCGAGTGTAATTTCATGACATTTAAGATTTTTCATGACTTTTCAGGTCAGTAGACACCGTGTTTACATATGGTTACATTCAAATTACTATTAATAATAACAATAATTAGAGAATCCTACATAATCCATAATAATAATTAGAATCCTACTTGACATATGTCAATAGGATTATCTCTTGAGACTTGTATGAAGTACTAATAATGATAATAATTTACGGACAATTAGCCGATGAAAGAAAAAACAAGCCCGGTAAAAATATTTGCGAACTTGCATGCATTATCGCAGCCGTTCATTGTGATAGTAAACATTAGATAACATTTTCGTTAGTCCGGGCATTTAACTTACGTGAAAGAGCCGTTGCACCTTTTAAGGCTCGGCACAAAGTTAAATTAGCCATTGTCTCCGAAATATTGATGAGTCGAGGGAATTTCCGGAGACGACGTAAACGAGAGACGCTGGCGGTTTGATGGCAAAAAAAAGTAAGGTATGACAATAAGTATTTACGAGATTGTCCGCCAAGGGCTTTTTTTGCGTAGACCTTCGGGAGGTTATGCGACGACGGAGCAGACGACGCGCCGACCAATCGCGTGACCAATCTCGCCGACCAATAATGTACCGGGAATTTTTCCAAGTATCGGAATCAAACGCCAGATGTCGCCCGGCGTTTCCATAGAGACGCGGTCATGTGACTCGTGGAGTTTCATCGGGAAAAAACGCGCGACTTCCGCTCTACTGTCACTACGCTTTAGGATCGAGGTTGTACGGTGGTTATTTGTCATTTTGATCATGTCACTCTCGTACAGCTATTATCCCGATTATTTCTCGATAAGCGATATCCTCGCGACCGAGGAGCGCGTCACTACGCGCGTCGAGATCGATCTGCCGGGATTGGGTGAGTGAGACACTAATTAATTTTAACGATAGTCCCAAAAAGTCGCCGGATTTCGGGATGTCGATGGTTTTTGCAGAATTCCGGCCTTTTTTTTCGAATCTGAGCGTTAGAATTTGAGGTTTTTTCGCGCTACTGCTTGTTTTGTTTCAAACGTTGCGAGTCAGAGTTTGAGGTTACGTCGCACAATTGTTCGTTTGTTTTTTATGCCGGTTGCCGTTTGAGGTTATGTCGCGCGATAGTTCGTTTTGTTTTCAAATGTTCGGGAGTCAGAATTTGAGGTTATGTCGCGCGATTGCTCATTTCGTTTTCGAATATTGCGTCAGGCTTTGAGGTTATGTAGTTTTCTGGGAATTTCTTTTCCTTTCAATTTGAAGAAATTGCGCGTTAGAATTATAGGTTATGCCGCGAGATTCTCCCTTTCGTTTCAACGTTGCAAGTGAGAATTTGAGGTTAAGTCGATCAATTGCTAGTTTATCTTTCCAAATTACGATTCCGAATTTGAGGTTATGTCGCGCTACTGCTTGTTTTGTTTCAAACGTTGCGAGTCAGAGTTTGAGGTTACGTTGCGCAATTGCTCGTTTGTTTTTTATGCCGGTTGCCGTTTGAGGTTATGTCGCGCGATAGCTCGTTTTGTTTTCAAATGTTCGGGAGTCAGAATTTGAGGTTATGTCGCGCGATTGCTCATTTTGTTTTCGAATATTGCGTCAGGCTTTGAGGTTATGTAGTTTTCGGGGAATTCTTGTTTTTTTCCTTTCAATTTGAGGAAATTGCGCGTTAGAATTCTAGGTTATGTCACGAGATTATCCCTTTCGTTTCAACGTTGCAAGTGAGAATTTGAGGTTAAGTCGATCAATTGCTAGTTCATCTTTCCAAATTACGATTCCGAATTTGCGGTTATGTCACTCAACTGGGTTCTGCTTTTCAATATCATGATTCAGAATTTGAGGTTATTTTGCGCAATTTGAGGTTATTTTGCACAATTTGAGATTACTTTGCGAAATTTGAGGTTATTTTGCGCAATTTGAGGTTATTTTGCACAATTTGAGGTTATTTTGCGCAATTTGGTTTCGCTTTTCAAAATTACGATTCCTACTTTGAGGTTATGTCGCGCATTTCCCTCGTCGCGCGATTATCTCGCGAACCCGTTGAAAAGTTAGGTTATGTATTCCGCACCTTTATCACCAAGCTCGTGAAGCGAATCGCGCAAAAATATTCGTGCGTAGGTTTCTTGGACACCTCGTCCGAGAGCCGAGATCTCAAGGCGGCTACGAAGTTGGAGATGCCGTTCTGGTTGGCGCATTCTCTGAACGCGAGAAAGCGGCCGATAGTCAGCGTCGAGATCCCCAAGGTCTACAAAGATGGCTATCGGCGAGTATTCATGAATTTGTCCGTGTCAAAACCGAAAAACTTGCCGTTTTCACATCGCGCCTTATGTTCCGCAGGGAAATTCTCGAAGCGGACGCGTGCGCGGTTACTCTCAGCAAGTGGAATCCTCATTACTACGAGCTGGGCATGTGTTTGAGGCAGTTCAACAACAGAGAGTGCGAAAAGATCACCGATAGCCTGCTCCAGGTATGTTCATCTCAACGCTTTATCCTCTCGGTGTCTCCGCCTTTTCTTTCTCCGGTCCAAATTTTCTTCCCACCGTCCGACAGAGAGCTTCGTGTTTCCATGATCGTCGAATCGTGAATACTTGCTACGTAAGACCGTGGCGTTGATCTTGCCACTTTTGGCCACTTATCGACCGCCGGTAACGGCCCCGCTCTCTAGTGCCCGGATATCCGTGCAGCGAGTTCAACTGAGGATTGTTTTTTTTTTTCTTTTCGTTTTCTACATCTTTGCAGACATTTAAAACGAGATTCAGATTGGTGATGGATTGGGCCCAGAATCCAATTTCGGATCCTACGCTGGGATCGCAGCTGCCGACCTTGGAGAAGGGCTTGTTCCTGGCGGGCAGAAGGGCGCGAGCCTTGTTGATCGAGTGGCTGAAAATGGGCTGCGGCAATATCGAGACTTCCGAGGTTGTCGCTAATTTGATTAAAAAACGCAAACGTATGGACTTTTGAGCGCGTTTTCGTTTTTGTCAGTCGCCAAGCGACGCTTTATCATTCGGCTGCCCGAAAGTACCTTCGCGGGTTTCTCGGCATCGTTCTCGTCGATGTTGAAAAAGCGAAATAAGAACAAAATCCCGCGACCGGAAGTTCGCGGGAGCGGCTGCGGTGCGCAAACATCGAATTTTGAGGTTAGTTTTCGACTCGCCCGGTCGGGCCTAGGTTAAGGGCGTTGGAGGGCATACAGCCTTGTTCAAGTGCCTTTCAATCCTTTCCGGGCCCTTACTCAGGCCAGTCCGTCCCCGTTCGAGGTTTTAAGCTCTTCCTAACTTACAACACCCTCCAACTTTCCCTAGCCTCAAATTCCCCAGAAAAAAAAAATCTCCGCGCCTCAAAAACGAGTCTAGAAATTTGTTCAACCTTTAGCTCTTTATTGTTAAAATGATACTAAATATTATTTCTCAAAAAAAATGTGTAATGTAAGTTTCCGAGAGGGTTGGAAAAGGTCGGTTACTCATTGTTTAATTACTTTGGAGAACGGGTTGGAAGCAGATCGTTCACTTACTTTTGAAAAAGGCTGGAAAGGGTTGGAACAATATCGATGACTTATTATTAAATGACTTTGGAAAAATGGTTGGAAAGAGTTGAAAAAACATCCATTATTTATTATTAAATTACTCTGTAAAAAGGGTTGAAGGGGGTTGAAAAAAGATCGAATATTATTAAAATCGATAACTTATTATTAAAGATACTATTTACAAAAAAAATCATACACAAGTTTTCATGAGGATTGGAAAAAGATCGGAACATTCTCCTTCGGACCCTTTTCCCATGATCGGAGTGTTCGCTGCTATGGCCGTCCGTTCAAGCACATATCCCTTTATTCAAATATACAAATTTCCAATGCGATGATAATTAAACAATAATGTATAAACATTTTCCTTTTTGTTTTATATATATATACATACATTTCTTGTACGAATTCAGTCGCAATAAAAGTGTAGACAACGTTCTATCCATATACATATTCATTCATATATATATATATATATATATATATATATATATATATATATATATATATATATATATATATATATATATATATATATAGATGGCAATAATGATAATATCTATTTCACAACCCACGGCTACATATTATGTGAGAATACCTTAATTATCCGTAATTTATCACTCATTTATCGGCAAGATGAAACACGTCCCCTTAAGCTTGTCACGAAACATGGTGCCCTTTTCTTGTCTTCTTCATCTGCTCGTGTCTTTTTGTTTCAACGAAGCATATAATTGTGGCATTACGACTTATTCGCTTGCTGATGAGCCGAATGAATTTCACCTCCAGATATGTATATGTGTATCCATATACTGGGTGACAATTATAAGGTGGCCATGTGTTTTCTAAGGGTCTTGCACGGAGATTCTGCGACTGAAAAATATGATTCGTAATGGTTTTCTACGTCTTCTTTAAAAAAAAGTATTTTAAAAACAGCAGAATGAAGATAATTAAATTCCGAGTCCAAAACGCTACTGAAATTTTTTTTACGTGATTTCGTCATCGAGAAAAATGATCAAAGATGCACTTTAAAGTAGACGAATAGAATTCAATTCGACTCGAAAAAAAATATTTTCCGGCGTATTTCGTATTCAGAATTCAATTATCTTCATTCTGCCGGAGTTAGAATGGAATTTTCATTTTTTTCTGGCGAGTACTATTCGTGACAAACAGAAGCTATATTTTTTTTCTACGTCTCGAAAACCCATTAATTATCATATTTATCTGGGTAGCAAAATCCCCGTGCCAGATCGTCAAAAAACACATGTCCACTTAATGATTGTCATCCTGTATATGTATCCTCCCGAGGCCCAGGATGGGAAAGGCTAGATTAAAGATAGTCCAATTGTAGGTACTGTTAAAACGAAATCATTTGGTCATATATACGGACATAAAAATATCAATGACCCGGCAACGAAAAAGTATTTAGCTTACCATACTTATGGCCGTTCTTATATCGACTGTGAGATGCCAAAACGCAGAATAAAAGTCTTGAAATATTTGTTCACTTGAAAAGTGTCAAATTGCCGTGCCGCATAATTAAAAACTACAAACTTAGTGTGAAAATGAAGTTCTAGTACAGTGCGACCTCTATTATCGCAACCTTCACAGATGCATCAGCCCCTCCCCTCCACTATGTGCCGCACGGTGGGAGAAGCGCCAGGCCCAGCCCCCTGACACTGGCCTACTATTCCTATACGATTAACGAAAACGCGTTTTGTCCCGGCATTTTAGTTCTTGATATCGCCACTACCTAGCGTTGGCTGTTGTGTGACAGCCTTCGGCTCTAAATACTCCGATGAGCTGAACGATTCGATACTTTCGTGACTTTCGCCTGTTATCGTTATGGCGACATTACTTATTGTGTTCAAATGGAAAATCACTAGAAGGGAAAATCATTCCAAATATATCAATAGACTTTCATTCATGTAAGATATTCGAAACACCCGCGCAACATGCATACATATGCATGCCTGTCACACGACTACTAGCGCCACAGTGCGGCAAGGACATTTTGCGAACAGCATTTAACTACCAGTGTCAGGGGGCTGGCGAGGCCCTAGCGTGAGGCTCGAAGCATGACTATAAGAGAGGGCTTTGAGGGTACTGCAATCAGTTATCGGATGGTGGCGCGACCTCCATTTTTGCAAGTGGGGTGCTGTTCCCGTCGCTGTGCCGATAATAGAGGTCGCAGTGTACTAGGTCATTGAGTCGTGGATTTCGTTGGATAAATAGTACGTGGGACCTCTGGAGGATATATATGTCACAGTCAAAATCCGTTTTCAGTTTAAACGCATTGTCCCTAGTAAAAATTAATTCTTACCGAACGCCTTTGTCACAAGTTTTTTTCTACTAAAAACTAGAACTAACTGATAAGTAAACGTGAGTGTTAGTTTCAGCTCGTCTTAAGGCGTTACATCCGAGTAGAAAATAATGGTGACTATTTTTTTTTCTTTATTGGTTTAAATAATGTATAAATATCGCAAGAATGATATACAAAAGGAATTATACGGGAAGATTTTTATCGCTCCGAAACGCGCGAAACTGCCTTATGCCCTTTTTTTTTAAATGTCTCAATTTGATCCTTCGGTGGCAATAAACTACTAGAATTTTAATTTCTATTTTATGAAATCGATACATGCCACAAAAATGCATTTAAATTTTACATTTCAAATTTCCGCGCGAAAACGCTAGCCGCCATGTTGCTTTGGTTCGTGACGTCACTTGCATAGTAAACATGGACGGTGCGCCAATTGTGGATACGTAAATTTTGTTGGTTAAAAGTGAGTTACAATCCCCATCATTGGTGTGTTGTTCCTAAATGTAAGAATACTAGTGTGAAAACACCGGGATAGTTGTGGATTAAAATGCCAATTGATATAAATAAGAGGAAGACTTGGTTAAAACTTGCGAGAAGAGATCCAAAGTCATAGTCCGAAAAAAAACTCATTTGTTTTTTTTTTTCGAAGTACAAATAACTATTTGAATATTTGCAATTAACTATGACAAACGAGAATATATAGTTGACGCTTTCTTTCACAGGTTAGAGAGTAATACGTTTACCGCTTTCTTTGTTTACTATGTCAATGACGTCACGTCGGAATCCATTATAGCGGCTACCGTTTCGCATGTTCGTTGAACGGATAGGAAAAGTATTTTTTGAAAAATGAATTATAAAATTTATTTTGTGTTTTCATAAATTAAAACCAACATTATTCGATTGCTTATTGCGAAAAATGCCTTATTTATGCATTCTTAGTATTTTTCTTACATATAGTGAAATACCCGATTTGGAATCGTTCTGTCAAGTCGCACGAAACATATACAACAACCTAACGACGGTAGACCCATTTATCAAAATGCCTACCTGGGTACACGCAGGATACAAATGAGAGCTTCAATTCCGTTGTGCTGACGATAGCTCCTTAAGGGGCTATACCAGTGTGACACTTAAAAAAATCGATTTTTTTGTTGCCTTTTTCGACAGTTTATACTTTCAAGAATATTCTGTATAAATATCAAGGCCGTGTCTCTAATACTCCCCAAATGGCAGCCTTTAAGTTGAATCTTCAAACGCGTTTTTCTCGAAATGAGATTTTTCAAATTTGCTGACATTGTAACTCAAAAAGCAATTATCCGATTGACTTGAAATTTGAACTGAGTACTCTTGAATATATTTACTCTACAATGACGTAGGATATTTTTGATTGGATGAAAATTGACGATTTGGCATTGAAAAAAACGACTATTTTATAGGCAAGAAAACTGACTTTTTTCATAACTACGCCATTTTGTTAGATTTTGATATTTTTCGAAAATCCTACGTCGTTGTACAGGAAATGCCTTCCAGTTTAACGACATTTTTTACTTTTTCGGTTTCAGCTACTCAATCGGTCGGAATCATGTCAGCAGTGGAGGAACTTTTTTTTTGGCGCCTCCGAAGGCAGCGCATAAGTCGCTTGGGACTCAATATTTTTCTATGAAAAAATTATGTAATATAGGCCAAATATAGCCAAATATATTCTTAATTTTCCGAAACATTTAATGGAGTACTTTTCTTCCAAAAAATTCCCGAAAATCACCCAAATTTTCAGCGCTCACACTGGGCTAGCCCCGTAATCCATTTTCAAAGTTTAACCGCGTTTTTCTCGAAACTACGTTTTTGAAATCGGGAGAACGCATAATTCGGGCAGTTTTCATCCGATTAACCCTTCGTTGACACACTTATATTTGGCCACCATTTTGACATACTGGCTCAATTCGATCCGGATCCTTCATCCACCTGCCATTAACAAACCTATAACGATTTTTTTTTTCAATTGAAAAAAAGAAATCAGGGACACTGAACATTTCTTAATATGTTTGCATAATTGAAATTTGACAAGTATGAAATTGAATTGTTGTAAAAAATGATTGAAAACTTTGCATTTTATTTCAAATCCGTCCGGGTCAAAATGACCCAGTGTGTCAACGTAGGGTTAAGGGGGGAAGACCCTTAACAATGTTCAAAAAATCGATTTTTTTCCACATATTTCGAAAGTCTATTATATTGAGAGTATACTGGAAAATTGAAAAATGAAATATTTACGAAGTTATAGCACATAGTCGAGACCGTGCCGGGACCCCATGCTGTGAATCAGTGAGTCAGGTGCTCAGAGCCCCGTTCTGGAATCGAATCCTTATAGTGACGAGTTGACTGTTATAAAAAGTGAGTGTATAGGCCACGAAGAAAAGAGAATGGGCACGAAACGTAAGTAAAGAAAAAAAAAACTTTCGGGAAAAGGCAAGTTAACGGCTGAAATTGTAAAAAAAAAACTCACAAAATATTATGGTTTACGTATTCAAAGAAACATAAATAGTGTTGAAAGTATGAAAAAATAAATGATGGCTACTTATTTTCATATTTTTTCAACAAAAAAAGTGCCGAATCATGGAAACTGCCCGACTGGAGTCGAAAGCTGGTGCAAGTGGCAGAAAGCTATCGCTTTAAAAAAATATCCAAAGCTTGAAGATCTTGCTCCATTACTTGGCGACGAAATGAAACAGCATCTCCTACCAATTTATAAAAATTTATCCAGGGACAATTTACTTCAAAGATGCTTGGGTGGCCGTACGCAAAATGCTAACGAAAGTCTGAAGGGGTGAGGCCACAGTAGAATTTTAAAAAAATCGATGTTTTTCCCTAAAACGATGCTTTATCATACGAAAAATATCCAAAGCTTGAAGATCTTACTCCATTACTTGGCGACGAAATGAAACAGCATCTCCTACCAATTTATAAAAATTTATCCAGGGACAATTTACTTCAAAGATGCTTGAGTGGCCGTACGCAAAATGCTAACGAAAGTCTAAAGGGGTAAGGCCGCAGTAGAATTTTCAAAAAATCGATGTTTTTCCCTAAAACGGTGCTTTAACATCATACGAATAAGTTACTATTCGATTTATAGCAAGAACATTTTTTTTTTCACCGACTTTCAGCGTATAACGTAAGCCCACCTCTGGCACGGCCATAGAGTACCGAAAACTTTAAACGCGTTTTTCTCGAAACAGCTTTTTCCAATTGGCGTGACAAATAACTTCAACAATTTTCACTCGAGAAGTACGTGCGGAATTTCTGATTAACCGAAAACCATTCATTTTATGAGCAATTTTATACGAAATTTTTCACTGAAAATTCATTCAAATACCTACAACTCAATTCAAATACCTACATTTTTTTAATAAAACAAAATTTTTTAAATTCCGTACGTACTTCTCTAGGTATTCTAATGTAGATTGACGACAATTTTTGTTTTTTGTTCTAAGTAAAAAATTGTGGATGTAAAATGTCACACCGCGGAGCGCCTAAAAAAGATAAAAGAAAATATTCGTAGTCGGCCATTTTGTGTATCGAAAAAAATCCTAACGGTTTGATATTCATACTAAATAGATATGTAATTAATTTTATAAGTGAATCACTTTTTTATACGAAAAAAAATTGTTAAATTCGCACATGATTTTATACCCGTTACTGTGGCCTAACCCCTTACGCGATTCGCAACTCCCGCGGCAGCCTTGCTGTGACACTCTGCCACAGCTCCGACATTTTGATGATGAATGAATTTAAAAAAATTGTTCCGTATACTCAAATATATTATTAAACTATACCTACAGTTTGATAAATGTAGAACAATTATTTCTTGTTTTAAAAAATCTCAACATGTAAGCTGCCTTAACTTGACATTTCAGCTGTAGCTTCTTAGATAGATTCTCTCAAATGCCCACGGTTTTTACGATTCATCAACAATTGTCGATTTTATGAACAAATTAAAGCCAATTTTTTAGCGAAAAAAAGCTTACAATGTTGACATTTTGCAAATAAAAAACATTTTTTAACAATCGTGTGCGCTTCCGTAGCAAAACTAATGTAAATTACGATTTTTTATTGTACTATACTGCGTTCAACGAGAGAACGACACGGCCCCGTGCAGCTTTGAGCGGCCTGTGGGTCGGTTGGGGGTGGCGAGGCTTGCTACTCATGAGGAAAGGATGCGAGGTCGATCTCTCCGATTTCGATGCAATTTGGCATGCTTGTAGAATGGGAAAAAATAAGCGACACGTGTTTTTATATCTGCGGCACCCGATTTTAAGGGTTCAAACGCACCCTCGACAATTGGGGTGTTTTTCGTCGATAGCCTTTTAACGGTACGAGATACGAAAAAATGTAATATTGCAAAAATGTTTATTTTTTCGTGTACTATACATTGGAGATGAAAACGATAACGTTATCGCCGAAAAACACCCCTATTTTCGAGGGTGCTTTTCGCCCCTTAAAAATCGAATTCCGCAGCTATAAAAAAATACGTGTCGCCTATTTTTACACATTCTACAAGCATGCCAAATTTCATCGAAATCGGAGAGCTCGACCTCGCAACCATTCCTTGTCAGTATCGTATTGGGCCATGCGCCAACGTAGCGACGTGTCGTTCTCTCGTTGAACGCAGTATAGGTGTTAGTCCATAAAACGTCTACCCCCTCTCGCAGAGCGCCATAAAAAACGCTCTTAAACTGAGCCGCTATTTCGTATTTTTTTCCATAACATTTTTTTCTTCGTATATGTCATGAAATCTAGAATGAACCCTACGAACCTCATTTTGATTGCTTTTCTAGTATTCCCAAAAAGCCCAAAAAGGTCTCATTCCTTCGGTGAGCCCCACCAATGTAACGCCTTGACTATCAAAACCTAGTTCCAAACAAATGAATCAGTATTAACCGTTTCCGAATGAGGTTAAAGCTTGGGTTTATTTGGTTTTCTAAACGTAAATTCTAGTTTTTACCAGAAAAAAACTAGGTGTAGCGAAGGCGTTCAGTCGGAACTAATTTTCATGAGGTAAAACGCGTTTAAACTGAAAACAGGTTTACACATTACCATATACATGTTTGCGTGAATCAATTGCATTAAAATTGGAATATCCCAGAATCTTTTTGCGCCAAGTTGGTACTTTTGTAATATTTCGGAAAAACGGCATTTTTGAACTTTATCGCTTACGTTATGAAGGTCGTATCGCTCAGTCGCGTTTGCTTGAATTTCTGTGATTTTTTGCTTCGTGGCTTAATTAAAAAAGTTCGCGTTAGATGATCCTGATTATGGATCCCCCCGGGACGATAAATCGAAATTCAAAGCCGTGAAGAAGCCCGAAAAAGTTTTCGGCCCGTTACGAACGCTTAAATATAATAATAACAGTAACGATATATAGTCTATCCTTAAGGGCCAATGGTGAAATAACTTCGATTTAACAATGACATTCGTGTGTATTTCCTATTAATTTATTGCTCAGCGTCCGGCCTCGCGTCGCACTTTGGAGTATGACGATATATATATATATATATATATATATATATATATATGTTGTATACTTAAGGCACTGTATGATTGATTAACAATGGAATACCTATTTTACGCCCACGCGATAGGTGGTTTTTTTTTACTAAAAGGTAAATTGCATTGCAATGGCTTATACATTTTTCCAAAAAAAAAAAAACATCTGAATCTCTGTCTCCCCCTTTAACTTTGTTTGCTGCGTTAAGAATTAGTGACAATTACGTTATCAGTATTTTCCTTATACCTGGAATGTGTGACGAATTTACAGTGCGCGTAGAAGGAAAATGCTTTTGGACTCGCGTGAATTAAAAGTATTTGAAAAATCGCTCGACTCTTTTTCTCCTGCTCGAGGAGTTCTTCGGTTGTTTTTTTTATGGCGTTGAAAAAGCAAGACCTCGTGTGAAAGGAATCGTTGATTTTTTTTCTTCGTATTCTCTTGGTGAACAACGTTTTTCGGTGAAGGACGTTGTCAAGGTCGTTTGAAAGATACAGCGTGAGGTGGGGGAGCGCGATGAGTTCGCTATGAACCCGAACAAGCCCGAACAAACTCGTTAACACGTATAGCGCCAAGTCCCCGCCTTAGCGACGGCGAATCGGCACGACGACGACTAATTCGGACGCGGTAACCAAAAATTCTCGAAGGGTTTTGACTTTGGATCGCGGGGCCGAGTCTTAGGTCCTGCGCCTCTCTATTGAGCGTTCTCTGAGACTCTTCGTATTCCGAAAGAGCGACCGTACTTCGAGAAAAACTGGTTCGAAGGTTGCGCAGTGTGACGAGGCTTTCGGCTTAACCTCAAACCCATAAACGATATCGTTCCGCTACATCATTACGCGTCTTTTTTCTTCTCAACTATTTACAACATTGCGAACGTTCTCGAACGCATTCTACGACTATAAGCACGCCTTAAAGCAAGCCTAACCCTCAAATTGAGCAATATTTTTGAGCACCACGGTCGACAACGACCCCAAAAACAGCAATTAGCTTCCGCAAATCGTCGATTGCCCTCCACCCTCCCCACTCCCTCGAGGGAAAGCGCAAAAAGGAAGAAGACGAAAGATAAAAAAAAGTACAAAGGAAGAAACGATATTGCATTGAGCTCGATCGCTGGGCAATAGCTTTTTTTTGCATCACTGCTTGACGGATTCGCGATAACCTCTTGAGGCGATATCGCGACCGTGGTTTTTATTCCGGCGATCGGTTATTTTGATTTTACGTTGAGCGCCAACGATTCGTAACGAGAGCGATCATGAGAAGAAGCGATATTTCGATACCACAACAACTGTTTATCCAGTTGATTTCCGGTTTTTCGATGACGACACTTGCATCATTGCTTTTTATCATCCGGCTCCAAATCCCTGAAAGAAACTACTAGAAGAGTCGAACACCGGAAATTCCTCGAAGTCTTTAGAAATCCTTAGAAATTCCCAGAAGAGCCATCGGCTGATTTCCCTAAAAATTCCTAGAACTGTCGTGCCTCGAAACTCTAGAAATCCCTAGAAGCGTTGATGAACGGAAGTCCCAAGAAATCTCTAAAACAGTCGATCAACGATCTTTCGGATGATCGTCGAGGTTGAGCCGAGGTCGTTATTTTCGCCTCAGTAGCTCAGTCCGGAAATGCTGTGGTAAAGATCGTTTCCTAGTCAGAAGGTCGTTTCCGTTTCGAGGCTGGGTTCTTGCTTGAAAAGCCGGAACCCGGCCGTAGTGGTGGCGTCGTCCTCGTTAACGATGGGCGTCAGGTCCCTGAGGATCATGACGGGGCTACCAGCGCCTAGCATGTGATCCTGAGGGCTGAGGGGTCCGGTGTTCGCCGGTGTCAAAGGGCTGCTTGGACTCTCGTTGCTGCTGACGTAACTTCCGGGCGCGTTTGACATGGGCAACGTAGGTGTTGTGGAACCGTTTATCTCGGCGGTGGCCCCACCGAGCAGCATCTCCTGGAGGAGGCTGTCGATGTGGGCCACACCGAACAAACGTACGAACTGAATCTGCTCGATCATCTGCCACGAGATGGATTGGAGCGCCGGCAACGTCAGTAGTATCTCGCCGAAACGACCGCGGCTGTCGTACTGCCGGTCGCTTATGTAATCCTCAAGATTGATTTGTATTTGGTAACGGAGATGCTTGATTCGCGCCGGTTCGCTCAAGCCTTTCGCGTCTGGAACACCGGAAAGCGGAAGCGTGTGATTTTCTCGTCGGCTTTCAACCGCTGGCAACTTATCGGTCAGTCACTAAACTGCCACTTTAGTGACGGTCTAGTCAATGCGACTTTAGTAACTGACTAGCCAAGTACTTATACCAGTTAGTGTCTTGCAAGTTAGGAAAATCTCAATTTAATTGCCGATCAGTCAATATCATTTTGATAAATGACTAGTCGGTCACTAAAATGCATCTTCAGTAACTGATTAGCCAATGCCATCCTCAGTGACTTGCTAGTCAGCCACTAAAAGTTCACTTCAGTAACCAATTAGGGAATGCCATCCTCAGCAACTTATTATTCACTCCCGAAAATGCAACTTTAGAAATGGCCTGGGCAATGCAACCTTAGTAACCGACCAGCCAGTCGCCAAAAGTCGACTCTAGTAACCGATTAGCCAATGGCATCCTCAGTAACTTACTAGTCAGCCACTAAAATGCAACTTTAGTAACTGACTAGTCAATGCAATTTTAGTAACTGACTAGTCAATGCAACTTTAGTAATTCACTACTCAATGCAACTTTAGTAACTAACTAGTCAATGCAACTTTAGTAACTGACTAGTCAATGCAACTTTAGTAACTCACTAGTCAATGCAACTTTAGTAACTATCTAGTCAATGCAACTTTAGTAACTGACTAGTCGATGCAACTTTAGTAACCGCCTGGTCAATGCAACTTTAATAACTGACTAGTCAATGCAACCTTAGTAACTGACTAGTCAATGCAACTATAGTAACCGACTGGTCAGTCATTCGGTTCTTTGGTTTCGATTGCTCGTTTTCCCATCAAAGAATCTTTGATCGGGATCAAATGACGATGAAGGCCGACTGGTCAGTCATTCGGTTCTTTGGTTTCGATTGCTCGTTTTCCCATCAAAGAATCTTTGATCGGGATCAAATGGCGATGAAGGAATCCCAACTTGGGGGCAGCTTCGAGGTTGGGCCTACTTACTCGGATCGAAGAACACGATGGCCTTGAGACAGGCGAACTCGGTGTCGTCGATTTGCACCTCGTTCAACGGCTTCACCAGCTCATCCATTACCCGTATTCCTACTCTGCTTATGTCCAGATCCTGATTGCGCCCCTCTGTGGAAAAAGATATGACTAACAACCACGGTTATACCGTTCCAATCGGTGATCAAGACTGAGTCCGGTTTTTTTCTGGATGCGTATCACCAGATTCGTCGCTCCTCTCATTCGCCACCACAAAAAAAAAACAAAGCGACCATATACACACACACACACATACACACACTCTCTCTCGCTCTCTCTCTTTCTGTCTTTCTCTTGATGCATGCAAGTGAAACGTGTTCTTAACGAACCGGCACAATAACACAAATGCCGGACTCAGTCAACTAGCTACACCCCAATGGATTCGTGCAGTCGATTCGTCCAGTTTTTCCCGCCGAGAAAATCCACTCGGTTCGACCGCCCACCCTCCCAATGTGACCCCAAGCTTTCCTCTGTTGCGGGAATCGCCAGATTTTGGGCCGTCGATCGGCTGTCCGATCCTAACTTGTACATCAATGTAAGCTCTGGGCTCGATCGATCAACCGTAATCGACTAAGCAAAAAAAAACCGAAAACTGGACGATTCGCGTCAGGTTATCGTCTCGAGACACCAATCGAGACGATAAAATCCCAATGAAGTTTACGACTAGGACACTGGTGATTTACACCTTCCATTTCGCACCGATTTTACCAAGAGTACATAACAAGTCCTACCGCTCTTCATCGCAGCAATCCTTGTGCGCAGCAGTGTTTCATTTTTATTTGGACAGAACAACACGAAGTTAGTATATCGACGTAATTTCGGAGTTGAGATTTTCAGTGCATGCAGCTTGCAATAACCCAGGGCCCTTAGGCAATGTGGCAAGACGAAAAAGGAAACCCCAATACAAGGGCATTCCGCAGGCTCTCCGATTCGCTTGGTTTTAGTCACCTACATGTAACTTCTCGCGTTAGTACGAGCCCAACGAGCAACAATCGCGCCGCACAAGCCCTTCAATCACCCTCCGTTAGCCCAAAGCTTTACGTACCAGGACAGCTCTTCGTGATGACGCAATTATTTCCCAACAACAGTACGTCCGTTAGATGCATACTGCGCCTCGCGACCCCAAGCAGTAGATGTTCGCCGGCGTGGGCCCGCAGAAGGGCCACCTGATCGTCGAGTGTCAATTCGCTAAACGCCGGAATGTACTTCGCCCACTCGACCAAAATCAACAACTGCTGCTTCATACTGTCGCAAACGTCGTTTATGTTTGCGATCTGTTTGTTGCTGAGATCGGTCTCGTTGCTTGGGCTTCCCAATTGTTGCACCTGCCCGGGAGGAAAGGTCCCAGAGTGAGCTTGGACATTGGATACGTAGTTATCGTGTTCGGAGAGCATTTGGGGTTCGGTCGTTGGGGAAGCAATGGGTGTTTTGGTGCTGGCGGAGCAATAGGGTTGATTCGGTTGATTGGGGGACCAATGAAGGGCGCATTAGCATTCGTAGTCTGAATTTCACTGACCTCTAACGCCGCCCCAACTTGTCTGCTAAGCATCTCAGCCTGAAGTAAAGAAACGACGGACAGTCCACCACCGTTGCTCGTTTGTTCCTCATAGCTGGGCCTTCTACAACTTATCCGATCTCGCTCGTTTTGAACCGCTGCAAACGTCGCACCGGAAACAGACGAAACGGAAAATCGTATGAGAGTGCTTTTGACCTGGATGGCTTAATTTTTGGGGACGTTTCGAGCCAGGTTTATTCTTGGCGGCTTGATTTCATCGCTAATAAAATTTGACGACATCCCTGATAGTTTGTTTGGGGTGTCTCCAACGAGAAGTAGAGAATAGAGGCTGGCATTGTTGGAGTGGGCTTCCCAGAGGAAAGTCCTCCATCTTCGTCAAATTCAATGACACTCGGACAGTTTCTTGGGGTCTCCACTGGGGGCTGTCTTTCTTTGGGTCGTCTTTCCAAGCTCGGAAAACGCACATCACCCCAAACATTTGGGGTTTGCCATTGGGGGCTGGCTAGATGGAGTTGCATGACTAAACTCATTGCTCGGTAGCTTACCTTCCTTCTTCATGCCAGCTTTGAAGCATTTGCGAAGCCTGCAGTATCTGCATTGATTACGCTTGTCCTTGTCGACCACGCAATTTCTGCTGAACCTGCAAGTGGAATACAACAATCAAATCCAATCTAATAGCGACTTGTCAGACGCAAAAAAGTCACACTCCGAGGGAACGAAAAAAACCTGCTCGCGTATCGTCGAACGAGGCGGTTCTATTATTACTCGGACAAGGATATGTCATTCCCAATGCAAATGTGATCGAGAGCTACCAATGCATCAATTAACTGCAATCCTGCACATTTATTTTCTCGCTAGCTCACCGCCTTTTCTTGTCCCCTGTCCCCTCCCGCCCCTGTTCGTTCTTGAAAACATCGAGATCGACTTTCGAAATGGATTGAGATTAGATAAAGTGGACTGGGGACTATTCATCGGTGTACGGGTTGCAGCATCATTGGGACAGCTAAAAAAATCTGGGTCTCGAGAGATAGAGGGGCTTTCGATAACCCGTGGTTCGCAGCGTTGTGGCCCCAAGCACGTGGACACGCTTTATTTGGCCTGTCGGCAAATCCCCCCTTTGCCAACATTGCCAACAATGGCAAACAACTTTAGTAATCCTTTGGCGAGATTAGTGACGACACTTCGCGAGTATTCTTGCCCAATTTGTTTGGGTTTGTTCGGGGGTGTGGCATTTTTTCATTTAACAGTTGGGGCTTTGTAGGGATCCCGATGGGCCTAGTTGAGTGAGCCCGCCAAAAGGGCCCCGAAAGGGCCCAATGGGCCTTCCAAGGGCTACCGGGTCCTCGTGAGACTCGGTTTAACTCTCGCACCTCCAATTAATTGGAATCAACTTGTGGGTGAACTTACCTGCACGAGTACAAGTGATTCTTCCTGACCGATCTACGGAAGAAGCCTTTGCAGCCGTCGCACGAAGCTGCACCATAGTGCTTGCCTGTTGCCCGATCACCGCAGATCGCGCAGTGCTGGGAGAGCACCCCGGCCACCCCCGAACCGGGGATTCCGAGAACGGAACCCCCCGCCCCGCCGGTCCCCATGCTCAGATCCGCATCTGCAACAAGCAACATAAACCATTATGAATAAACAATTGAACAATATTTATCCTTCGATTTTTCTTATTGAACGAATAATTCAAAGATATTACGCGAAAGAATAAAATGTCGAGACTTTAAATAATTAGCATAAAAATAAAAACAGATATACACATTCACAGGAGGTTCGACGAAAAATCTCAAAGGGCAAGAGGAAAGGGGGCGATTAATAATTCAAGTATTCTGAGAATATATATTTTTCTTTTCGTATGGTCTCTTCATCCATGATTTATGCCACTGCGGCTGGCGGGAACGTTGCGGAATACGTGAGGCTCGTTGAGATGTAGAACAAGTACAGCATTACTAGCGCGCTGACATTAATATTAAAAATAATAATAATGGACATAAAAGAAATCGTAGAAAAAAATTGTCTGCTCCTGCGTTTTACCTCACAGCACACTGACAGTTATAAATGAACGCAACCTCGAGGAGCTTTGCAAACTAAACGACACTCTGTTTTTTTTTTTGGAATATGTAAAAAATTACGTGCGCGCAGAATTTTAAAGTTTAGATTTACTTCGAATACGCTTTTATAGAGGGCTGGCGATTTTTTTACGCTGAGACGAGTAATTCTAAAAATAAAAATATCAACGTTTATCGTTGTTGACAGCAAGAAATTTGGAAATCGAATAATTAAAAAGATGTAGTTAAAAAGATGTGTGTGTATATATATTCGTCATATTAGTAAATATATTATCGTTTTAAGTTATAAGATTTATTATTTTTGAATTATTATTATTATTGTTTTTGTGCTTGACGTTGTTGTTGTAAACATATTATTAATATTTTTAATTATTGTCATCATTTTTTTTATTATTATTCGAATCTTTTAATAATAATAATTATTATTATATAGATCAGGTACTAACAATGTTATTTTCATCAATTAAATATATATCGAGAAATATTTCACGACATATCGAAAATCTCGTTTTTACGCATCGGTCTTCGCCTTCCGTCGTCATTTCGGCGGTCATCGGTCTATCCTTATCTTCGCGAGACGTATAAATATCGATATTTTTTAGATATCCACGATGCGACGTAACGTTCTGTCTCACTTTTTCTCCCTCGTTGTCTCGGCGAAGGAGGGATTCTTCCATTTCTCTCGGTCTGTCTCTCTCGATTGTTTTCCGTTCGATATACGATCTGGCATATTGGCTGTACGACAAATGTCGGGAGATCGAGATAGCCGTTATCTCGCGGCGTTTGAGCACGGCCACCCTCGTATGCACGAAGCAATGCGCAACGTCGAATCAAAACGAGAAAAACAAGTACGGAAATACGTGAACAGAGCGTGATTCGTGGAAAAAAGTGCGTTGCTGCAAATCAGAAAATTATTTCCGAACACGAAAATAGTTTGGACATAAAAGTATATTTTCAGATTCGATGGATTCCTTTTGAAGCAAAATATAATTATGCTTGATAATTGCATTTTTATTGTTGAATTTATCATTTGAATGATTTTTTAATTGCAGTTCTTAAGTTTGAGATTTTTAAGTTCAATTTATGAAGAGCAGTGCTAACGGAGAACCTTTTTTTTTGACATTGTAAACACCCACTCTTGTTTATCATAATCGAATACATCTGAGCAGAAAAATAGGTCTGACAGCGGGCGAAATACGCGGGTAATCGCGATGTTTTCGTATCGTGTGCCATCGCTGGATTCGCCGCGACACGTTAAAATCACGTGCCCCGCCCGTTGTGTTTGTCGCATAGACAAAGGGATTCAAACACTAGTGGGACAACGTTATCTCGTTGATTTTTCGGGTTCATGGTATTCTAAAAGCCTGAATTATGCATTGGTAGACGTGGGGAAGGTAGAGTTGGAAGTGTGCAGAATTGGGGAATGTAGAGTTAGCGTTGGGGGCGTGTAAAATTGGGGCAGATAGATTTGGAGTCAAGGGTGCATAGAATTGGGAAAGGTAGAGTTAGACTTGGGGGTCTGTAGAATTGGTACAGGTAGAGTTAGAGTTAGGGGCGTGTAGAATTGGGAAACGAGTGTAGAGAGTTGGGAACGGTAGAGTTATAGTTAGGGGTATGTAGGATTTGTAAAGGTAGAGTTTAGATTCAAATTTAGAGTGAAGAGTGTATAGAATTGGGAAAGGTAGAGTTAGAGTTGGGGGTCTGTAGAATTGGTGAAGGTAGAGTTAGATTTAGGGGGTGTGGAATTGGGAAAGAAGTGTACAGAATTGGGAACGGTAGAGTTATAGTTAGGGGTATGTAGGATTTGGAAAGGTAGAGTTGGTGTTGGGGTATGTAGAATTGGAAAAGTAGAGTTGGCGTTGGGGGTGTGGAGGATTCGGAAAAGTAGAGTTGGCGTTGGGGTGTCTGGAATTGGGAAAGTAGAGTCCGCGTTGGGGTTGGACGTGCTCAAAATCGCAAAAGTTAGGGTTTGGATAGAGGTTCGATAGAATTGGGAAAGGTAGAGTTAGAGTCGGGGGGGGGGGGGGGTGTAGAACTGGGAAAGATAGAGATAGAGTTTGGGGTGTGCGAAATTGGTTTTGAGTTTGTTTGGCTTGAAAGTCTGTAAAATTGGGGAAAGTAGAATTAGCGTTGGGGGCGTGTAGAATTGGGGCAGATCGATGCAGAGTCAAGGGTGTATAGGATTGGGAACGGTAGAGTTAGAGTTGGGGGTCTGTAGAATTGGTAAAAGTAGAGTTATGGGGGTGTGGAATTGGGAAAGGAGTGAATTGGGAACGGTAGAGTTATAGTTAGGGGTATGTAGGATTTGGAAAGGTAGAGTTAGAATTGGGAAAGTAGAGTCGGGGTTGGGGTTGGACATGTTTGGAATCGCAAAAGTTAGGGCTGGGGTTGAGGTTCACAAGTATTGGGAAAGGTAGAGTTAGAGTTGGGGGCATGTAGAACTGGGAAAGGTAGAGTTAGTGTTTAGGGTGTGCGAAATTGGCTTTGAGTTTATTTGGGTTGAGTCTGTAGAATTGGGGAAAGTAGAGTTAGCGTTGGGGGTTTGCAGAATTGGGAACGATAGGATTAGAGTTGGGGGGGGGGGGGTGTAGAATTTAGAAAGGTAGAGTTGGCGCTGGAGGGTTGTAGAATCGGGAAAGTAGCATTCACCTTGAGGGTGTGTCAATTGTTAAAGGAAGAGTTACAGTGGTGGGTGTGTAGAATTTGGAAACGTAGAGTTTCCGTTGGGGTCTGTAAAATTGGTGAAACTAGAGTTAGCGATGGGGGTGTGTAGAATCGGGACAAGTGGATTTAGAGCTGGGGATGAGTAGAGTTAGGAAGCAAATATTTAAAGTTAAGGATTTATAAAATTGGGGCAGTCACATTTAGAGTTGGGATGTATAGAATTTGGGGTGTTAGAATTAGCGCGGGGGCTATGTAGAATTGGAGAAAATAGAGTTAGCGTTGGGGGCCAGTAGAATTGGAGGAAGGGGGCGCGGGTAGCCAGAAGAAGAGCCAAAGGAGACTGATTGGGGATACAGCGTTTGCGGATGACAAAGATGGGAAAAAGTAGAAACTCGAGTTGGATTCCGAATTATGGAAGGCCATATAAAAGACTTCTGACTGCTTTGGGAAGGTAGATTTTGGGGTCGGATTGGAGTCGGTAGCACGTACAGTTCTAGCGACGGTAGCGTTTGAATCTGGGAAGGGAGCAGGAAGAATTGGTGGAGCTAGATCCAAGGGAGGTTATGAGCACTCAGCGAACACTCATGGTTCTTCCAATGCTCGCTAGCAACCAGACTCGATCATACAAACAATGTAATAAGATTAAGGTTGATTAATAGTAGATTCATAATGAATCCCGCAATAGGCCTCCGCTGAATTAAATCACCGAGCATTATGCGCGCTGGATGAAGATGCCGGGGGTAATAATAGCGGGCTCGGTCGGCACCATCAACTTTTGCAAAAAAAAAACAACCGAGTCGAAATAAAAACACCAAGACGGCAATCCATTGCACAACGACCAAGAATAATTATTTCCATGATAAATGTATACTTTCGTAGCGACAAAAAGTGGCCCTGAATTGAAATAAAAATACGATCGGCCATAGAGCTTCCGCATACTCGAGGTCCCGCTGTCACGAAGTATCCTTCTCTGTGCCGAGATACCGAAAGTTAACGGGATCTCCTCGGAGAGATCGCACTACGTGTCTTAGCAACCGAAAATGACAGATAATATATCGATTCAGCTTTTTTTTCTTCGTTTTGCCCGCCTGACCTTCTGGATATTTTATTTCTCACTGGATTTAAATGAGCTAGAGTGACATCAAATCTTAAGGTTAAGGTTTGAGGTTAAAGTCTCAGATTAAGGCTGAAGGTTGAAGTTTACGATTCAACCTCAAGGTCAAAGCTCAAGATTAAGGTTTAGGGATCAGCTTGAGGTCGAGATCGATTTAAGGTCTAGTCTCAAGATTGAGGCTCATGGTTTGAGGTGATGGTTGGGGATGATTGAGGTGATGGTTGGGGGTTAAAGCTTGCGGTCAAAAGTTCGAGGTTGGCTGATCTTTGAGGTTTAAGGTTAAGCGTCGAGTTTTAAAGGACCCTTATCCTCATTGGGAGCTTGCGCAACGTTCACCAAACTGCCACATATGGCTAGTCAATCTCAGGCTGCAGCGATAGGCATAAGGTCAGTTCTTAAGGTCGAGATGAATTTAAGGTCGCGTCTTAAGACTGAGGCTCATTGTTACGGTTTAGCGTTAAGGTTTTAGGATAAGGATCAAGCTTAATGTTCAAGATTAAACATTGAGGTTGAAGGTCAATATCAAGATTTAGAGGTGGGCGTGAGGTCGAGTCTTAAGGTCGAGGTCAACTTAAGGTCAGGCCTCGGTTTAGGCCCAATGTTATGGTCAATGGTTGAATATTGAGGTCGACAGCTTGCAGTTAACGCTTATCTTTGCGGTTTAAGGTCAGGATTTAAGGGTACGCCTCGAGGCTTTATGGATCCTTGTCTTTTTCTATTGCAAATGTGAGCAACGATCGCTAAGATGCCGCCAATGGGTGGTCCCGTGAACTTGGTTGGCGCGCAAAAAAAAGTGAAGCGCTTATAATACAGATATGAATTATTATAGATATGAAGCGGATGGAAGAATGTTTATTAGACATGTGTGTATGCATATACATGTATACACGTGATATTCCAGCGTCTACCGAACGGCTGGATCTGCCAGCGTGGGTGACGAATGGTGTTTGGACTTTAAACACAATCGACGAGGCTTATGCTTACTCAAGCCAACTTCACTCGTTCCGAACCTACCGCAATGTAAGTCAAAGTCTAACGCTTGTTGGCGACTTACGTCCCACCCTCTTGCGCTCCTAGACCGTGACATTCATATTCATTAATCATTTCGTCCGATCGTTGTATGCTTTCGAATGCGCGCCTACGTGTGCTTTTCTTCTTCGCTGGTGGTCGTGACAGCGATCGGTAGAAAAAGTGAGGTTATGTGGGGTGGGAATTGGTTCGGCACTGTCCAAAGAGGTTGGGGTGGTTGGGTTTGTTTAGCTTGCACCCCCTTCGTAAGATTGGGCTTGTTTTTCGAGTTGTAGGGTTTTTGGGGTTTCGTCAATATGGCGGATAAACCGCAATGGTGGATGATCAAAATTACGGACTATCTCACATAGCGAACGAGTAAAAATGGCCGAACATCAAAATGGCGGACATTCCAATATGTCGGAAAGTCGCGCATTGTCAGCAATATAAAATGGCGGACGATTGAAACTGTCGGACAGCATCACATAGCGGACGAGCTAAAATGGTGGAAGATTAAAATGGCGCACTATCCAATATGGCGGATGATCCCAAATTATCTAGGATCCAATATGGCGGACCATTTACGTATTGGCGCAAAAAAACTAATATTGCGGCCGATCCATAATGGCCGCATCATTATAACCAACCGAAACGACGCGAATAACGATTAGATCATAAAAAAAATTATTGCGTTCTTGTTAATGATGCGTAAAATACATTTTTTTCCATTCGAGACGAACGAATGATGCAACAACGATGCGTAATGAAGAAAGTCGACTGTTATTTTATTTCTTGGTTAGTTTCGTAATAATTAAACGAGAGATACCGAGCATCAAAGTCCACCAAGACCAACTGTATTTCTTTGTTTCTGTTGTTATTTTTTGTTGTTGTTTAATTTGCCATGAAGTCTCGTCGCGATGATGCAACAGTGCCGTTTTCGTTTCCCACACTACTACGTCGGATATAAAAATGAAATTCTGAAATTAAACACTCGGGCTTTGCGGAAAGCGTGTCTGAGTCCCTCCGAATTGTCTCCGCCACACGTTGCGACAAAACAGATAGTAGTGTACATAAGTTGAGACACGCCCATTATTGCTGCATTATTCATGACTATGACAATTCGAAAGCGGCTATGAATATTATCAAAATATTGCAACGAGAATGTACATACACCGGGTGACAATAAAAAAGGTCGCGATGTATTTTTTTAAGGCCTTAAGTCACAGAACGGGTATAAAATCATGTGCGAATTTAACAATTTTTTTTTCGTACGAAAAAGTGATTCACTCATAAAATTAATTACACATCTATTTACTATGAATATCAAGCTGTTAGAAAATATATTTTCCAAACTATGATCATTCAGGCCACTGGGATAAAAAAATCGGACCAACTTAAGGAAGACTTTGTCCTTGAAATTTAAAAAAAATCAATTTGAGCTCAACATGAGCAGCTAGAAGAAGAGGAGGGATGCTTCTATGGACCAGGCATTGCCGATTAGCGGTAATTATAAACACATTTGTGTAAACACATTACAAAACTTTAAACGCGTTTTTCTCGAAAACACGTTTTTAAAAATGGCTGACATTCTCCTGACCGGTGTAATTAACATATCGACCTGAAATTTGGAGAGCATACTCAGAAAATATGTCTTCACGGAATGACGGATCGTTTTTTCGATAGATACATTTTTGCATTTATTATTTATCTTTTTATGCGAAAAAAACGCGAAAATTCGATTTTTTTTTAAATTGCCGCCATTTTTCGAAATTTGTACTAAACGAAAAACCCATCCGTCATTCCATGACCAAAGGGTCACAGATTGATAATATGCTTTGAATTTGTGTTTCAGATCAACAAAAAGGGGGCGGTGATGTCAGCCGTTTACCTCCCGCGATTTGAGGACCTGTTTTCGCGGAACTGCAACGGCCGCCATTTTGGTTGTTTAAAAAAAAACAAATTTTTTTAACGTTCTGTATATCATGAATAAAAGCAAGAAAAAAACCGCACTCAAAAAGCTTTACTGGTTTCCTTTAAAAAAAATAAAATGTAAACACCTGAAATATGGCACTCCAAGCACAAAGTCTCCGTTAACGCTTTGTATACTTTCCGTGGATACTATGAACTTAGAAAAAAATGTCTAAACATAATGTTTGCGATGGTTATCTGCGAAGGTATCGTGACTTTTGTAATTTAAGGAACAAACGCCATTTTTTTACACCAGTATCTTATTTCAAAAAATAAATTATATTAAAAATTGTTTTTTTTTTCTCTTAAACGACATACTTTCGGCTCTCCGGAAATGCCCATCAGCTTTCTGTACGATGATTGGTTCATGAGATATTGATTATCAAAGTCAAAAGTGTCATTCTGGCTTTGAAAGCCCATAACTATGCGACAGATCATTATACAGACCTCTTTCAAAGCTCAAATTAAAGGGGAAGAAACAAGGAAAAATAATCTGTGTGCATCATTGATAAAAAAAATTAATCCTCGTCTGTAGACCTTTTCGAAAGAAAAAAAAAATATCGAAAAATTTTCCTCTGCGATTTTTTGTTTTGACTCATTAGTAACAACGGGTAAAAAATTGTAAATCAAAGCTCGGGAATGCGTTTTTGAATTTTCCCCTACGATGATTTTTCGCGGAGATACCGCAATTTGAAAATGACCTGAAAATTTCGGACATTATTTTCTTCTCTTCATTTTTGTCAGTAGCGTGAATATATATATTTAATTGTTTTTATATACATTTTTTTTCTTTTTTTTCGTGGCTATTTCGTTTATGGCTTTTCACGCACCTCGCGAAAATTCAAAATCTCTGCGGAATGTCTTTCGACACGGATCCCTAAAATGAAAAAGGACGTTCCGGCGAGGCTTCAGGTCAAGGTCACTTATTTCCGGAAGTTCGACCTTGAGAATCGTTGGGGGGGGGGCTCTTCCGCGAGTATCTCAGGACGTACCGACGAAGAAGAGTCAAAGACGAAAAAAGTTTGCCTCGAGGGGGTAACCTTCGGTGCTGCTCATCGATCGAACATTACGTAATGGAGACAGCTCCACGTGCTTGCCTCGCTGCACGTGCACATATGTTTTTCCTCGGTCCTCCCTACACGTCCTATTTGCTTACATCAAAGTTACAAAAAAGAGAGGAAAAAAGGAGAAAAATAAGAAGTACAAGAATTGAAGTTGGACGGGACGACGTTCGCGGAGATCCCGCGCGGTCTTTCGTAATAATAACGATTCTCTGCGCGCGCCTCCTGGGCAAGGAAAGGTGGGGGAAATGTCGCCATCTTGTCCACTTCGCGCGGACGATGGAATGGACGCGTTTCTCCTTTGTCCTTCTTCGTCGTTTTTCTCTTTCGTTTTCGTTTCCCGTTGCGTCACGACGGGTTTTTTTTGTGCGCCATCTATATATATATATATATATATATATATATATATATATATATATATATATATATATATATATAAAAAAAATTACGAAGTAGCAAAAACATTTCATGTAATCGTCGAATGTTCAAAAATGCGCTTTTTCACCTATTGTTATTAAATAGGTGTCAAACAATTGTTTGAAAACGTACGTTTAATATGATTATTTTGTAGTCAACAGTTGGTATATTTACGTATCGAACGGATTTTTTTTATATACGTTCTCTGTTCTTAAATATTTTGTCAATAATATTTTCATAAAAATATTTGTTTGATAAAACAAAAAATTGACCGATTTGTCGTGGATAAATTGCGAATAATTTGTGCAATTGAATGCAGACACGAAGGCGTTAATTTATTTCCTAAAAACGAAAAACTTCGCAAGCAATGGGAAATTGCTATACGTCGCAAGCACATTACAGCCACAAAACATTCAAGGCCATATTCCGGTCATCTTAGATCTGCAGACTATAGAAATGAAGGATTTGTTACAGCTCGGTGTATAAACATAATGTTTTTGACGCTATTTACTTCTAAAAGTATATTGCAAAGTACTTAATCACCATAACCTAAAAATTTCTATTTGAAATTTTTGCATTTTTTAACCTTCTGGTATTATTTTGTTACATAATACTTATCTAGCTCATTTTCATTCTTTACGGGGATGAAACGGCAGAAAAATATTGAAAAAAGGGGTTATACCTTCCCTGTTTGTTTGGAGCAAAAAAGAAACTTTAAAGGACGATCAGAAAAGAAAAAGAGTAGAAGCCGATTTTTCAATTCCGGTATAGTCAAACATCCGTATTTATTGTTCATTATGTCCATACATATAATTATAATACAAGACAGACATCGTGAAAATGTACCGCGCGCATTGACAGCTTCTTTTGTTTACGTTATGTTTACGTATTCGCAACATCATAAATCGTAGTACGTGATATCACTCAGCTTGGGAGAAGTGTCGCGAAGCTAGAGCCATACGCGCTCTGTTCATAACCTCAAAATCGGCCTGAGAAGCTGTCAAGTATGAATATCGGTCCAAGTAGAAAAAAAAAAATTGCTGGACAGAAAAATGATGTACTGAAGCTGTCTAGAATCTGAAAGAAATTTAAAAAATAACAATTTTTCGATATACTAAAAAAAATATTTGTTTGAAACATGTTTGAAAAAAATTACGCTCTATCTTGTCTCTTTTTAATTCATCTTCGTTGTTAATTATCCTGACAAAGTAGTTTGAGGTCTCCGGGCATAATTACCGAATGTGGATACGTAAGTAGCATATAAATAAAAATAAATAAATAAATATATATATATATATATATATATATATATATATATATATATAATCGTTTTGCTATAACAGTACATCCCGTTTAACATCTACGTTTCAATTCTACCGATCGAAATGCCCATTTATCAGGAAATACACGGAGTCAACGGCAGTAGCACCAGTAATTATCGTAAGGGGATAATTTGGTGCGAATCTCAAAAACGTTGCGACGCGAAACCGATCTGCCGGAAGTATATCGATACACATATGGACGAACGTGGTCGAGCCGGTGACGTCGTCACGCGATAGGTGATTTTTGATATTTTCTCCGAGAGAGAGACCGATTCGCAGAGTTGCACTATGCCACAAGTTTTTCTCCATTACTTTTTAACATCGTTAATATCGGCATAGATCAGCAAGAGTATAGAATGACAAGTATAGCAATGTCTGGGGCTGCATTTACTCGCTACGTACCATTAATCAGGTTTTATACGCGTGAACACTTGTGTCTCACCGTATGCTCGCATGCATAATTAGCATTGAGTCAAGGAAATGCTCTTGCCGCTTATCGGAGACTTATACCACTCGACACTTTCGGCACGGAATAGGTTATTTTTTTTATTTTTTTAAATAATTCCGCATTATTTTTTCGTTCTCTTTTAATTTAGATCTGTATGACTTGAACATATATATATATATATATATATATATATATATATATATATATATATATATATATATATATATATATATATATATATATATATACAGGGTGTCTCAGAACCGAATGCGTTCCCTGAAATGGGGGGGGGGGGATAGGGGTGAAATTCTGAGTCGATTGATATAAGCATATGTGGGTCTCAGATCAACCCCTGATTTATTATTAATTTTTAAAGGCGGGCCAATCAGGCGCGCCGATGAGCGGCGTATCGCTCACCGACGTACGCCGGCTCATCGGCGCATCTTATTGGCCCGCCTTCAAAAATGAATAATAAATCAGGGCTTGATCTGAGACCCACATATGCTTATATCAATCGATTCAGAATTTCACCCCCAACCCCCCATTTCAGGGAGCCCATTCAGTTCTGGGACACCCTGTATATGCGTTTGTGTTTATTGGACTTATGGGAAAGAAGAGCGCGCGTGCATAATAAAATATAGCAATATACGAGATACGTTTCGACGAGTTAACTTTTATATCGGTCGTGATAATGTGAACGCGCGTCTATATCGTGACACGACACAGCCGCTTTCTCTTCTCCGAGTCTATGGAAATGTGATTATCCTTCATTGAAAGGAACAAAAATGAATCGAAAATTATATACATACATACATACATACATACATACATACATACATACATACATATATATATATATATATATATATATATATATATATATATCTTATGATATAAATTATAGAACATTTATCACGATAATTTTCGAAAAATATTTTTAACGCAATATTTTTTTAAATACTCCTGAGAAGTAATTTTTCAAATATATAAATTCACACGATCGTTTGAGACTATCTTTTCAATATAGTCTTGAAAGATAATATAATAAAAAATATACTTGGGATTTTATTTTCTTGATTCTTGTTCGTATATTATTCATTATATTATATTTATATACAATCTACATTTAAGAAATGGTATAAATATATATTACTTTTTGTTTTTTTTTCTCCTTTTTAATTTGTGCAATATATATATATATATATATATATACCATTTCTTAAATGTAGATTGTATATAAATATAATATAATAAATAATATACGAACAAGAATCAAGAAAATAAAATCCCAAGTATATTCTTTATTATATTATCTTTCAAGACTATATTGAAAAGATAGTCTCAAACGATCGCGTGATTTTATATATTTGAAAAATTACTTCTCAGGAGTATTTAAAAAAATATTGCGTTAAAAATATATTTCGAAAATTAGAACAAAATGAAATATTTCGAAAATGATCGTGAAAAATGTTTTATAATTTTTATCATAAAATATATATTTATACCTATATTTTATTTTCAGACGAGCCGATTGCAAAGTTTCGATGCCAAAAATAACGATGATATCTGACCAATTTCATTTCATTTTTCGTATTTTCAGCCACCTGGTGTTTTTTTGTTACTCCAGTACGTGTTTATATATTTATATATTTAAAAAATTTGTGTTTTTATATTAAAGAAATTACTTCTCTGGAGTATTAAAAAAAATATTGCGTCAAAAATATATTTCGAGAATTAGAATAAAATGAAACATTTCGAAATTATCGTGAAAAATGTTTTATAATTTTTACCATAAAATATATATTTATACCTATATTGTATTTTCAGACGAGCCGATTGCAAAGTATCGATGCCAAAAATAACGATGATATCCGACCAATTTCATTTAATTTTTCGTATTTTAAGCGTCCTGGGCTTTTTTTGTTACTCCAGTACGTGGTTGTGACGAAAGGAGACGAAGTATTGCGCGTACGACGCAACGAACGATTGTGCTCGAGTTGTGGAGGTCGGGAAGTCAAGTGATTCGTAAGGGAAACTAAAGAAAAATTCACCCGATAGGATTAATTGCAGCGTTAAGGGTTCCAAAATTATAGAGGGGATATACCGTGAAAGCTCCAGGTGGTGTTAAAGATAAAGTAGCGAGGAAAAATGAATTCATTTATTATGTTGTGGGAAAAAAGAACTCATTCTTTTGAAAAAAAAAATTTATTGCTTCACTATTTTGTGGAAAAAATGGAATTATTCTTGATTTTGCGGACAAAAAAAATTTATTTATGATTTAGTGGACAAAATGAATTAATTACTTTGTGGAAAAAAATTAAGGTAATTCTTTAGATAAGTGACTTTTCCAAAAAATGAGCCTAAAATAATTTTTTTATTCTCTCATTCATTGGGTTATAAATGATGATATTCAGTCGAGGGAAACTGAGATTCACCCCCCTCCCCGCCCCATAAAAAGTTATGGGGTTTTAAAGTTCGCGGAAACACGTGATAAAATAGGGCTTTTGTGAACTTTTCCACGCCTATATTTGGTTTGTTTCGGTTTGGTTGGGTTTTTGAAAAATTCAAAAATATTTTTAACGATTTTTTGCTTGTAAAAAAATTGTTAATGAAAAATGTCAGCTTGCCACGACTGAATATTATCATTTATAACCCAATAAATGGTATTTTATGGGAGAAATCGCATAATATTTTGGGGAAAAGTCAGTTATCTAAAGAATTACGAAAATTAATAAATTAATAAATTATTTCGTGGAAAAAAATGAATTTATTTATTATTTTGTATTTAAAAAAATGCACTTAAATGTGCCGTTTGGGTTTCGTCTGATGGCGAAATTTCGATATACTTTTCTACGACGTCACTAATATCGAATGGAGAAGAGTCGTCGTATGGCCAATAAGGCGGTTGTTTCGGCTCGGAGTGTCGAGCGCGTTTAAAAAAGACGCGTGGTGTGGAGTCTCCGTGTCGCAATCGGCGAGAACACAACCACCGGAGAAGTGCCACGAGATCGGTCTGGCGAACAGCGAGAGCCTTAGAGGAGATTAACACACCGAGAGCTCGTTAGTTTGTAATTAAAATGTTTTTTTTTTCGAGCCCTCGGCCTCCCGTTGGTAACGAGACATCGATGCGTTTATATGGCAAATCGGGGCTATTCAGGGAATGCGCTGAAATTTTCAACGCTACCGATCTCGTGATGTCTTCACAACAGATTTTTTTTTGGCTTTGGCTTTTTTATTACACAATTTTTTTGTGATAATCATTGTGATTCGGATCTAAAAGTTCGGACTTTTGTTGAATGTCGAATTGAAAAAAAATATAAGTGCTCAATTTATCTTAAATGCAATAAAAAAAATATATATTAACCCTTTGACTGTGACAAATATGTGGGCATAAAAAAAAATATTTAAAAATTATAAAGTGAATATGATTACTCAATGAATTGAAAAAATTGGTAATTTAGATAAGTGACTTCCGAAAAATGAGCCTAAAATTATTTTTTCTCTATTTTCTCTTTTATTGGGATATAAATGATGATATTCAGTCGGGGAAGCTGAAATTCACCCTCCTCATGAAAAGTTTTGGGGTTTTGAAGTTCGCGGAAACACGTGACAAAAGAGGGCATTTTTTAACATTTCGACGCCTAGATTGGACTTGTTCGTGATTTTGAAAAATTCCAAATCATTTTCTCTCGTGAAAAATTTGTTGATGAAAAATGTTAGCTTCCCCGGACTGAATATTATCACTTATAGCCCAATAAATGATATTTTATCGGAGAAATCGGATAATATTTTTCGGAAAAGTCACTTTTCTAAAAAATTACCAACAAATTAATAAAAAATATCAACCACGTTATTTTTTTTTCAATTACCATCATCTTGAATTACTGCAATAATTACTGTAAATAGCAGCCATTAATCCGCAACCCTCGAAAAAATATTTCCCATCATTGAAGAACAAAAGGCATTATAATTTTTAAAGAAATGACATAATCAAAAATAATGACATTAAATAAAACATCGTTTGTGAAAAACAAGGTAAGAGAGCTAATATTTTCTTTGACTCGGAGTGTCCGAGGTACCGGAAGTCAAGGGCGTTTCAGTCAGATTGCCGGAAGAAGGGGGGGGGGGATGCTAGCGGCGTCGCACACGGAAAATTCACATAACCCTCCCAGATATCCTAGGAATAGTCGCTTTACATTTTTGCGTTCACCAAGCAAGCCTCGATTCGCGTGGCAATCGCGTATGCGCTGTCTTTTTTTTTCCGTCAGAAAACGCTGCGTCACGGGTTGAAAGAGAATCCCCACCGCTCGCCCTCTTCTTGCCCCGAGTACTCGCTCGTAGATGGGCCTACGCACACAACACGAGGTTAAACACACACACACACGCACGCACACACACACACACACACACGCACGCGCGCACACACACACACACACACACACACACACAAAATACGCATTACAATAGGTTTGGCGTTTCTTCCATTTTTTCTTCGAATTTTTCCCCGGTGACAAAAAAAAAGGTTCAATCGAAAAAGAAAATAACGAAAAAAATACCTGCTTGCGGACTAAAACGTTCATCGCCGCGTCCCTAAACTATTAAGTCGTCAATATTTGCCATCGCTTTTAGCGCTCTATTATCATAAACAAATAGTTCCATTTGTTTGGCGGAAGGAGGGGCGAGGTGGGAAAAAAAATCGAATGAATCGGGGGTCTTCAGGGAACTCGTCAATACACAGGTGCTGTGTGTGTGTGTGTGTGTTCATATGTATGTATGTATGCATATATATATATATATATATATATATATATATATATATATATATATATATATATATATATATAAAAGTATAAAATAGAATACCTAATCCAGAAATTATTTCGCTGCATTAAAAATGGCCGTGGCTGGTTAAAAATTAATTTGTTATTTTTTATTAGTTTATTTGGTGAATGTGCGTCGCTCCTATATTGGTAGGAAAGTGTAGCACGCCTCGGGGAGACCCTGTTGACCTTGCCAGAGGTCAATCGGAAGGAATCGCGCGACCTTGACCAGGTCACGGGAGCTAGGCGGGCCGGGAGGGTCGAGTGGGGGAAAGAAGAATTGGGCGATGAACCGAACGTCGAATAAACGTAAGATAAAGCGTGCTTTGTTTTTGCTTTTATTTTCTCTTTCGGTGTTGACGTCTCTTCGACGCCGGTCGAGCGGGCGCTAATTGTGGCGGGGGGTTCGAAATTCGTGATTTTGTAAATGAAAGATTGTTATTATATTTTTTCGATTTTTTTTACTATTATTATTATGAACTATTCATTTTGTAAGGCGAAATTCCGGCATGAATTATTATTATTTAGTTTCATTTTTTGATTAATTATTAATTTGATCAATATCAATATTGTTAGAGACCTGAGGCGATTATTATTAACTATAAAAATTATAATAAATTTTAATTCATAATAATAATGAGAGCCCTACCCTAATTATTGCCATCATTATTATTATTATGCTTTTATGATTACAAATTAATTATATTAGTTCACTATATATTCATAATTGTTATTATCTATTCATTTTGTAATGCGAAATTAGCCGTGGCTTATAAATATAATTTAATACTATATATATATATATATATATATATATATATATATATATATATATATATTAATACTGCGAAAGAATCTGCAGATATCTACGCGACAATTTTTTGCTGCAAACTATCGGGAATAAAAAGAAGGGTATCCGACACGTTGAGAAATCGTTATATTTGTCTTCGAACAACAATTCTGGTCGTGTGTAA
Organism: Ophion slaviceki; assembly: GCA_944452715.1. Taxonomy (NCBI): domain Eukaryota; kingdom Metazoa; phylum Arthropoda; class Insecta; order Hymenoptera; family Ichneumonidae; genus Ophion; species Ophion slaviceki. The sequence continues at coordinate 1,490,888 of OX101789.1, forward strand.
CGGAATGCGAAAACGACATGCTAACATAACTGGAAGGGTTTCCAATTTTTCAGCGTTTTTTTTTCTTCAATCGTTTTCCATTTTTAATGAACGATCCTTTTTTAAAATTTTGCACGACTGAAAGCAAAAACAAGTTTACGCTTTTGTTATTTTTGTACGAGTAGGTTATAATTTTGACGCGAAAATTGAGGGTGCAAAAATGTCGCGGGAGAATAACAAAACAAGAATCAACTCGAGGATTCGTTATCTATTAGTCAGTATCGAATGAAAAAAGAACCGGTTCAATGATACAATCGAAAAAGAAGAGGAAAATTTTTAACTTTCGGAAAAAAGAAATATTCCTGATAAAAATTAATCTTCGTGGAAGCGTGACCCGGAGTGATGAAATAAAAAGTAGAATTAAAAAATTTGCGTGTCAATAGGCGATCGCGAAAAGTCGCTCCGGCGAAATTGCACTCGACCACGTCACTCGCGTGTCTCAGGAACCTCGTCCTCTACGATTTTTTTGTTAGTTGGTGCAACGCCAAAAACATCGCGAGTGGGTAAATTCGGTGAAATTATTCGTGCAAGTTTTTTGCCCCTCGAATGTATGCGTTATTCATAATCGATATTCACGTTTGACGATTAATCCAAAGATCGTAAGAAGATGAAGATAAGAAAAAGAAGAATTTTTTCTTACGCCTTTTAAGGCTCACTGCGTGGACGTAGTCCCAAAAAGTGCGTGCATTTTTATTTTCCTTCTATTCGTGTTCATTTATTTACCGATTGATTTTTTGTTTAGTTCGCATTTGTTTATTTGTAATCGAAGAAAATTATTTATCGGCTTTCCTCTACTGGCGTTTACTTATTTTTATTTTACACGCATATCGTTTGAATTTCTATTCGTATGTATTTGCATGTGCATTGAAAATGCACTTTTCAGATATAAATACGGAAAATTGATCTAAGGGTAATTGGATGTGGCTGAATCGAATGGTGATAATAACTTTGCAATCAACCCCCGAGAAAATGTTGAAAAATGTTTAATGACCGTTTAATTCGGAACCTAATAACTTTATCGAAAAATATGTCAAACAAAAGTTGTTTGGGAACAAAAGTACGTAAAAAAAGTATTAAACGTTCATCTTCGCATCTTCAAAAATAAGGGAGAAAAAGAACGAAAAACCATTCAATTGGGGGACGAAAACCTCGAAGTTTAAAAAATAAAAACATATCAAATTCGTATATATCTCGGTTTTTTTTTTGTTACAGATTGCTTCAGTAAGAGTTAAGGGGTTACCCCCACTTGCGATTTTGAAAAAATCGATTTTTTTTTATCGCATTTTTTTGAAGTACAAGTATCCGGGCCCATACTTCTGTATGGGCCCGGAATAGATGACTCTATGTAAGTTTACAAAAAAAAATATTTTCTTCGTGTAAACTGAAATTGAAACTTTAAACGCGTTTTTCTCAAAATGGCATTTCTGAAGTCGGTGACCAAGATTACTCGAACACTAATGAACCGATCTTCTTGAAATTTTGCAGGCTTATTTAATACATAAAAATGTAGTCTTTAATCGTTCGAGTTTTTTTTTCGAAAAAAATGGCCGTTTTATAGCCAAAAAACGGCCGTTTTTTTTCGTTAAAATCGAACCATTAACTTTGACTGTCCGCCATTTTGTGAAAAATGAATATTTTTTAAAATCCTTCGATTAAAGACTAGTTTATACTTATATTTGACTAAATCCATCCGCATTTTTTTCAGATGATCCATTTCGCCGCAATGTTGGTCACCGCAAACCGTGTATATAAAAACATTATTTCATTGACGGCCATTTGCCACTAAACAATGTAATATTTTTCAATAAAAAAATTACTGAAAGTTCTTCAAGATGTATTCTTTAAGATGGTATATTGATCGATTAAAAAAGTTTTGTAGTTTTCTTTAAAAAAATTCATGAAAAAGGCCTTTTTTTGCGCTACAAGTGGGGGTAACGCCTTAAAGTTTTTTTGGGTTACAACAAAACATGATTTAAAAAAAAATGTATTTATTAAGTGTAACAACTTTTATATCAATATCTATAATGTCTATCTATTTAAAAAATCTATTTAAAAAAATTCATGAAAGTAGCCTTTTCTAGCGTCTGAAGTGAGAACACCCCTTAACATAATCAAAGTATTTATTGATTTATTTACTCATCTATTTATTCATTCATTTTTTTCTCCATTTCTTGACGTCTACGAGCCAAATGTCGAAAACGCGGAGCGACTTTAGCCGATTTTACACAAGCGCAATGACGAAGCACTGCATCGTATCTATCCGCGCTGTCACTCGACCAGCGAGTGCCGTAACGTCTGCGTGTTATCATTGATATCGTGTATAGCACACAGCACACGTGCTCGATAACGGAAAAATAATTCACATATTGCAATCGGTATTGCGATCGATTAAAAGGGAAGAAAAAAATTAATACTTTGCAAGCAAATACGACCGAACGATAATATTTTTCATATACCTATGATTGTTCGTTCTCGAAGGAGCACTCGAAAACACTCGAATCGGTACTCGAATTTTATCCCCTTATCTTTTCGGCTATATAAATCATTTTCCCCCGGCTTGTTGCGTCGGGATTTTTCAAAACTCAATTTATCGTGCAAATATGAGTGGCACTTTGTTTTATCAACCTGTTGTTCAGTCACAATAATGATAATAATATTATCCATATCATTATGATCATTTTAATTATTACTTTATTGTTATAATTTATATTTACAGTTATGTTGTGACTTATTGTTATAATTTTAATAATTACTTTGTTCTATTGTTATAGACAAATTATTACTGCATAGTGATAATAATAATAGCGACAAGCATGGATGTACATTATCTTGTCGATGTATCCACGTCAAGTATTTCCATTTGATTGCAACACTTGTGAAAGTTTTATGAATCTCGAATATCTACGGAGGCGCTCGTGTGTCGCATCTTTTTTTTTGGCCGAGCGAACGGACATTTTAATAGCCCGGTAATTAATTCTCGCGGTGTTTAAATATCTGCAAAAAAAAGAAGGCAAAAAGATCGGCTTCGTACGTCAAACGTATATATAGGAATTTTGTTTCCAACGTTGACGAGACTTTTGCCATACCCGTCATCCTATTTATTCAGTAGATTTTTTTTTCGAGGATATTTCGTCATTTTTTTACGTCCATGAGACGAATCCGTCGCGATTTTTTAAACCCCCTTAAGCTTAAGGATGTTTCGAAAATTCTATCTACTTTTCGGTGATTGGGAATACCCAACCTGGGGTGTTTTTCGTTCGACTTCCGGCGAACAGTGATCGTAGGATCGCGTTTGGCATTCGAAACGCTGATGATGTACTCGATACGTTTTGTCAGCGAGCCAAGGTTGGATTTACGACGGAAATAATCGAAATTCCACCTTGGGTGGACGTCCGTTGAAGTGAACAATCTTAAGGTGCGCGAACAATCATTTGGAGCACGTACCTGCCAAGCCCATTCTCAAGTTCGAGTCCACAGTCTTCCCGATTCACTGAGCGATCGCCCAAATTTTCGCTGGCGAAAGTTTTTCCAATGAAAACGCGAAAACGAAGTTTTTCCAATGAAAAAAGCTTGGAAAACAGCGCCTGTGCAGCACTCGGTCGGCAATGCAGAGGGGTCGGTCCGGCGCTCGACCTGGATTGCAGCGATAAACAAATTGATCGATGATGCACCCGGAGAGAAATGTGTAAACGTCGTTAACCGACGCTGCAAATTATCATCCCGCTTTCAGCTGACACTCCAAAAACAGTTGCTATCGAGTCTTATCAGCACTCGGCATTCCACTCGACTTGCATTGTCTTTGCGGCTGTAGAAGCAGTATCATCAGGCAAAAGAGTCATCGCATTGTTCGGGCCTTTGTTGTTCCTGCACTCCTCGATGCCTGGAATATTCGATGGCAAGTTGGAATCCGACTGTCCGATTTGATGTTTTCATCAGGCCCTTCACCCAAATTCAGCTGCAAATTGGAAACTGATTGTCCGTTTTGATGTCAATCGGGCCCTGGCGCCTGGAAGATAGAGCTGCAAATTGGAAACTGTCCGTTTTGATGTCAATCGGGCCCTGCCGCCTGAAAGATACAGCTGCAAATTGGAAACCGATTGTCCGTTTTGATGTCAATCGGGCCCTGCCGCCTGGAAGATAGCGCTGCAAATTCCAATCAGATTGTCCGTTTCGACGTCTTCATCAAATGGACCTTAGGTAACTAAAATGGATGAGTTGAGGCCTCCCAGTTATCATCCCAATGCCTCCAACGATTCCGGGCTGCCGGGAGTCCACATGGATTGGATCCAATCCTGGATTGGACCAGTGACCAATCACCCATTGACGGATGTCCTACACGTTTCCGTTAGCCTGAGAGTTTTCGGTTCTGCGGTCACCGAAGCCAACCAAGCTCTCTATTGGATGCGCCATTGGGGGTGTTATCTTCAGATTGCATATGCCTAGGAGTCTCCTGTTTGTCACGCAGCGAGCGACTGCAGCGTTGGAGGTGTTCGGTGAGCTGGTATCACCGACCGAGTTGACCCTAGTCGCCTCTGCTTAAGGTCCCTCAGTGTTTTGCGTTCGTGTAGTTGTCGACGTGCGAGAATAGTGCCTTGGTTCTTGCGTTGCTCCGATACGCGCGTACATACGTACACATGTGTGTCGCTTGATTAGGCCTGGCGGTCGTTTCCGTGGGTGATGATCATCGTCTCCCACCAACGAGACACCGCCGACGCGTATTGCCCAGCCACATCGTGACAATATCTATACCGCACAGAGATCAACCGCTCGGCGAGAGCAACGATTGCCAGTCGTAACGCGGCCGGAACCGAGGGAGGAGAGCAATAATTTCAAGCCACCGGAAAGATCAGATCGAAGATTGAACCTCGTGCTGGCGTTTAAAGACACGTGGGAACCATGAAATCGATGCTCGTATATACAACCGGTATACGCGCGGCGCTTCGGCACACACAGACACATACACATACACACACTGGCACACTTAACCAGGCTCATTCGAGCGCCCAGTGACGACTGGGAATCAGCTGTAAACGTACGCACGTTTTGCGCCGAGCCAGTCCGAGAGGCTCGATCGGGGAGAGGAGGCGGGAACGATGATCGCGACATCAAGACCAAAGCTACCAGCGAAATATATATATATATATATATATATATATATATATATATATATATATATATAGAGAGAGAGAGAGAGAGAGAGAGAGAGAGAGAGAGAGAGAGAGAGAGCAAACGTGTGCTGTCTCAAGAGTGGGGTTACGTTACCCCCACAAGGCACTTTCCCAACGTCCAGGCGCGAGTAACTGATACGTGGATGTGAATGCGTGCGGATATACTCGCAGACTTCATAATGTATCCAACGCCTATCAATTTTTCGAACCCTCCAAAGGCTTGGCTGCCATCTTTGGATGCAGACTGAATGGGTCTCACCATTAAGTGGGAAAGTTGTGTCCTTCAGGGTTCTTTTGGTGATTTCCGGCTAGGGTACCAATGGTGGTATGTCGTTAGGAAGTGTCCAGGTGATACCACCTCTGCCCCCTGCTGAGATGATCGGATCGTTCTTCTAGATGGGCTAGGTTCTGGACAACCTACCGCCTAGTCATTTCAAGCCAGCTGGTTCCGAGGATGTTGTACATTGGGCCAGGTACCAGATGTCTTTCGCAATTGAAAGGGGGAGAGTTTGTTTAGATGCGCGTTTTATTTGTTGCTCATTTGAAATGGCAGGCTGAGTCGATGCGCAGTAACGGCGCAAAATGGAAAGAACGGGGATCCAGATGGGAAGATCTTTACGGAGAAGTGTGCCGGTCCGTACGAATTTGGATAATTGCCACTGGGAATTTCACGGTCGACCAGTGTATTATCGGAATGCCAGTTGTCTTGTTTTCGCCGCGAACCCCCCCAACCCTACAAACGGCCGATACCAGTCTCGCGTGCGCTGGCGCAGTATCCAAAATTATTCCGTATCTACGAGAATCCCGGCAGGATAATTTATACGACTGTTGTAATGGTTGGCATCGACTTATACGCCGAGGATTCGGGTCGGCGAGGAGAAAGGTTGAGCAGCAAGGTGGAATCGAATGATGGGTTTTTTTTTCGAAATGCATAGATCGATCCGGAATGGATAGACACGAGGCAGGGTCCAGCAGAACCCAAACAAACGGAAACAACAAACTGAAAACAAAAACGAACCCTAACTATCAATTCTAAGCTGATGATTAGCGCCAGTCGGCACTCAACTGGAAGAATTGCCGTCTTTCCTTTCCCAACTCAAACAACCCCAAACAAACCCAATCAAACCACCGTCCAATTGATTATCGGCGTCTGCCGAGAATCAAATGGAGGTCGTTTAAGGCAAACTGAAGCTTCTGCACTTGGACATGGAACAACTGGTATGTTCTTGAGACAGCAATCGTTTGGCCGCGCCATGTGGAAGTCTCTAACTTCTAGTTCATGGCATGTTCCTCCGGCTAGATGAGCCAGTGCGCTTCAACCGTTGATACCGATCAGCATGGTAGTTCCCTGGAAGCCATAGTCATTGGGTGTCCCCAAGAAAATTGGATTTCAGTCATGATCCAAAATGCAGCACCGGTATGGCGGATGGGCGATTGTTTGGTGATGACATGTGTTCCACCAAGCTTTGGCAAGTTTGGCAAGCTGATAATTAGCGTCCGTTGAGCCTCAACTGGAAGAATTTCCACCTTTCCTGAACCAACTTCCATCTGACCATTGGCGTCTGTCGAGAATGAATAGGAAGTTGTTCCAGGCAAGCTGGATCTTCTGCACTTCGATCTGGAAGAGCTGGTACTTTCTTGGGACAGCAATCGGTTGTCCACGCCTTGTGGAAGTCTCAAACTTCTCCATGGAATTTTCCTCCCCCTAGCTGAGTATGCCACTTCTCTGGAACCCGCAGCCATTGGGTGTCCCTGAGAAAATTGGGTTTCAGTCAACATCCAAACTGGAGCACCCGTGCGGCGAATGGGCGATCGTTTGGTGATGACATGTGTTCCACCAGGGTTCGGCAAGCCGCCAAACTGCTTTTGCCTCGGAATCAATTGGCTGGTCGATCGCAATCGCCTGTCCTGAATCCCTGGGCGATAAAATCATCGTCTAGCCCGTTCTAGGCTAGTCATGCCGACCTTACCGAGATTCTCGACTCGTTAGCGCGCTTATACGATCGTTCGCTAACGAACCTTGCGTACGAGACAGACAAACGGAAATCCATTATTATATTTACCGCTGAGCGATCTTGTTATAAGGTGAACGGAAATGGTGTCCTTGCGCTCGCCGCATTCGGTCGATCCATCTAGGCAGCAGCGTAGAGATCGGGACGTCAATTAAATCTGTTTTGGGGTTGGTACGCTCGATTCCTTGAACACTCGGATCACTCGTGGTGTTCGCGACCGCGCCAACGGGCGATATCGAACAAAGCACATTGCCGAATGAGAGACAGAGTGGAGAGCCGCAAATGCGACAACGCGCTGAGTCAGTTTTTTTGCGATAAATAACGCGCGCGCAACCACGAGTGCTCTTGTTCCAGGCTCTGACGAACAACGATGACAAGCGCAGGCAAATGATTCATATCAAATATTGCCGGACAACGAGAGAAAAAAGAGCGTTGTCAACCCGTAGCGATGTCTGGTCCCTCCATTTGGGTGTTGGTCTCTTTTTACCCCTGCGGCAATATCAACGAGGAATAGGGGGCGTACGAGTTTACGTAGGTTAGTTTAGTTTCGCTTGTTACGGTCTTTTTTTTCCTCGTTTGGGTTTGTCGGGGTTGCTTCCTATAGAAACCCCATGCCATTGGACGATGCCCATCCAGGCGGATCACAAAGTCATCCCGTATGAAAAAATGGCATTCCGAATTTGTCTGAACACCGATACCATGATCTGCCGGTAGGAAAGGTGGGGCGGAGGGTGGAGGGGGTTGGCCCATGGTGAAAACTCATATGACGCAGGGGAAGTTGGGGCAACGAAGGTCACTCGGTAATCGGATCGTGTTGGGATTTGTTTGTTTGGGTTTTGGGTGGAGGGGGTTGGCCTATGATGAAAGCGCATATGATGCAGGGGAAGTTGGGGCAACGAAGGTCACTCGGTAATCGGGTCATCTTGGGATTTGTTTGGGTTTGTTTGCGTCCTCGCGAGAAATGTTACCGATGACCTTCGGCGATTACCCAAGGTCAATGATGTCAAATTTTCGCAGGGGTCGCGAGTATTTAAAAAAACAATGAAAAATTCGTGAAACAAAACTGGCGAGAAATATAAAATGCATAACTCGCTACTCCACATTTAGTGACAGCCCGTTAGCGCAATTATTATTCCACTTGTGCCGTTTCAATAGCATCGGTACGTTCGTGGAAAATATGCGGAAACGCGAGGAGGAGCGAATATTATTGCACATCTCCCTGCTTCGCTTCGAGGAGAGAAAAAAAAATATATTTTTTTTTGCAAATAATAAAATTGACGAGTGGTAATCAGCTCGTGTATTTTTTTTTATTGCCTTGACGACATAGGTCGCGGGAGCAGCTCGGGGGATACGTACATGTGCGAGCGTGAAATTGCCGTGTTTGTGGAAGATTCGCGAGGCTGTGTTTCCTATCGATTTCTCGCCTCGACACGACACGATATATCGAGGGGAGCGAGAAAATTATAACGAGTACGATTAACGGATCGAGTGGAAAGATTCGACGAGTTCGAAGCCTTTTTTTTGTCCCTTGTACGCGTACGGTCGACCAGTATGATTCTAACGCATATATAGAACGAACGAGCTCGTTACTACTTAATGCGAGAATATTGCGAATGAGATTGCATTGCCGGGATTTCGACGAGCTATCGATGCAACGACATGTGTACGGTAAATGTTATTCAATGGACAAGTTGATTTTTCCGCGGTGATTAACTCTTATCGCTTTCATCAATTAATTATTTACTCGATATTTTTTTAAAATAAATTGTTTCAAGTTTATTAATATTTAAGAATTTTGGATATTTTTTTAGTTTATTAGTTTTTAATAGTTTTAGATAATTCTCATTAGTTTACTGATCTTTAATAATTTTAGATCAGTTTTATTAAGTGTACTAATATTTAATCTTTTTTTGATAATTTTTGGTAAGATTGTTTGGGTTTAGTGTCAAGTTTATTAATATTTAAGAATATTGGATATTTTTTTTAGTTTATTAGTTTTTAATAGTTTTAGATAATTCTCATTAGTTTACTGATCTTTAATAATTTTAGATCATTTTTATCAAGTGTACTAATATTTAATCTTTTTCTTAGTAAATATTAATTACTAAGGTAATTAATATTTAATAGTTTTATATAATTTTCATTAAGTTTATTAATATTTAATATTTTTAGATAATTTTTAAAAAGTTTATTGACTAAGTTTTAAGTGATTAAGTGTGATTCAAGTGATTAAGTTAATTATTATTGAATATTGTTAAATCATTTTCGTGAGGTTTGTATTAATAATTCTTAGATTTTTATCGACATTTTGGATTAACAAAGACTTTTCAGATCGAAAATATAAATTGGCGAAAATAAATGCATTTTTATTATGCAGATATGCAAATGTAGTATAAATGTTTATCAACATTATATTTATGTTGTACAAATATTTCATTTGTTCGTCCATTGATTTTCATATCTAAAACCGAGTAATTTACTTTTGACGAAAATTTTCAACTGATTAGTAAGCAATACTTTTTGCTTCTTTCCCTTTTCGTTCTCTTCGAACGCTCGTCCGGCCAGTTATGCAAGACAAATATTCCATTCGTACAAGTTCGCGAGTGTTCCCGCGATGAATCACACGTGCATTTGGCATTTTGACTCGAAGTCTCGTAATTTCACGAGATCGTCACTTCATATTCGATCGAGTCTCGAGAAACAGAAGAATAATGAGAAAAAAAAGCACACGACATTAGAACGTGCACGGCGATATCCACGTGCATAATTATTCGTGGCATATATACGAGCGTATGAATATAAAATAAAAACGTGCCTCCGCGTATGGGCTTTTATCGTTGAGTAAGTTGAAAAAATCAATATAATTATTATTAAATGATGATTTTTTATCGATAATTTCCGAAGTTGTTGAGAACATTTCAAATGTTTTTTATTGACGAATTAAATAAAAAATAGAACGAAATAAACGTGGAATGAATATATTGAATTTATTGGATTCGTTTAATTTGATTAAAATGATTTATAAAATTAACTAAAAAAATTCCATGGTAAAAAAGACGGTCCAACATTTAAAAAAAAAATCCCGAAACTTTCCACCTAGCGAATTTTTGACATTCAAATATATTTAACAATTTAATATTGTTATTGAGAAATTCGAGTCTTTGATGAAATTTTTCAATTGTTTAACGGTGCCGAAACGAATTTCAGGATGTTAAAAAAAAACAAGAGAAAAACGGTTTTTTTGAAGATAGAAGGCACATAATTTATGCACGTTTCGAGATCACTTGGAGGACGAGATTTGCAGTATGTCGAATACAATACAGCGCATTCGACAAGGTTACGATAAAACCCATTGACCGTCGACAACGTTGCCGTTGGGAGATTTTTTTTCTCCCCAACTCCTTCCCCTCCTCTCTTTCCGTCCATTTTCACAAGATCGCTCATTTTAAATTCAACTGGCTTTTATATTTTTAAATAATATTTGAAGTAGCCTTGCCTTTATGTACACTCGCCTATGCGAATTTGTAATTCATGAGTTCCGAGCACTCTCTCTCTCTCTCTCTCTCTCTCTCTCTCTCTCTCTCTCTCTCTCGTTCTGTCACGTGCTAGAGACGGCGGCAAGCAGCACGTAATGATAATCATAATTGTTATTACTTTAATTACTGAAGTTGGAAGGCTCCAATCGTTACATTATTTGTCATCAATTTTTTAATCGATTTTTTCGATATCAAAAGTGAGACATCGTAATTGCCTTTCCGGTTGGGTTAGGTTGGGTTTTTTTTTTCGAGATTACGAGCAATGCCTCGTTATTCATTTTGACTGAGATTGTTTGCGATTTTTATTCCAGATTAAAGACAATATATCTTGATTTATTTTTGCGTGGTATCTTTTCGTGATTAGAAACAAGATACCATTATTGTTCATTGTCCTTTTGCTTTCCATTTCGGTGAGAAATATTTCAGGAACGTTCAAAATAATTTCAACAACGTCGTTTCTGTTTTTTTTTTTTAACAAACCGTCGTATTCTCAAACTTTCTTTTTCATTTGAAAATCATGCACAATGCGTTTCACCCATTTTACGTTTTTTATTTGTTTGAAAATATATCGTCATTTTTATAAGACTAAAACACCTTTTTTACATTTTGACATCTACGTGTGATCTTGATAGCGAATTTTCAGTGTCTACTTTTCGTTCGACGATTTTTATCCCGATAACTGTTATCCAATTTTTTTACCTTTTCCCCTTTTTTTAGGTACAGGAAAAAAGTGTGAAGAATTGAAAATTAATTTAAAAAAATGTTTAGTGGCGTTTTAAAAAAGCGCGATTTTTCTTGGATCCCAATCAACGGAAAATCTTTAATAAAAAAAAAAATAAAAGTGGAATCTTTGATAAAAATCTTCAATCAAGATTTTATCAAAGGAAAATCGTTATAGAAAAATCTTTAATCAAGATTTCAGTCAAAAAAAAATATTAAAAAAATCTTTAATAAAAAAAAAGTTCCGAAGAGTTGAAAATCGAGAGATTTTTATCCGATTTTTATGGTAGCAAAATCTCATAATTCACTACTCTACTAAACATTGTTTTTATCACCGGTTTTTCATTGATTAAAATCTCGATTGAAGATTTTTTTTCGTTCAATTCACAATTTCATAGAATAATTTTTTAAAGCATTTTATTCATCCATTTATCCTTTCATAGTAAGGACATAACCAACAAAACGTAATATACCGCGAATTGCGCGTAAATTTTCCTGTGCCGACGAATAAAGAGTGTTTTGCGCGTAGCGCGAGAAAAACTCGGCAAAACTCGGTAAAAGGAAGAAGAAGAAAAAAAACGATCGAAGACTCACCGAGGATCGTGAAGAGTTGATCGTCGAAGCGCATATCGTTACGGCGATCCGACTCGCGGTCACGTTGGCCAAGCTCAATTGCAACGAACGCGAGCGAGCGCACGCGTCTCGACCGATAAACGCGACTATTATTGTATATATAGTCCCCCCGCGTTCTCAACAGCCCGTGAGATCGCGTAAATTCACACACGAGATTGTCACCGACACACACAAACACACGCGTGTCCGACAATATTTCTTCGTCTCAAAAGCAACGAGGTTCAAAAAATAAAAAAAAAGGTTAAAAAAGAATAAATAACCAAGTAAACCGTCACGAAAAAGCGAGATTCCTACTTTACCGACGCCCGACCGCGTCAATTTGCCGCAACTTTAGTTCCGCGTCCTTGCTAACTCTCCTCGCAAAGTTGGCGCTCCAGCCACTAACCGGAGGACACTAAACCACGAGTTTTAAGGAGTTTCAGTTTTGAGACGAGGAATTGAGTGATTATTGGAAGATGGTGGGGGGAGGGGGGGGGGGGGTTGCTAGTTGGGAGAAGTGGTCGAGCTAAAACGATAATCTAATCTTGCCGGATTTGAGACCGCTTCGTAAGATGAGGGAGCGCAACAGCAGCGGCAGTCGTTCTGTATAGTAAACACGCCGAGCGTGGTGGGAGGCCGAGACACATCCCTCAGCTGTGACTGACTGACCGAGTGGTGGGGGTCGAGCACTCTAGAGGGGGAAGCCTCGTACGTATTGCTTCTTGACAAGCGTTGGGTAAAGTGACGAGGTGGGGGCGAAAGGATCATCGTATTCGTGCGATTTTTTTTTTCGTCATCTTCTACGAGACTGGGGCTCAATCGAGACCGAGACGATAATCGACCCATCGACGTTTGCTTTGCCCGATTTACGAGGGGGAGAGGGCGAAACAAAAAGAGAGAAAGAGCTGATTCACTTCGTATTAGCGACGACTTGTCACTAACGATAAGTACTTTTATTTATACACCCTCATATATAAGAATAACAATCATAATAACAATAGTGATAATTTTATTATTCACTTTTGCCCAAGTCTGCAAATTTTGCAAGCGCATACACACACGCGTAAATTGAATAATAAAATGTTCACTATTATTATTATTATTATAAAATAATACTAATGATAATAATACTGATAGTTTTTTTCCCAGGCTTTCAAATTTTGCATGTATCCAGTTGTTTTACTACATTGTGTTTTGTCTGTGTACATTAGGGTGGCACAAATTTGAGATCTATTTTTTTTCCCTTTTTTTCACGATCCGAAAATGTTCTTTAAAGAAAAGAAAAAAATTGTCGCGAGCGATGAAAAAAAAATTGGAGGTCGCTCAGGGATCCCAAAAATTGAAATTTTCATTGAAAAATCGATTTTTTTTCTTCGTTCACTTCTCAACCATGAATTTTACGCTTTATCATTTTTGTCACTCATGAATTTGACGCTTTGTAAAATTTTCAAAACAATTAATCGTTTTTATTTATAAACAGATTTATCAAATTTGCCTCACACTATTAACCCAAGAATTATAATCTTTGTTCTCATAAAATAATTCTGTAAATGAAATCCGTTATTAATCCGTAATTTAAAAAATCCGTTTCTAAAGAAAAAAAAGGATTAATTGTTTTGAAATTTTTACATAGTGCTAAATTTATGAGTGAAAAGAGAAAAAAAATCGCGACGATTGGAAATTTCGAAGCTCTTGAGCGACCACTAAATATTCATTGGCCGGCTAGAGCTTTCGCGAGCTTAATTGAAAAATTATAAAGCGTAACATTCTTGGGTGCGAAGTGAAGGAAAGAAAAATCGATTTTTTAATGAAAATTTGAATTTTTGGGTACTTGAGCGACCCCTAAATATTTTTTGTCTGCTCGCAGCTTTTGCGACAATTTTTTTTCTTCTTTAAAGTAAATAATTGGATGGTGAGAAAGAGGGAAAAAATAGAGCTCAAATTCGTGCCACTCTAGTGTACATATACAATGCAATTTGGTGAAACAACTGGACACAGGCATGCAAAATTTGAAGGCCTAAGAGAAAATTGAATGGAAAAATTATTACTAATACTAATATTATTATTACACAAATCTGAATGTGCGTATATATAAGAGTACTTGTGATAAATAATACATATATATGTGGGGAATTTTAGCTCGACTCAGACAACTATTCTGTCTGAACCCCTATTTCTTCACACTTTTCCCTCCACCCCTTGCCTCTCTGCGGCTGCGGAAAATCGAAAAGTCCACTCTAGGCGCTCTTTGGATTCTGAAAAAAATATAGATACGTTTTATACCTATTTTGTGCATTTTTAACAAAGCTCAACTTGTGCTTCCGATGTTTACAAATTTTTTTGTAAAATTTCGATTTTGGGTATGATTCGATGTCGACGGTTTAGAAGTCGGAAAAGCACTTTTTCGGTCCTGCAAGTGAAAATAAAATGTGAAAAATATGCTTTGAGATTAAATTCAATGAGGGTAGGACGTTTATGCCGACCGACGAAGTACTCTTCTGATTTTCAAACTGTCGAATAATCCCAAAATCGAAGTTTCACAAAAAAAAAAGTAAATATCAGAAGCTCAAGTGGAGCTTCGGTAAAAAATGCACAAATCAGGTCTAAAACGTATGTAAATTTCGAGCTGAGTGGACTTTTCGATTTTTGGAGCCGCAGAAGGGCAAGGGATGAAGGTAAAAATATTGAAAAACTGAGGTGTTTTATTTGACGTTTACTCAAGTATTTAGATCCAAGGTCTCACAAGGAACATCACTTTGGTGTCCTCCTCCGATTTCGTTGAAACTTTTTTATGTGGAATAGTATCAAAAACCAAGAGACACGTATTTTTTTTATCGGCGGAAAAATGGTTTTAAGGGGTGAAAGGCACTCTCGAAAATAGGGGTGTTTTTCGTTTTTCGTCGATAACATTATCGTTCTCATCTCCAATGTATAGTACTAAAAAAAATAAACATTGTTGCAATTTCAAACTTTTTTACATCTCGTACCGTTAAAATGTTATCGACGGAAAACGAAAAACATCCCCATTTTTGAGGGCGCGTTTCACCCCTTAAAACAATTTTTTTCGCCGATAAAAAATACGTGTCTCTTAGTTTTTGATACTCTTCCACATAAAAAAGTTTCAACAAAATCGGAGGAGGACGTCAAAGTGATGTTGCTTGTCAGAAGTATTGGCTTAACTACAAGTTACAGTACGAAAATGTTTTTAAGAATTTTTTTTCATAACTTTTATAGATATATTCATTTAGCCATCCTTGTGTCTCGGGCTTGAGGCCTTAGGCCACTATACGACATGTATCGCTGTAAAAAAATATTTTTGTCTAGTCAATTACGTCTATAATAAAACTCCTATTTTGTAATTTTTATTTATTTTATGGTTCCGCTGAAAAAAAAATCAAAATATGCCCTTTTTGGCCTCCAGAGTGGCCTAACGCCTTAAGAATATGACATCGTATTACAGCGGTTACAAAGTTCTCTCATAAATTTTATACAAGAAATATAAAATGTATCGTTTTAGAAAAAATTAAAAATAAACTGAAAAAAAATACTCATGTTTTACAATTTCATCAACAGTAAACATAGAAAATTAACTTTCACAAAATCGGGGCTTTTTTATTCATGTTTTTGGTTAATATAACAAGTAGTTTCACGGAAATAGCAACTTTCCTCAAAAAATAATTTGTAAAGCCGTTAACTATTGAACTATTAAATTTTCAAATGATTTAATGACATGATGTCATAGAAAATGGAATGATCTCCAAAGCGGTCCCATGACATTTTGTGATATGTGTGATAGTTTCGCCGGAAAAGTGAAAAAAAATCTTAAAATGTACTAAAAATTCAACTTTGACATTGAATAACTTTCGAACGAGTAGATTTATCATAAAGCGACGAGAGAGCTTTTTTATAGAGCGTTCAATTCCCTATGAATGTATGTATTGGGCATTGTTGTACGTTCACCCGTTAGCGAGTTATGAAATTTTTAAGTAGCGAGCAAAGTTTTCTTCACGTTATTAGAATGGGAAATAGAAAATCGCGATGAGCATCCTCTAAATAATAATATTAAGGGCTTATATTTAAACAGGCGCTTTATTTTACCTTACTGCAACGATTGAATACGGAAATTTGAAAAAAAATAGTCGAATTATTTAATCACCCATATATGTAAATATATATATGAAAAAATTGATAAATCAAAGTGAAAATTTTTTATGATACATCATTACATATATATATATATATATATATATATATATATATATATATATATATATATATTATTATTATTAATCACAACATTTTTTCAGAAATGATGATAATTGTTAACAATAAGTAGTAATAAAAGTATCATTCAAATTTTCCCCAAACCTTGAAATTGTGCATATTATTTTTGTGCATATCATACATATACATATATATATATATATATATATATATATATATATATATGTATATGTGTGATGCGCATTGGGAATTATTTTTTTTTTCATGCGATGGTTCAATACATGCATGCAAATATTTGCGGCACAAGGAATAAAAACTAATCGAACGGTGAAAAAAAAAGTTGACAAGGGAAATTCTTAACGCCGCGTTGCAACGATGCGTCACGTTCAGTGCAAACCTTCCGTCCATGATTCCCTATGCTCTCGGCCATATTATCATTATCCGATGACTCATTTTTTTTCTTTTTCTTTCTCATGACTTAATATCACAGCTCAGCATACAATTCGTCACACAGGACACGCGTAATCGAACAACGATCCTCGGAGTCTTTTCATTTTCGTTTCGGTTGTGTTTTGTCTATTATTACGTTATCGGGACGTTGATAAAGAAAATAAATGGAAACAATTATTTTCAGGGTTGAAATAATATTTGTGTATTTTTATTGTTGTTGAAATATTTGTAGGTTAGATTTGAAGGTAGGATTCGACGATGAAGTTTTTTTTTATTGTCGGAGGAATATAATTGTTGCGGGAATTATTGTTATTGCTGCTAAACGGTTGATAATTTAATTAAATATTCGTTTAGACGAGAAATTTTGAAAATGAAAACAAATAGCGTGGTGACGAAAATTCAATATTGCAATTTATGAATTACCGATCTATTTATGGGAATTGAAAAAGTAATGTTTTTTGTTTGAATATTTTTGAGGTCGATTATTATATGATTTTGTGCAAACATATATGATATAAATAAATAGAAAATAAATATAAATAGAAAATGCATTTTCAATGTTTTCATCTCGTTATTTAAACTTCGAACGGTGTGCAGTTTATTCGTTCTTGTTTTCCCACACAAAGTCCTTTAATAAACTTGAAAAAATCAATGAAAGAAATAACGATTTATCACATATAAAAAAAAAATTCCAAAATTTTCCTCTGTGCACTATTTTTTATCGTGAATTTTCGCAGTTTGACAAAAACAATCCCGATAAAATAAAAGACGAGGCAAGTCACAAAAAAAACTTACCGTTGGAAAAAAATCGATCCAATGACAAGTGCCGAAATAAATGTCAGGCTTGTTATTTATTTGCTTTAGTCAGATCGTGGAAAATTTTTATGATATAATAATTTCGATGTTTCCGAGTGGCTTAGGTCGAATCTGAAAATTTCTCGGTCCCGAGCAATGGCCTGCTCAGGGACAATCCGAATATTCTATAATTAAACGACTCGGGAGGTGCGTGCAGAATGTCAGGGAGACCTTGCCGCTTTTTTCGTTTTTTTTTTATTTTTCTTTTTATTTCTTGCTCCCTCTCTCGGAAATTTTTGAGTTTTAGGTCAAGTGCACACTCGTCTATAAACGAGGAAAGAATACTGTCGAAGAAAGAACGAAAGAAACAGTGAAGGAAAAAGGTAAAAACAAACATAGCCATTTCGACGAATCGTCTACGTCATCGTTGTACGCGATAGATGTTCGGATTGCGTCGGTGAAGTGACTACGTCACCGGGCAAACAATTTCGGCACGCTGCCGTGTCGAAAAACAACTATTTTCCTCAGGTGCGCAATATTTAATGCGAAAATAGCGTGCCCGGACTGATTTTCAAAATTTTACAGGGACAAAATCCGATAATCAAACATTAACGTTAATTGGACGGTAAGCTAATGAGATAATAAATTTCAACAAAAACACTTGACAACACCGACCTTACATTCGTATGACTCCACGGCACGAAATTAATCATTGTTTACAAAATGCTGTCGACAATGGTAAAAAATTATATTTTTTCATTATACCCAGATAGACAGATGTACCTCATATTGGCCCCAGATAGACAGATGTACCTCATATTGGCATCATATGTACATCATCACTGCAGCATAGAAAGTCTCACAGCTGTGTATCCCTTATGAGTGCTCCCGTTGAAGTCATATTTGCATCACATGATGATTCACAATAATACATCCAAATGAAGCAAAGTTGTTCTCACGCGAATATGCATGCAGTGAATTCATCAGACTAGCAAATTTGTCTCACGAATATCTAACAATAAGTGAGTGCATATGGGGCTCATATGGGTGTCACGGCGTGAAGAAACTGTAGTGCTCATACGGAGCTCATATTAGCGGCATGGCGTGACGGAACTATGCTGTGGTCATACGGAGCTCATATTAGCGGCATGGCGTGACGTAAATATGCTGCACTCATACGGCGCTCATATTAGCGGCATGGCGTGACGTAAATATGCTGTACTCATACGGAGGTCATATTAGCGGCATGGCGTGACGTAACTATGCTGTGCTCATATGGAGCTCATTTGACTGTCATAGCGTGAAAAATATAAAAAAATCCAAAATATTGATAAAAAAATCTGGTAGAATTTTTATTATTCCCATACGCTTTATTGATGTTCCTGCCTATATGATAAATGGATTAAAAACGTATTCTGCCTAGTTAAATTTTGTACCTACCTACGGTTTGAACCACGTCGTCTAAATCGAGAGCCGAGCGCGCTACCTACCTAGCCATTCTAACACTTGTACAAATTTTCTTTGTGTCTGCGTATTTGTATCATTCTGGATTTGGATGAATATCGCCATCATATTGCGCTTATGGGATGTGTCACTGATGAATATACATATCGCCGTCTTATTGCGCTCGTCGAATGTATCAATTACAAGGAGACGGCAGAGCCCGGATTTCGCGAATCGGGTTCTCCTTTCGCCTGGTGAAAGTTGAAGACCTCCGAATTGACGTCGTTTTTTATTTTTGTTCCAATAGGCCTTAGTTGCTGAGATATCGCGATTTGAAAATTTGGGAGTTTCGGCTCGCGCGTAGAGTACGTTCAGCGTTGACACTTGAGACAAGAGCCACCCTAGCTAATACAGTAAGACGGCGGACTGGTACTCTGAAAGTTCACGCTTCGCGTCCCCATGCTTTTTTTTTAATTTTATTTTTATTTTTTTTATAATCTCTCATAAGACTTTGCATGTGCAGGTAAAGAAGTCAATTCGAAAATATGTATTACTAGTTTAATTCATCTATTATATTAAAATAACTAATCCAATAATGAAGTCACAATTACATAGTAAAATAATATTGTATAACAAATAATTAATCTAATAATCAAGTCACAATTACAAAGCAAAATAATATTGTATAACAAATAATTAATCTATTAATCACGTCACAATGAGAAAGCAAAATAATGTGGTATAAAAAATAAATAATTAATCTAATTCACACTTGCAAATTTCGCGGCAGGTAATTATTCTGAATCTTCTTCTATCAGATCAGTATGTTGACAAATTGGAGGGTGGAAACCATCGTAAAAGCAAAGGTAGTACAAAGGCTTACGACACCACGAACATAAAATGAACATAATACCACCGCAACCATATTTAACCTTATAAATTCTATCAGGAAAGCATATTTGAAGATATAGATCTTCAAATATGGTTTCCTCTGAATTAGATTAATTATTTATTTTTTATACCATATTATTTTGCTTTGTAATTGTGACTTCATTATTGGATTAATTATTTTAATATAATAGGCAAATAAAACTAATAAAACATATTTTCGAATTTTCTTATTTACCTGCACATGTAAAGTCGGTATGAGAGATTATAAAATTAAAAAAAAAATTGAATAAAAAAAAGCATAGGGACGCGAACCGTGATCTTTCAGAGTGCCGGTCTATCGTCTTACCGTATTAGCTACGGCCGCTCTTGTCTCAAGTGTCAACGCTCAACGTACTCTAGGCACGAGACGAAACTCCCAAATTTTCAAATCGCGATATCTCAGTAACTAAGGCTTATTGGAACAAAAATCAAAAGCGACGTTAATTCGGAGGTCTTCAACTTTCACCACGCGAAAGGCGAACCCGATTTGCGACATCCACCCAGATAGACAGTCGTGATCATCACGCCGTGCATACAATTGATGAAGCAAATTTTACAGCATATTGACTACATGTCATGATACAAAGCCGTGAACTCATTTAGTATAGTGAATGTACAAAGCATTTTGATCTCAATATGTCGTTTACAAATGCATCGTACGTTTGAAGCACGTTGAACTCATATCGCTGTGCTCAAGTGTCCACAATTAATGTCTGCAAATTTTACGTCATATGGAAGTCATCCAATGACTGTGTTGATGAATTCACTGGGTTAGCACTGGTAGTAGACATGCCATGCAAGCAATATGACGGCGATATGCATGTTTGTCAGTGATACATTCGATGGGCGCAACATGACGGCGATATGCATGTTTCTCAGTGATACATCCTATGACGGTGATATGCATGTTTCTAAGTGATACATTCGTTGAGCGCAATATGACGGCGATATGTATATTTTGTCAGTGATACATCCCAGGAGAACAATATGATGGCGATATGCATGGTTCTCAGTATTACATTCCATGACGGCAATATGCATGTTTTCAGTGATACATTCGGTGAGCGCAATATGACGGCGATATGCATATTTCTCAGTGATACATCCCATGAGCGCAATATGACGGCGATATGCGTGTTTCTGTGATACATCCTATGACGGTGATTTGCACATTTCTAACAAGGAGAAGGCAGAGCCTGGATGTCGCAAATCGGGTTCGCCTTTCGCGTGGTGAAAGTTGAAGACCTCCGAATTAACGTCGCTTTTGATTTTTGTTCCAATAAGCCTTAGTTACTGAGATATCGCGATTTGAAAATTTGGGAGTTTCGTCTTGTGCCTAGAGTACGTTGAGCGTTAATACTTGAGACAAGAGCGGCCGTAGCTAATACGGTAAGACGATAGACCGGCAATCTGAAAGTTCATGGTTCGCGTCTCTGTGCTTTTTTTTAAATCAATTTTTTTTTTTCAATTTTATAATCTCTCATAAGACTTTACATGTGCAGGTAAATAAGAAAATTCGAAAATATGTTTTACTAGTTTTATTTGTCTATTATATTAAAATAATTAATCCAATAAAGAAGTCACAATTACAAAGCAAAATAATATGGTATAAAAAATAAATTATTAATCTAATTCACAGGAAAGCATATTTGAAGATCTATATCTTCAAATATGCTTTCCTGATAGAATTTATAAGGTTAAATATGGTTGCGGTGGTATTACGTTCATTTTATGTTCGTGGTGTCGTAAGCCTTTGTGCTACCCTTGCTTTTACGATGGTTTCCACCCTTCAATTTGTCAACATACTGATCTGATAGAAGAAGAATCAGAATAATTACCTGCCGCGAAATTTGCAAGTGTGAATTAGATTAATTATTTATTTTTTATACCACATTATTTTGCTTTCTCATTGTGACGTGATTAATAGATTAATTATTTGTTATACAATATTATTTTGCTTTGTAATTGTGACTTGATTATTAGATTAATTATTTGTTATACAATATTATTTTGCTATGTAATTGTGACTTCATTATTGGATTAGTTATTTTAATGTAATAGATTCATTAAACTAGTAATACATATTTTCAAATTGACTTCTTTACCTGCACATGCAAAGTCTTATGAGAGATTATAAAAAAAAAAAAAATTCAAGAAAAAAGCACGGGTCGCGAACCATGAACTTTCAGAGTACCAGTCCGTCGTCTTACCGTATTAGCTACGGTGGCTCTTGTTTCAAGTTTCAACGCTCAACGTACTCTACGCGCGAGCCAAAACTCCCAAATTTTCAAATCGCGATATCTTAGCAACTAAGGCCTATTGGAACAAAAATAAAAAAACGACGTTAATTCAGAGGTCTTCAACTTTCACCAGGCGAAAGGAGAACCCGATTCGCGACATCCAGGCTCTGCCGTCTCCTTGTAAGTAATACATTCGACGAGCGCAATAAGACGGCAATATGTATATTCATCAGTGACACATGCCATAAGCGCAATATGATGGCGATATTCATCCAAATCCAGAATGATACAAATAAGCAGACACAAAGGAAACTTGTACAAGTGTTAGAATGGCTAGGTAGGTAGCGCGCTCGGCTCTCGATTTAGAAGACGTGGTTCAAACCGTAGGTAGGTACAAAATTTAACTAGGCAGAATACGTTTTTAATCCATTTATCATATAGGCAGGAACATCAATAAAGCGTATGGGGATAATAAAAATTCTACCAGATTTTTTTTATCAATATTTTTGGATTTTTTTTATTTTTCACGCTATGACAGTCAAATGAGCTCCATATGAGCACAGTATAGTTACGTCACGCCATGCCGCTAATATGACCTCCGTATGAGTACAGCATATTTACGTCACGCCATGCCGCTAATATGAGCTCCGTATGAGTACAGCATATTTACGTCACGCTATGCCGCTAATATGAGCTCCGTATGACCACAGCATAGTTCCGTCACGGCATGCCGCTAATATGAGCTCCATATGAGCACTACAGTTTCTTCACGCCGTGACACCCATATGAGCCCCATATGCACTCACTTATTGTTAGATATTCGTGAGCCAAATTTGCTAGTCTGATGAATTCACTGCATGCATATTCGCGTGAGAACAACTTTGCTTCATTTGGATGTATTATTGTGAATCATCATGTGATGCAAATATGACTTCAACGGGAGCACTCATAAGGGATACACAGCTGTGAGACTTTCTATGCTGCAGTGATGATGTACATATGATGCCAATATGTGGTACATCTGTCTATCTGGGCAGGCTCTGCCTTCTCCTTGTTAGAAACACGCATATCGCCGTCATATTGTGCTCATGGGATGTATCACTGAGAAATATGCATATCGCCGTCATATTGCGCTCACCGAATGTATCACTGAAAACATGCATATTGCCGTCATGGAATGTAATACTGAGAAACATGCATATCGCCATCATATTGTGCTCCTGGGATGTATCACTGACAAAATATACATATCGCCGTCATATTGCGCTCAACGAATGTATCACTTAGAAACATGCATATCACCGTCATAGAATGTATCACTGAGAAACATGCATATCGCCGTCATGTTGCGCCCATCGAATGTATCACTGAAAAACATGCATATCGCCGTCATATTGCTTGCATGGCATGTCTACTACCAGTGCTAACCCAGTGAATTCATCAACACAGTCATTGGATGACTTCCATATGACGTAAAATTTGCAGATATTAATTGTGGACACTTGAGCACAGCGATATGAGTTCAACGTGCTTCAAACGTACGATGCATTTGTAAACGACATATTGAGATCAAAATGCTTTGTACATTCACTATACTAAATGAGTTCACGGCTTTGCATCATGACATGTAGTCAATATGCTGTAAAATTTGCTTCATCAATTGTATGCACGGCGTGATGATCACGACTGTCTATCTGGGTATTTATTCAGCCGAAGTTTTGTTGCCCTAAATTCCACCAATTTTGAAAATCGCCCCTTACTTTTCAAAATCGAAGATTGAACAATTTTTTTCATTACTTTAGAGAAAAAAAACCATTCTGATGTTCCAGAAGAACTGACATTTTGACGAGACGTATTGTAAATATTGGTTACTAGGTTTGTTTGTCTCGGTTTTTTAAATCCTGTATCGATCATGCACATCGATTAAATTGATTTGAAAACATTCGGTTATCGAGAAGATCAAAGGAAGTTCGTAAAATTGTGGTGGGGGGTCTCGCTTCCTTCGGATGGTAAACATTTTTATAATTGCTTTTGTCACGTTCCCGGGAGCTGAATGTGAGGACGTCGAGAATGTCGTTTTCCCTCTTTTAATTGAACACATCAGTGTCGTTCTCTTAATATTAGAAACGATATAGAGGGTGTCCCAGAACTGAATGCGTTCCCTGAATTGGAGAGTTGGGGGTGAAATTCTGAGACGATTGATATAAGCATGTGTGGGTCTCAGATCAAACTCTGAATTATTATTGATTTTTAAAGGAATATACCAGTCTGACACTTAAAAAAAAATCGATTTTTTTGCCCTTTTCGACAGTTTATACTTTCAAGAATATCCTGTAAAAATTTCAAGGCCGTATCTCTATCATTTTATCTTGCAAACAGCGATAGTTAAATCTTCAAACGTGTTTTTCTCGAAATGAGGTTTTTCAAATTTGTTAACACTGTAACTCAAAGAGCAATTATCCGATTGACTTGAAATTTGAACTGAGTACTCTTGAATATATTTACTCTACAATGACGTAGGATATTTGTGATTGGATGAAAATTGACGATTTGGCATTGAAAAAAACGACCATTTTATAGGCTAGAAAGCAGCCTTTTTTCATAACTACGCCATTTTGTTAGATTTTGATATTTTTCGAAAATCCTACGTCATTGTACAGGAAATACCTTCTAGTTTAACGACATTTTTTCCTTTTTCGGTTTCAGCTACTCAATCGGCCGGAATCATGTCAGCAGCGGAGCACCTTTTTTTTGGCGCCTCCGAAGGCAGCGTATAAGTCGCTTGGACCTCAACATTTTTATATGAAAAAATTATGTAATATAGGTGGAATATAGCCAAATATATTCTTAATTTTCCGAAACATTTGATTGAGTACTTTTCTTCAAAAAAATTCCCGAAAATCACCCAAGTTTTCAGCGTTCACACTGGTATAGCCCCTTAGAGGCGGGCCAATCAGGTATGCGACGTACGCCGGCTCATCGGGCGCATCTGATTGGCCCGCACTTTAAAAATTCATAATAATTCAGGGGTTGATCTGAGACCCACACATGCTTATATCAATCGACTCAGAATTTCACCCCCAACCTCCCATTTCAGGGAACGCATTCAGTTCTGGGACACCCTGTATATATGTGCGTGTGTACATATCTACATGCATATAAAAATCACATGCATACACACCTATCGAGAGACACGAAAATTATATAGGATAGAATAACGAGTTCAGGAGGCTCTCGCGTCTCACCTTTGACACCCATTGCGCAGCAGTGGAATAAAATAAAAAGAAAACGCGTGGAAGGACATTCGTTAATATTGCAGAACGGCAAACACGAAAGTATTCGTATAATAGCGGCGCACGAAAATTGTATTGTAAAATATACTAATGATAAGTATGGGCCCATTTCTCTGTGTTTTTTCCATTAGTTGATTTCATTGAACCGACCGAATTGTCGTCATACGGAGCCCAAAGATGATCGCTCGCGGCTATCAACGTGAGCTTATATTGCGTTGGATTTGTTTATTTTTGATGGACCGGGTTGTCATTAAATCCGGGTTCAATAGCTGAGGATTAGATCTGGTTTTTTTTTGTTGAGTGTGTGGATTCGAGGTATTCTCGGTGTTCTTTTAATAATCGAAGGATAATAACGCTTGGCAAATTGCATACTTTTTTGCACGTTGGCAAAAGGTATTTTGCTTTCGAAAAAACGACAGACTATTTCGAAACGCAGATTTGTGACATTTTTACCAAGCTTGGCTTTATCAGTAGTTATAAGTGGATTTAAAAAAAAGGAAATTAGTTTACTCGTCTATGACGCAAGTAATAAAATTAATTCAACGTAATCTCCAGAATCATCGCTTCCTTATCGAGAGGCATCTTTCGGTGGTGACAAAATCGTTATCGTGTAAAGTCCATTTCCGTTTATCATCCGCACTATCGTCCTTACCGTTTGTTCGTTATTCCGAAGGATACGAGCAAAAAACGAAACTAACGGTGATAAACCACCTAGGTGTGTGGGCCAATTCAGTTTTGGGTGACCTAATTCGTCCTTAGCACCATACCAATTGAAGTGATTTGGTTGGTTATTTGGTTAAGGGGTTACCCCCACTTGCGATTTTGAAAAAATCGATTTTTTTTATTGCATTTTTTTGAAGTATAAGTATCCAGGCCCATACTTCTGTATGGGCCCGGAATAGATGACTCTATGTAAGTTTACAAAAAAAAAATATTTTCTTCTTGTAAACTGAAATTGAAACTTTAAACGCGTTTTTCTCAAAATGGCATTTCTGAAGTCGGTGACCAAGATTACTCGAACACTAATGAACCGATCTTCTTGAAATTTTGCAGGCTTATTTAATACATAAAAATGTAGTCTTTAATCGTTCGATTTTTTTTTTCGAAAAAAATGGCCGTTTTATAGCCAAAAAACGGCCGTTTTTTTTCGTTAAAATCGAACCATTAACTTTGACTGTCCGCCATTTTGTGAAAAATGAATATTTTTTAAAATCCTTCGATTAAAGACTAGTTTATACTTATATTTGACTAAATCAATCCGCATTTTTTTTTCAGATGATCCACTTCGCCGCAATGTTGGTCACCGCAAACCGTGTATATAAAAACATTATTTCATTGACGGCCATTTGCCACTAAACGATGTAATATTTTTCAATAAAAAAATTACTGAAAGTTCTTCAAGATGTGTTCTTTAAGATGGTATATTGATCGATTAAAAACTTTTTGTAGTTTTCTTTTAAAAAATTCATGAAAAAGGCCTTTTTTTGCGCTACAAGTGGGGGTAACGTCTTAAAGTAGTAGTGCTACATTTGGATACCTGGCAGATCGTCATCTAATATTTGAATACAGATTTTCATCCAATCATCTATAAACCCAAGTTCATTGGTCCTTCTCAAGTTGGAAGTTGCTGCGAGGTCATGATGTAGGTGCTCATTACCCAGGTGCTCGAATAGGAAGCCAACATATGACCTACTGCTATCTCCACCCAATTTGATTTGTGAAGATGTTTCATTGAGGAGCTTAAATGTGCTGGGTGTCCCATTTAGGAGTCACCGTTTCCTACCACACGTGCTAGGGAAATCCCATCAGCCCAGGCCTTAAAGGCAGCAGATTAACCCATTGGTTGGTCTTTCTTACGCGTGGAAAGTTCAATCAAACCGATGGTTGCCTGATTTCTTGGGTGTTCCATTTAGGAGTCAACATGTCCTAACACCTGCTTTGGGTGATCCCCATAGATCTGGGCCACAAAGACAGCAGAGCAGTTGACTAGCTGGTCGTTTCAACACGTTAGCAAGTTCAACACCGCCGTGATGGTGGCTGGGTGACTTCCTAGTGTTTCCTTGAGGACCCAACACGCCCTAGCACTTTCCCTAGACATTCTGATGGGCCCTGGTCCCAAAGACAACAGATTTGCCCATCGATTTGTCCTTTTCGCACGTGACAAGTGCAATCAAACTTATGACTGATGGTTGACTGATGTTCTGGGTGTTGTATTTAGGAATCAATATGTCCTACCACCTTTTCTCAACAATCCCCATATGCCCAGGCTCCAAAGACAGCAGAGCTGCTGACGGGTGGTCATTTCAACACGTTAGCAAGTTCACCAACGCCATGACGGTGACTGGTTGACTTCCTAGGTGATTCTTTGAGGACCCAACATGCCCTAGCTTTTTCCCTGGACATTCTGATTCACCCTAAATCCAAAGACTAGATTCTCCCATCGTTTGGTCTTTTTTACACGTGGAAAGTTCAAACCTATGCACTACGATTTACCGATGTCCTGGGTATTCCGTTTAGCAGTCAACATGTCCTACCCCTTGCTATAAGCAATTCCCATATGTCCAGGCTTCAAGGACAGCAGAGTTGCCGATCGGCGGGTCGTTTCATCACGTTAGCAAGTTCACCAACGCCATGATGGTGGCTGGCTGACTTCCTAGGTGATTCTTTGAAGACCCAACACGCTCTAGCACTTTCCCTGGAAATTCTGATTCGGCCTGGTTCCAAAGACAGCAGATTCGCCCATCGATAGTTCTTTTTTACACGTGGCAAGTTCAATCAAACCTATACACTATGATTTACAGATGTCCTGGGTGTTCCGTTTAGCAGTCAACATGTCCTACCACCTGCTAAAAGCGATCCCCATATGTCCAGACTCCAAAGACGGCAGAGTTGCTGATCGACTGGTCGTTTCAACACGTTAGCAGGTCCCCCAAAGTCACGATAGTGGTTGGCTGACGTCCTAGATATTTCATAGCAAAGCCAACCTATCCTGCGATTCGCCCAGCAAATTTTTTTGATTAGTCAACATTGCAGTTATGGAACTCCTAGGCAACGGTAATCTTTGGGTGTTCGGCAAACTTTCCACACCCGGGGGGCAGTTGGATGACGGAAGGTGGAACTGACCGAGGAACGGGTTGTTGGTGACCGTCCTATCCGTTCTCTCTCTCTCTCTTGGCTGCGGCTGTTCGTCCGGGTTATCTGCACTTGACCTCAGTACCGCGAGCAGTAGCTTCGCCAACAAATCATCGATACGCGTAGCAGCGCCAAACGGATTCCTCCATACCCGTTAACGCAATCTTTAATTTGTCATGCGGGCGGGACGTGCTCGCTTATCGGATACCTAACTGCTCACTTTACTCGGAACAACCATCGAATAATGGAAGGCCGCGTGCCGCGTTCACAGTGATGGTGGAAGGGGCGGAATTCTGACCAGTGGGATCGCTTGGCGGAAAAGCGCTAACAAAATGGCGGATTCTTGGACACAAAATGGCGGATTCTTGCCACAAAATGGCGGATTCTTGGACACCAAATGGTGGATTCTTGGACACAAAATGGCGGATTCTTGGACACAAAATGACGGATTCTTGGGCACAAAATGACGGATTCTTGGGCACAAAATGGCGGATTCTTGGGCACAAAATGGCGGATTATTGGACACAAAATGGCGGATTCTTGGACACAAAATGGCGGATTCTTGGACACAAAATGGCGGACTCTTGGACACAAAATGGCGGATTCTTGGGCACAAAATGGCGGATTCTTGGGCACAAAATGGCGGATTCTTGGTCACAAAATGGCGGATTCTTGGTCACAAAATGGCGGATGCCAATGGATCGGCCACCGGTTTTTTCCTCATCGTAACGTTTTTTAGGTCGCTGAAATTAGAACGCAAAAAAAGTAAATTTACCTTCGCGCTAACGGTTTAATCGATTATGCCGCTATTTCCGACCTAGTATAGCGTTAACGCCGAGTCTGTTTTACTTATGAAAAGTTCACCTCCGGGTCGTCCGCCAAGTTGGGATAATAATGACGGGCCGAAAGAGATTATTCATAGGGGAATAATGAGTCGTCTGCGGTACACACCGAGGCTATTGGGAAATGTATTCCTTGCATCTCGTATACAATGGAATGTTTTACATTTCAATCGTGCGTGTACACGCGCGCGCGCCCGCGCGCAATACGGCCAACTAAAATAATACATGTACATTTGCGAGTTTTTTTTATCCTGCAACTTTTTTAAACGAAAGCTGGCGCGAAACGAGATTTATGTGGGGACCGAGTGAAATTTATTTTCGGTCGCGGACGGCGAGGAACATGGAGAACGAATCGGTTGCAAATTTTCTGACAATCGAGGCCTGGTTTTTACTTATTTATTTTTTACATCTTTGCAGCGGCATTTTTACCGTAATTTTGAAAGATTTCGAAGCGGTCGGGAGAGTAATAGGAGTGCGCAGTGTCTCGTAGATCCTCGTGTTCAAAAGAACTCCTTCGTATTGCAGCCTCGCATTGTATCGAAGAATACGGTCGTTTGCATATGGCCGAAGGATCCTGCGCTCGTCCGAATACACTGCCGGATGTTTGAATTTTGAAAAAAGAAAACATTTTTTTCGTCGGCCACTTCGGCGTGTCGTCGAAATAAAAAGAAATATTTTTCGAAACTCCAAACGGGTTCCATTTGGCCGATTTTTTTGTACGGTGGTCGATTTTTTGGGCGATCGGTATTTTGGGGATTCTCCACTCTCTCTTTTTCGTTGCACAATGAGGTTTCTTCGATTATTTTTAAGCATTTTTATCGGGGCCTCCCCCGGATCTTATCTCTCTCGGACGGAAATTTCGATAAACAAGCGCATATTTATTGTCGAAATGTAAGGTTTGTTTTACGAACTATCTTCGAATCTCGATAGGCGAGAGATACGTCGGACAATTGTTCTCCTCGGTGAGATAGAGCGAAGTTATGTACACTCGAATTGTGTCGAAACGAAAGATTTAGTGAGCTCGGCCTCATGAAAGACGACGAGAGAAGTTATCAAGGCTGCACTCGTTCGATCAGGAATACTCGATATTGATGTGATAATGGTTGTGAGTATAGACACGTTTCGAAATCACGAATTTCGAGAAAAAAAAACGCATTAAAATTATCGACGGGGAGTGACAATTTATTCCACGAACGAAGTCGGTAAGAGGATCGTTAAAAAATCAGAAAAATCATTTTCCTTTTTTTTCTCGAAGTTATGAAAGGCTGAAAAAATGGAGAAGCGGTATCGCGTTCTGACTGGAAAATTGGTAATCAGCGGACGATCTTGCGTCGGTCAGGCTGTTGGGAAACCGGTTGGACCGCGAGAAGAAAAATGGCCCCGATGGGACCATTTTTCATTTCTCGGTCGAACGGATCGAGCAGGGTCTCATTCGATGCAAAATCGGTTGGTGATTACGAATTTTCGACCCCCCCCCCCCCCCACCCTATCGCGAAATGGTAAGAATTTGCTGAAATTTATTGAGTATATTTGCGAGCAGGTGTTACGACTCTGTGTAAAATTTCAAGTACTTCGTTTGCGTGATTGTTGAACAATTAATTATTGAAGTTAGGCACTTATACACGGGCGACATAGCAAAATCTTCATGAGTTAGGAGAAGCAGTAGTTAGGAATTAGGATGTCCAAAAAATAGTTTTTTTTTTAAATTGTTTAAATCGATAGATAAATTATCCAAGAATATATTTACAAAGTTACAGAGGCCAATTGTAAATATTTTCGGAGATACAAGGCCAAAAGCAGAGAAGCGATTGATATTTGATATTGATATTTCCTCCTATACAAAAATTTGAAACGCGTTTTCTTCAGTTTTCATTTTCACGATTTTACCAAATTGGCGGGCGTGATAGCAAAAAAACTCAACGAGCTATCGAATCAAACCAAAGTTTATTTTCTTTAGTATGAAAATCTCTTCCAAGTGAATTTAAAAAAGTCATTAAAAAAGTATTTTCAAATAATTTTTATAGAACCTTAAAGTGTTCTTTTTTAAACACGATTTTTTTAACCTAAAAAGGTTTTAATTTCACGATTTTTTCAGATTTTTTTTTAATTCACCCAGAAGAAAAAAATATGACAATTGAAAATTGTATTGGTTTTTTTTGTTTCACTCAATAATTACGAGCTGCATCTCTCCCGCCGATTGGGGACTGCAGTGGCAAGATGCACATGGAATAGGCTGATAAATCTGCAGTAATTTATTGTTTCATGTTGACATTTTCTTGTATACGTTTCAAAAATACATGAAAAGATACCTCAATGTTCACTGGGCTCATTTTTTGTTTTCCCTTCTTAAAAAATTCCCGAAAAAAAACGCTTTTTGGGGCCTTCTAATTCAGGCTAAGAGATCTGGAGATAGAATATATAATAACAATGATAAGGGGGCGAAGATTAGTGAAAAAAATAGACGTAAGGATATCAGAGGGACTGGAAAACTAAAAAAAAAACAGAATTTCAATGATGGAAGAGGAAAAAATCTGAAGATCGACTAATAATGATAAGTATAAATATATAATAGAAAAGAACGGGATGCCATGGAAATATTGGTCAGAGGAGGGAGTAAAGGGTAGGGACGAGGAATCATACGCGAGGCTAAGATTTGGCAACATAGGAAGGGCGGGAAAGAAAGGGCAAAAAGATCGGAGGTGCAGGATATGTAAAAAAAATGAGACATTGGAGCCCCAATTGTCACGTAAAAATGGCAGGGAGTTAGTATCACAGAAAGCAAAGAAGAAAGCAGACGAGTGGATGGAAGGAATTGATGATTTGGCAGTAAATAGGGAAATCATAAACATGCTGGGAGGGAAAATTCAAATAGGGATATGCGAGTACTTTAGGGAAATAGTAAGGAGCATGTGGGAGGAGAGACCGATGGAGTGGACGAATAAATGAAAAAAAGGAAGAATGGTAAATCAATGGGGAGTGTAAGAATTTAGGGTGTAGATAATAAGTAAAAAGTATGTATGTGAGTGCACATTGGGTCGTTTTGACCATACGTATTTAGTATTTTTCAACGTATGCCCCACTTTGAACGAATGTTTTGCCATTCAATTTTTGTTTTCGTCAAAAAAATAAATTTAGGACCATAAATAACTACAAAAAAACGTCTCTACAAAAAAAAATGCATATTTACCGGAATACAACGATTTGAAAAACGCCTTGGGTCAGATTGACCCAAGATGCACTTATAGGTTGGCGGCGGAGGTGTGGACTTGAAGGGTTGATGTTTTGTAAAAATCTTTGCGAAAAAGTTGTGCAAATAAAACTCCATACATAAAAAAATATTAAAAAAGTATTTAAAGTAATAAAAAAGTATTTATTTAAAGTACTAAAAAAGTATTTATTTAAAGTATTAAAAAAGTATTTAAATTATTTAAAATATTTAAAGAATGTGAAAAAAAAAAATTGCATGCAACTTGCCGGAAACTGGAGACCCGGAGTTTCGGCCTCCGACGATCGATTTGTCTTCGGTATCGGCCAAGTCCTCGACGTCGTCACACTCCATACTCGGATCAATGATACTACGAGAGTTCTGGACCTCGCCGCACTGTCCCTTGCCGATGATCAATGCGCGACACGACTAGGCACAACCGCACTGTTACGAGAAAAAAAAATCCAGTCGTTCCGAGCCTCGATCGTCCGCGGATTCCGGAAGTAGCTGACAACCAGACCGGAAACTGAAGGTACAGCTCGGATTTTTTTTTCCTCGTCGCTCAAACGTGAGGTGAGTGGATGAAGCTTTCGAAAATAACATTGATATGTTCGATGTACGTTCGCGATGTGATTCAATGGAGAAACGAACAAAAAAAAAGGGAGCGGGCGAGTGTCCTATCTGCGCTATCGGCCACCGAACACGGCCTAATCTCGTCCCACCGACGATAATGAAGCAATCGCGGGCTTCAAATCGCTCGGCGAACCTCAAAGGCGTTTACCTCAAGTCGTATCGCCCGAAAAAAAGAATAACACAATTCTGGAAAATTTTCGAATTACATCGGAATGTGGACACCATTCGTGTTTGAAGTCTCCATAAGCTCAACATTTTTAAAACACGATTTTCAACTGCACCGATTTTCAGCCTAGAGTTTTAAGGGGTTACCCCCACTTGCGATTTTGAAAAAATCGATTTTTTTTATTGCATTTTTTGAAGTATAAGTATTTGAGAATATGTCTGAACTTCAGAAAATGTCTGACTTCAGAAAATGGCATTTCTGAAGTCGGTGACCAAGATTACTCGAACACTAATGAACCGATCTTCTTGAAATTTTGCAGGCTTATTTTATACATAAAAATGTAGTCTTTAATCGTTCGATTTTTTTTTCGAAAAAAAATGGCCGTTTTACAGCCAAAAAACGGCCGTTTTTTTCGTTAAAATCGAACCATTAACTTTGACTGTCCGCCATTTTGTGAAAAATGAATATTTTTTAAAATCCTTCGATTAAAGACTAGTTTACACTTATATTTGACTAAACCCATCCGCATGTTTTTTTCAGATGATCCACTTCGCCGCAATGTTGGTCACCGCAAACCGTGTATATAAAAACATTATTTCATTGACGGCCATTTGCCACTAAACAATGTAATATTTTTCAATAAAAAAATTACTGAAAGTTCTTCAAGATGTGTTCTTTAAGATGGTATATTGATCGATTAAAAAAGTTTTGTAGTTTTCTTTAAAAAAAATCATGAAAACGCCTTTTTTTGCGCTACAAGTGGGGGTAACGCCTTAAGGGTAACCACTGTAAAAGTTTCTAAAAATTGTTTTTTTTTTATAACTCGGCTTAAGGCCTTAGGCCACTCCAGAGGCCGAAAAAATAGGCTTTTTGGTGATTTTTTTTCAGAAAAACTACAAAATAAATCGAGATTACAAAAAAGGGTGTTTATCATACATATTAGTGACTGTATACAATAATTTTTTTGAAGCGATTAATTTCAAAATGGCGGCTGTGCAGTGTTCACCTCAAAACTGCGCTTTTAAAGTTGGCCGGAAACATAACTCAGACAATTTTTAACCGATTCCCTTGAAATGTTGAATATAGCTTGAAAAATACATTGTCTATTGAAATACGTAGGATTTTTTTTTATATTGCATAGTTCATTTGTTATTAACAATTATCTGACGATTTTTTAGGCAAATTTTTCACTTTCCAAAAATTTGGAAAGTGAAAGGAAAAAATTATTGTATACAGTCACGGATATGTATGATAAACACCCTTTTTTGTAATCTCGATTTATTTTGTAGTTGTTCTGAAAAAAAAAAAATCCCCAAAAAGTCTATTTATCGGCCTCCGGAGTAGCCTAACCCCTAAAGTGGTTACGTAAGTTTGAAAATTTCAAAAAATAAAGGCGGGTACAAAAGGATGCCCTGGACATCGCAGCGGCAGCAGCATATTGGCTTTATGGAGCTAGAAACGACGATTCTATGTAAGTTAATTAATTTCTTCGTTTCATTTCTACTTAAAACTTCAATCGCATTTTTCATAAAACACTATTTTTGAAATCGGTGGACACGATTTCTCAAAAACTAATGCGCCGATCTTGTTGAAATTTTCGATTGGGGTAGAATATCTATAAGTCGAATTTCCATAACCGAATATCCATAAGTACGAATATCCGTAAATGCCAAAAGCCATAAGTGAATATCCATAAGTCGAATATCCATAAGTGAGTATAGAGTAGAAATGAGTGCTATTCATTTCTACTCTATACTCACATAAGTACGAATATCCATAAGTGAGTATAGAGTAGAAATGAGTAGCACTCATTTCTACGCTATACTCACTTATGGATATTCGTACTTATGGATATGAGTAGAAATGAGTGCTACTCATTTCTACTCTACTCATATCCATAAGTACGAATATCCATAAGTGAGTACAGAGTAGAAATGAGTGCTACTCATTTCTCTATACTCTATGCTCACTCATATACTCTATGCTCTTTAACCCAAATACTACTCTATACTCTATAACCCAAACAAACTCACCTATCTCTACCTCCCGCCATTTCTGGCACTCATTTCTACTCTATACTCACTTATGGATATTCGACTTATGGATAATCGACATATGGATATTTGTACTCATGGATAATCGACTTATGGATATTCGTACTTATGAATATTCGTACTTATGGATATTCGATTTATGGATATGTACTTATGGATATTCGACGACAGTAAAATTTTGCACCATTCTTCAAAATAGCATTGACCAGTGATTGAACGAACGTTTTTTTTCGATTACAACTAATTTTACAAGGCTATACGTAGTGTGAATTGTACCAAAAATTGAACTATTTTGCATACAACTCTGCCAAAAATTCAAATTTCAATATTTTTTTAAATCCTTCGTTCAATCACGAGCTATACTTATCTACCAACAGAAAAAAATTGGTTTTTTAATCTCAGCTAAAGCTATCATGAGTGATCCTGACCGCCACGAGGACACTTTTTTAAGGGTCTCCGGAAACCAGGTCCCACCGGCTGAACTTCCAAAATTTTTTGATGTAATTTTTTTTACGTATTGTTGTAATGTTGCTCGTTTATGTGCTTAACATTTTCAATAAAATAATTTATATATTAATTTTTGTTAATAGAGAAAAAATGCTTTTTGGCTTTGGAACCCAGGTAATCCCTTAAGAGATGTTTTGAACCATCTAGAATAAGGGGGAAAAATTTTAGCACCCGTGAAAAAAGGCCCGCAAGCCGTTGTGGGTCTGCGGTGGCAGTGGCTGGTCCGTGTGCGAGACGTCGACCGTTTTTCTCGGACCGCAATTTTGAAAAACGGCGCGCAACATAACTCCAGCAATTTTCATTTTTTTCACTCCAAATTTTGAGCACATCTTTAAAATAACATTCCGAAGAGAAATACAAATAGTTATTAACAAATGATTGTCCTTTTTTCTGTCGAAAATTGAGTTTTTACTTTAAATGCTTGCCAATTACACAAAAAATCATATTTTCAAAATCCCCTACGTATTTCTCTAGCTATACTCATGTAAATTAATATCAATTTAAAATTTTTTTTTTCCAATTCAAATTTGCGTCGGATATACTGCGTGCCGCAGAGTGTCTGAAATTCAACATGCCTCGCGAGAATGGCTTCAGCGTCACCATTGTGTATAATTTTTTAATATAAACTTTTTTTTGTTCACTTGAAAAAATGACTGAATATTATTCAGTCATATCTTCAATTGAATATCTTATATTATACATCATGAAATTTATTATTCAATGTTGATTAAATTATTGAAATTGATGTTGATTAATTTGTTGATATTATTCAATTATTGAATTTATTATATTATTCAGTCATATCTTCAAGTGAATAATCTAATATTATACATCATTAAATATTATTATCCGCTGACTTGGCCTTCCACTCAAAAGAAATGGCGAAAAATCACTTGATTTCAGACGTTTACAGTGGTGTGAGCCCTTAACTTCAATTTGCAACAACGATTTTGTGAAAATTCGTAAAATTGACCGAATTGCGACGAATTTTTGTGGATCAGATCGCTCACTCCGCAAAGACAAACCAACCCTCTTTTCTTTTCTGGAACACTATGTTTTACGAAACGGTGTGAGTCGCACTCAAAATTGGACAAAGTATAGTTGGACAGTACAGAGGATGATTTTTCCATATGTTTATTCGTTTGTTGATAACAAATTATCAAAGTTGTATTTTTTATCAAAATTCAAACTTTTTCCTACAGCTTGACATTGTTGTAATTTTGACATTTGAATAAAGTATCTGGTCTAACGAAAATTTTATTGTTATACTAGAAGGACATTTTTTAAATTTTTTCGTTGTTTAGTGAGAGTATTAGCGTTGAGATTTTTCAAACGTGCCTGTAGAAAATTAAGAGCTTCCAAAAATCAGACAAATCCGCACAAATCCAGACGAATCCATATGAATCTGACCCAATCCTAGAAAACCGAAAAAAGTTCACAAAAGCACGAGAAAATTCATTTGAACTCGAACAAATCCATGTAAAGTCAAACAAATCCACATGAACCCAAGTAAAGTCAAATAAACCCAAAAAAAATCGAAAAAAAAAACACCGATAAATACTCAAACAAATTCGCATAATCCGCAGAAATCCGTACGAATCGAGGCAAACCCAAATAAAAACAACCACTCCACCTTTGTCGATATTTTTCGCTAAAAAAACTCAAACTTGCCAAAACGATGTATCAATTGTGTACAAAAGCTCGACCTCGTCGTCCCAATATCCTCCTCGTCAAATAAAATATTAAAGAACCATCTGTTTTTTCGGAGCCCAAGCCTATACAAAATCGTTGATATTGCTGTTGTTTTTCGCATCAAAAATGTTCGAGTTATTGTTCTACACGCGACGCGACAAACATGGCAATAACATTGTTGTTGGCGAAAATGTGATAAAACGTTCGACACGATTGTAAGAAGTGACACGAAGTGTGCTTCGCTTAATCGCGCAATCCCGTGTAGCGCCTTATCACTGCATTATTTTTTCATCGACGTTATCCTTATTGTTGTTGCTGCAATTTTTACCTCCGACGTGTATTTTTTACGGATTTTTTTTTCGCCTCCAGACTAACGACAAGAGTACACGCACCTTCGCGGTTATTGCGCGCGCGTCTGCCTGTGTGTGTGTGTGTGTGTGTGGAAGTTAACAGTGTTAACTCACGCTTTTATTTAGACGCTCTGTAAACACTGAGAATATTTATAACTTATTCAGTAGCATAGTTCGCGAGTGCTCCCGGTTATTTCGAGACTGCTGGGAGGCCCTCTCGTACACATATCCGCGTTTCACTCCGTCAACATTTATTCTCGAAACAAAACACTTTTTTTTGCTTACCGCGACTCAAATAAAATCGATAAAAAAATGTTTGCGGTATTTCGAAACTATACGCGTAATAAAGTTGACCTTGCAAATATATGTGGGAAAAATAACTAACAATCGAGTTTTCATTTTTTACACATTTCGTTTCAATTTCCATTTTGAAAAAATGTAATTTACCAATTTGTTCTCATTTTTTACATTTAGTTTCCATTTCCCCCACACGGAAATAAAATATATGTAAAAATATATTTTTCGATATATTAAAGATGGATGTAAAATATATTTCAGATATATATTATGCATTTTAGATATAGATTAGATATATGCAATATATACGGGAAATGCATTAAAAATATATTCGCGATATCGAAGTTTTCGTCCAAAAATTCAGAATGTATATAAAAATATATATGTTGGATATGCGGTTACGTATATTCGAACTATATTGAAAATATACTTACAATGTACGCAAATTACCCTCAAAATATACTACAAATGTATTTTAACTGTATTCGACTTATAATTGAAATATACTTTAAATGCATCTAAACTACACCTAAAATATACACGATATATGTTCATACTGCGTTAAAAATATACTTGAAATAAGTTTATACTACATTTTAAATATTATTAAAATATATTCAACGTGTATTTAAGATATATTTAATCTCTACTTGAACTATTCTTAAAAATTTTGTTATGACGTTATTTACACATCATTACACCCTTTTACGATATTTTTCCTTCTCATTAATTACGATTATGGTGTTTGCGGTTCAAATATTTTAATGGTTCAAATTTAAAATCTTACACGCCGTAAGGTGGTTTCGAACCCGGGACTTCTGAGTGATGAGCTGGGACCTTCCCCACTGAGCTAGTTCTACTTGATAAATTAATTTTCGTATCGTCTTCATATGGTACAATACACAATGTTAGTTTATTGAGAAATGTGCGGATTTACAAGAGTAACTAATATTATCGGGTCAATTACTTAATTGCGTTCGCATAGAGCGCGATAATCGAATAGAATTACGAGATTACATAACCTTCAATTTTTTTGTCCGATCATTTATTCCGGCTAGTACGGCTAGGTCTTCGCGAGATACCGACTTGAAGATGTTTTTCATTTGCAACGTCATCTGTTGCTCAAGTTGCTTAACCAACCATATTTAAAATATATAAAACATACATTCAGTTTGTATGTTTTATATATTTAAGATGTATCTTAAATGGATTTATATTTATATATCGTATAGGTTTTACTCTTACCCATAAATATAATTCATGGTATATTAGTAAATATATACATATAAATATATAGTAATATATTCAGATATACATATAGCATACCTTAAATATATTCGGATATCCTATTAAAAATGTATAAAGCGTACGTTAGTCATGCAATTTCAATATATTTTATATGCATCTTAAATGTATCTTTTTCTAGATGTCAGCATACATTCTACGCTATGCTCCCGAGTATATTAAACATATATTCAGTATACACATCTAATATATTTAATGTACATCTTAGAAGCTATTTATGTTTATATATCGCATAGGTTTTTAATCATATCCAAAATTATACTTGACATATCCAACTTTTCGTACAAAATGTATTTAATATATGTTTTATGTATCTTTCGATATATTTTTTATATATTTTATTTCCATGTGGGCCATTTTTTATATATAGTTTATATTTAAGGGGTTACGTGGGATTGAACATTTCAAAAAATCAATTTTTATTTTATTTTAATATCGCTGCGGCTAGCCGTCCCCGAAGCTTGGAGCGGTTCAGAGGATGAGTCGGAAGACACTGAGTCGATTGTGCGGCAATCGATTGAATTTTTTTAAACTACTTCTTTACTTTGACGAATTTAACAAATTTATCATAAAACTCATAAAATAATATCCTTTTTCTACGAATTTTCAATAAAATAAACTGTTAAAACACAATTTTTGATTTTCGGACTTTCGTCATTTTCAATAGTCTGATCAATTCAATAGTTTTTCAATTTTTCAATTTTCAATTTTTCAATTTCAAAGTCTGATAATTTCAATAGTCATCTTCAATAGTCTTCAATAGTCTGAGAGAGAGAGACCCTTCAAAACGCCGCTTCATATTTTAAGATCGGTTGAGCGGTCAAAAAATTACAATTTTTATTTAAAAAATGAGCTTTTTGCTTATTTTTAATGTTTTTATGTATATATGTGGGAAAAATAACTATAAAAATCGAATTTTCATTTTTCATATATTTCATTTCAATTTCCATTGGTAAAAAATGTAATTTCCCAATTTGTTCTCATTTTTTACATTTAGTTTCCATTTCCATTTTTTATATATAGTTTTATATTTAAGGGGTTACGTGGGATTCAACATTTCAAAAAATCAATTTTTTTAAATTTTAATATCGCTGCGGCTAGCCGTCCCCGAAGTTTGGAGCGGTTCAGAGGATGAGTCGGAAGACACTGAGTCGATTGTGCGGCAAACGATTGCATTTTTTAAAATTACTTCCTTACTTTAACGAATTTAACAAATTTATGATAAAACTCATAAAATAATATCCTTTTTCTACGAATTTTCAATAAAATAAACTGTTAAAACACAATTTTCGGATTTTCGTCATTTTCAATATCCAAAATAAATATACTTTTTTAACTGAATAAAGTGACAATAATTTTTTTTCAATAGTCTGATGTTGTGCCCTTCAATAGTCTCCTTCAAAACGCCGCTTGATATTTTAAGATCGGTTGAGCGATCAAAAAATTACAAATTTTTATTTAAAAAATGAGCTTTTTGCCGTTTTTTTCCGGTTTTCAGCCTTCGAACGGGTTTTTCATGAACTAAATGTGCATAAAATTAGATTTCCCGAGCACCATTCTCTTCGTTATGAAAAACTAAAGAGAATGACGTACGGAGGAGTCTGTGTATCAGCATAGGGCCGGTTTTATGATCAAGAAATGCGTGGGGTTCGTTCGAACCCCAGTTATGAGTTCGAAGGTACAAACATTTATTCATGAGGTGTAGGGTTAATAGTACAATGTGTCTAGAATATTCTCCCAAAGTTTTAAGTCAATCGGAGCAAAAGTCTAGGAGAGAGACGACGGTATATCGCATTTTTCTCAAAACACTATTTTTGAAGTGGGTAGACACGATTTCTCAAAAACTAATGCACCTATCTTATTGAAATTTTGCACCATTCTTCAAAATAGCATTGACTAGTGATTGAACAAAGGTATTTCTTTCGATTACAACTTATTTTACAAGACTATAAGTAGTGTAAATTGTACCAAAAATTGAACTATTTTGCATACAACTGTGCCAAAAATTCAAATTTTAATTTTTTCCATCCAGGAAACTAGGTCCCTTTGGCTGAATTTCTCAAATTTTTGGATGAATTTTTTTTTTAATATTGCTGAAATTTTGCTCTTTTCTGTGCTTCACATTTTGAATAAAATAATTGATATATTTTTTTTTGAATTTTTTTTTGAATAACAAATTGATTATATTTTTTTTAAAGAAAATATGCTTTATTTTTTGGCTTCGAAGCTCGAGTAACCCCTGAAAAAAATGTTTAACGTTAGATCGTAATATTTTTAGTTTTTCAAACTCGATAGAAACTTAAAAACTCACTATATTGCAAGCGCCTGAGGGCAAAATACTGTGATCGAAGTAATGAGCCTTCACGCCCGGGGACCGGATGACCAACCGGAAGTGACGACTATATTGCACCCAAACTGCGTTGCATATCCTCCGGGATAAATTAGCTCGAAATATTTTGGTGTACAACCTCGTTGTCCTATCGGACGCTTATTCCCCCATTTGTATACATAAATCCGTGCGATTAAGGGAGACTTTGTCCTTGAAATTTTCAAAAAATCAATTTGAGCTCAACATGAGCAGCTAGTAGAAGAGGAGGGATGCCTCTATGGACCAGGCATTGCCGATTAGCGGTAATTATAAACACATTTCTGTAAACACATTACAAAACTTTAAACGCGTTTTTCTCGATAACACGTTTTTAAAAATGGCTGACATTCTCCTGACCGCTGTATTTAACATATCGACCTTAAATTTGGAGAGCATACTCAGAAAATATGTCTTCACAGAATGACGGATCGTTTTTTCGATAGATACATTTTTGCATTTATTATTTATCTTTTTATGCGAAAAAAACGCGAAAATTCGATTTTTTTTTAAATTGCCGCCATTTTCCGAAATTTGTACTAAACGAAAAACCTATCCGTCATTCCATGACCAAAGGGCCACAGATTGATAATATGCTTTGAATTTGTGTTTCAGATCAACAAAGAGGGGGCAGTGATGTCAGCCGTTTACCTCCCGCGATTTGAGGACCTGTTTTCGCGGAGCTGCAACGGCCGCCATTTTGGTTTTTTTTTTTTCAGAAAAAAAAATTTTCAACGTTCTGTATATCATGAATAAAAGCAAGAAAAAACCGCACTCAAAAAGCTTTACTCGTTTCGTTAAAAAAAATAAAATGTAAACACCTGAAATATGGCACTCCAAGGACAAAGTCTCCGTTAAGAAAGAACATTCACGCTGTATCGTTTTCCCTCGGAACTAATTATTTTGCGGCGATGGAAATAAATTTAATAAAAAAATACTCGCAAGATTGAATTTTTATGAATTATTAACATTTGTCGGAGGCTAAGGGTTGCGAGTGTTCACGGACGTCTGTGCGCAAGGCAAAAAAAAACTGGTTACTCATATATGTACAGGGTGATAATTATGAGGTGGCCATGCGACCGAGAAAAACACGATATTTAATAGTTTTTCGAGTCCTCTTCGCAAAAAAGTATAGCGTATTTTTGCAATGAGTATAATTTACCAAAAATAATTAAACATTCTGGAAAAAAATAAAAACACTATTTTAATTTCAGCAAAATGAAAATAATCAAATATCAAATACGAAACACTCGTAAAAAAAACTTTTTTCACATAAAATAAAATTCCGTAGATCCACATTGAAATGCGCATCTGATAATTTTTTTCTCGATGGCGGGATGCACGAAAAATGTTTTCCAGGAGAGTTTCGCATTCGAAATTTAATTATCTGCATTATGCTGTACTCAAAATGGAATTTTGATTATTTTTCAGAATGCTTCATTTTTCCGGGCAAATACGCCTCGTCAGAAAAATGGGCTAAATTTTTCTGAAAAGAGGACTCGAAGAGCCATTAACAACTGATTTTTTTTAGTCGCAAAAACTCCGTGCAAGACGAACCCTCGTTCGTCGCTTGAGGCAACTCAAAATGAAGTGGTAGGTCCAACATATGGTGCAGGAATCGCAGATTCAAGGTAAACTTATAATTACAACGATAGAACTGCTAGTACAACTTCAAACGCGTTTTTCTCGAAACTGTGTTTTTCAAAACGGTGTACACGATTTCTCGACATCGAATGAACGGATTGACTTGAAATGTATTCAGTCTAACAGCTCAGTCTAAAATTCATTGACATTTATTCAGTCTAATGGTAGTTTAGTCTTGAACGACGTTTTTTTTCTGAACATATTTTTTTCATCAGTTACTAACAATGTTATTTTTCCTCGAAAAAAAAGAATTTTTTTTTTTCATTAGTTAATAACGATGTCATTTTTCCTCGAAAAAAAAGAATTTTTTTTTTCATTAGTTCATAACGATGTCATTTTTCCTCGAAAAAAAAAAACAATTTTTTAAAATAATTGAAACACGATAAAAAAAGCTTGGTCAACTCTTAGCCAATATTATCTGTTAAAAAAAAACGTTTTTTTTTTTGTTACAGATCAATCGGGTGGCCAAACGAAGTACGCGGTTGAGCCCTTTACGTTCAAAGGTCCTTCATGAGATTGTCTGTAACTTCTTTGAATAATAATATTTTTCATGAAATTTGGTACACTACTTTTTCGATTTTTTAAGACATAATTTGCATCTTTAAAGTGTTTAAAACATTTGGATTTGTTTGTTTGGGTTGTCAAAAACAAACACTGAATACGACTTTTTATAGCCTTAAACTTTAAATGCGTTTTGCTGGAACCAGCATTTTCAACATCTTCACGGCATGAACCAATTCACATGAATTTCCGCGCGATTGAAAAGAAATTCAATTTTCGGGGCCATCAGAAAGCCATTTTTGTCAAAAATGAAATCTTTTTTTCGTCCGATGAAGCAAAAAAAAACGGCCAAAAAAGTTGGGTTTTTTTCAAACGACTGCCATTTTGTTATCCAGGGCTTTTTCGAAAAAAAAATAAAGATAAGCCCCCCTAAATTTAGTCTACTATAATAACCTTTAACCCTTTTTTGTTTCAAATGAACAGGCCAGGCTGTGGAGCGCCCCGCGCAATGCTTTATTTGACGCGAGCAAGAATCGCCGATTTTAATTTTTTTTTCATAAATAAAATTGTAATTTACTCTCCATTGATAGAAGAATGAAATACGTTAAAACCCATTCCCAAAAGTATTTATTTTATATATAAAAAAAAATTCCCGATGTTCATGAATTTTTTCATGATTCTCGACGGTAATCTCCCGTTAATGTACATGAACATAAATGTCCAAACGGTTTTTCAATCATCTCACTCAATCGTTAGAATTTTGTAAAAATTATTCTCATTTTTGGGTCATGACGGTAGTCTAACCCCTTAAAA
The DNA here is from genome assembly GCA_944452715.1 of Ophion slaviceki. Taxonomy (NCBI): domain Eukaryota; kingdom Metazoa; phylum Arthropoda; class Insecta; order Hymenoptera; family Ichneumonidae; genus Ophion; species Ophion slaviceki. The sequence continues at coordinate 1,535,856 of OX101789.1, forward strand.
AGTGCTAGCCACCATATAGTTGTAGATATGGTTATATATATATATATATATATATATATATGGGTGTGTGTGCGCGCGCGCGTGTGTGTATGTATATATATCCACACACAAGTGTTTGGCAACATTGGCCGCGTTGTCCCAATCAAGTTGCAAGAGAATGGGAGAGGGAGGGAGAGAAAGTACTATATTTACTGTCGCCGAAGTTTGCGAGCGCAACATTTCCATTAAGCGTAGATCAACGTCCTCTTTGATTCGTCTTCAGTAGTTTCGTAATGTTTTCAACCACACATAGCACACACACACACACACACACACGACTCGTGTTTTTTAACCTCCGAAATAAATCTCGCCTACCATCGATCGATTCGTACAGAGAGTACGGAAAACTCATAACAGATGTCGCTACCGGTATGCTCAATTTCCGATTGATCGCCGAGCAATTGTTACGAAACGATCTCGAAACATTAAACTAAAATCCCACCGTGAACGACAGGATGTTTGGGTTAGTATGTCGAGGTTCGAGTCGTGGCAGATTTTTTTGTATCGAATTATCGTATGGATTTCTCGCATTCGCGTTGAGACTTGACTAACCTCAATCCGCGATGACGCGTAATGCGAAATCGCTACGTGGGAGCCATTTTGTCGTCGTTTTACAGTTCGTCTACGCGCGCATAATCGAATATGTTGCCTATTGTTCTTGTTAGAGCGAAATTAACTGAGAGCTTGAGAAAAAAAAATTCAATATTCATAATCGAAACAATTGCAAAAGCGAAAAGTGAAATTAAACAATTAAAACAAAGGGAAAAAGTTGATGGCTGCAGTGAAAAAAATTCGATCGCATAAAAGGATCATTCGATATTGAACTTATATTAGAAAGACAAATGATTCTTAATTTCCTAACGTAAATAATGATTTTCTTTACCCATAAAAAAATCCGATTCTTTCGGGTTGTTGCACCGATAACCTTCGAATAATTAATATCCTCATAAGAGCTGGGGTTGGCGCGCAGAGAAGATGGCCGTGCACCCTCTATTTCGCGACACCGGCCATAACCTCCAAACGTCCCTGATATTCCAATGTCATTCTAGCATTGATTCGCGCTACTCGAAAAGCCAAAAACAAATGCCTGCTACTGTTGCCTTTTCTTTTTTATCGATCGGCGAAACTGAGTAGTCGCGATGTACGCAAGTGGGCCCGCGACGGTGGTGCCACCTGGCGTATCACTCTTCACGATCGCGCACACGACACCTGTTCGCTCCACCGTCAGTCGCGCCTCTACCGCCCGTTATCCCGGCGAAAAAAAACCGTCCCACGTGCTTCTCGCTCAGTCTCATACGCTCGCGCGACATGCGTAGTAATGAACCGAGGACGAAGAGAATGTTTAGCTAGCTGTGTTGCCGCGATCCGCGTTAAAACGAGGTTAGAATGAGGTTCGTCGTGAGCTCAAACGCGAACACTTTCGTTCTTTTTTTCTTTAATCCCGCGGTAGTGTTATCTTTGTATGTATTCATATATACACACATATATATAAATATATGAAATATATATATCGCGACTCGGCTTCAAAGTCCGCGCTGGAGGAAAGCTTTCGCTCTACTGCTGTCGAGCTGATAGGCCCGTCGTTTTGTCGTTGATGCAAGTGGGAATCGCCTTTGTAACGAACGGGTAGAGATACGGCTGGCGGGACGGAAAGCGAGACAGAGAGAGAGAGGGGGGGGGGGGGGTGGTGCGTGTATCGCGTGCGTGGGGAATCGAAGAAAAAAAGAGTCTAGAGTCAGATCGTGTTTTCATCTCGCGAGCAGACACGCCCGGATCATCCGGCGACGTTTGGTCTCGGCAGCACTCGGACTCTGCCACTTTATGTACCCAGACCCCCTTGCGTTGATTACGTATTCGTTAAAATTCGGGAACTTACGGCTCCCGCATCTATAAGAGTTGCTTACGCCGGCCGAACCAACAAAACTCTGGGTTCGACTCCGTGTATATATAATTTATCTTTAATAATAAAAAATATCCAACCTACATTTTGATTTCGGCCAACCAAATCAATATATCTTTATACACCCACACATATTAAGTGTACAAGTATGACGAAAAATTTCTTGATACGATAACACATTGGTTTGAAGCATCATAAATCATTCTTACCTTATTCAAAATACGATCCATCGGAAGCTACAACCTTTGCCCATATATCAGGCGATAAACGGATTCCACGCTGGTGGAAGTCTGGTGGTTTTGAGGCGAACCAGTTATTACGCCAATCTTTTTTCTCTTTGTAAAGGTGAACCACCTTTGAGAAAGGGTCGGCGCTAAAGATCGGAATGAATAGTAGTCTGAGGGAGGAGTGTTTAGTGAATGTAGCGGGAGAGGTAGAATTATCCGGAAGAAGTGCAGTCCTGGATTTGCCAATAGGCCGTATAGGCAGCTGCCTAGGGGACGGTGGATTTTAGAAGCACTTAAAAAAGCCTAGGTAAATACAAGTGATTAAGATAAGAGGGGCGGCGCAAAGTCAAGTGGTCTATACTTAAGAAAACTATAAATCCGGCACTGAAGAAGTGTCTTTTAAACAATTCTTGACAGGTCCGTGAGATTCTATTTCACCCGTCAAGAATAATTCTTCACGGAACTGGGAGATTCCGTCTCCCCCGTTGAGATTTATCTAGAAGAGGTGTCTTCTAGATCATTCCGTGCTTGATAATCTGAGGGAGCAGTGGCTAGTGGATATAGCGGATGAGGTAGAATCTCCCAGTTCCCGGGGATAGGCCGTTGAGGAAGAATCTCTCAGATAGTGAACTGGGAGATTCTACCCCACCGGCCAAGAGCTATCTAGAAGACGTGTATTCTAGATAATTCTTGACGGATCGGTGAGTTTCTACTTCACCCGTCGAGCGATATGTTGGATACGAATCCTTGATGGATTCGTGCGATTCTATAATATCTTACCCGTCAAGAGATCATTCTTGATGGGACTGGGAGATTCTACCTCATGCGCTATATTCACTAGACATTGCTCCCTCAGATTATGAGGTACGAATCCGTCAGCTTCGTAATAATTGTAATATATGTGAAATGTATGCCATATATTGAAAATATATGTTGCATATATGTGCCAAATTCTAATTTTCGTAACGTTTTTATATATGAGATGTATATGCGTGGTATTACTGTATATCAATGTATCATATATCAATGATATATGTAGCATTTACCCTGCATATATACCACATATATTTAGCATATATGTTGCATACACACTGCGTACATACCTCATATGTACTGCATAAATGGTACATATATGCCACATACATATCTGTATATAGTGTTTATATGTAATAGTGTACTTTAACTGTAAGTTAAGTTTTTTTTTTTAATTTAAGTTTTAAGTTTTATTAAGTTTAACTGTAATAGTGTTTATACACAGCATATATTTCTTGTCAGGAATATGTATCAAAAATGTATGCGTCATATATGACGCATAAATGAGACATATATGAGTCATATGTCTCGTACATTTTTGATATATTTTTCTGACAAAAAAAAACAGATTGAAAATATATCGAAAATATATGGGTCATATATGCGTCATATATTTGATGCATATATACTGAATATATACGTATTATTTAATTTTTCGTCACTATATATGCGACGGATATATATATATATATATATATATATATATATATATATATATATATATATATATATATATATATATATTTTCTGCATATATTTTACACACATAAATTTCCATGACGGAGGAATTATCTAGAAGAAGTGTCTCCTAGAATCCCCGACGGATTCGTGTCTGATAATATGAAGGAGCAATGTCTAGCGCATATAGGGGATGAGGTAGAATCTCCCAGTTCACAGGGATGGACCGTGAAGAAGAATCTCCCAGTTAGTGAACCTGGGGATTCTACTTCACCTGCCAAGAATTATTTAGAAGTGCTTTCTATATAATTCTCGATGGATCCGTGACCATGTGGTGTTGTCATGCTGTAAAGTGCTTCCAATTCGCGAGGTATTCAAGCGGATGAGGTAGAATCTCCCATTTTGCAAGGATGGCCGGTTAGGTAGGATCTCCTAGTTAGTAAACTGGGAGATTCTACCTCCAAGACCCGGCCAAGAACTACTTAGAAGAGGTGTATTCTAGATCATTTTTGACGGATCCGTGAGTTTCTACTTTACTCGTCAAGAGATAACCCTTGATGGATTCGTGAGATTCTATCTTACCCGTCAAGAGATCATTTTTGATGGGACTGGGAGATTCTACCTCATCCGCTATATTCACTAGACATTGCTCCCTCAGATTATCAGGTATGAATCCGCCAGGAATTATCTAGAAGGAGTGTCTCCTAGAATCCCTGACGGATTCGTGTCTGATAATATGAGGAAGCAATGTCTAGTGAATATAGGGGATGAGATAGAATCTCCCAGTTCCCAGAGATGGACGGTGAGGAAGAATCTCCCAGTTAGTGAACCTGGGGATTCTACTTCACCTGCCAAGAATTATTTAGAAGAAGTGCTTTCGATATAATTCTCGATCGATCCGCGACCATGTGGTGTTGTCATGCTGTAAAATGCTTCCAATTCGCGTGGTATTCAATTTTCTTGCTTTTGGACCATTCCCAGCGCATTCGAGCGTAAGGAAATGCATTGTTGGGTAACATTTAATGCTGCTGCTAATTCTTTTTTTCGTTTGACACACACCTTCGGTCCGTATGGCTTCGAATTGTTTTATCGGCTTGCCATGAGGTTTATCATCCAAGTTAAAAACGTGCTTTCCAAATTGTTAAAAACACTGTTCACGCATGCTTACCGACGGCACATGTTCTTCGTAAGCATCCACAAGAAAACAATGGCTTTCAGCTGCACTTAAAAAAATTAAAATAATGCACTAACACTTCCCGGGAATCACGTTCATTCTGTACGAAAGTAGACATCTTCAATACGATAAATAAAATAATTGTTTACCCTTCAGTCAAACAGCGTCAACTACGATTGGAAGCAGTGTATAGATCTTTGGAATACCAGTATCACCAACCTCAACACAACACCTCCAGTACGAGATACATCATCCATTGAAAATCCCTAAAGTCATACTTGTACACCCAATACATATAATATACGAAAATGAAGTGAACCTCAGAGAATTCGTTTGACCCGTAACGAATCGATTAATTTTTCCGCCCGGAAGTGAGCCTTGCATGAGCGCTGTGGTGGCGCCGCGAGCAACAACTTTTTTGGATAGACTTAGCATTCTTTTGAGAAACTGGATTGTTGCTGTCATTGTTATAAAACTAGAAACGAGAGCAATGTTGCCATTGCCGGTTGGGTGGCCCCAAAGTTATTCAACACGGCGTTGGGTATAGATGGAAAATGATCAAAATATATCCGCCATTGTACTGTCCAAGATCCGACGACATGGAGATTGCATTCGAAGAGTCTATGCACCTTCGGTCGTGGATAAATTCGCTGGTGAGGTGTATTTGAGCAATACATTACCGTGCAAAAACGTAACGCTATACGGATGAACGGGATGACTTATAACTCATAATTACGAGGAGCTTGTCAGTGGCCGCGGCGGTGACCTTGCGAATTTTATAATCGCGCGTGCGGCTTAGCACAGGTATTCGAACATTAATGTTCGAATATCCGATCCGTTCAGCAAACACGCCAATTCAAATATAGCACGAACGAAACAACGGAATAAAAAAACTCGAAGAAGACTGCCTTGAATGAATGAATAATCATTCCACATTTTGCCGGAGAGACCGCGCTGTCGATACTGACCGACTTCGCGTATTCGACGCCAAGTGGGTAATTTTTTTTTAAATTAATGTCACGAAGGAAGATTCGTCAATCGTGCTGAGTTTCGTGACTTAATCCAAACGAATATCGCATATTCGTTTGGTTACATCATAAGGATATAGTTGTTTAATGAACGTCACAAAGTATAGGCTATAAACTTACTTAAAACGACAAATATTCACCACAAACTGTTACTTGAACGCTCCGCGGTAAGCGTTTTAAAAAAAACGCCATAGCGGCAGCACTGGCTGGAGGTCATTGCGTAATGTGTCTTTCCCCGAACACCCTTGTTAAACGGATCGCGCCAGAGGTCATACCTCTGCCCTGTATATTTTTATACTTTTTTTTAAATTAAGGACGTACGAAAATAGTGCGTAGCCTTGGTAACCATCATACCATTTCGCTCGGTCCCTAGCGTTCGCTTCGAGCCCTTAGCGCCACCTCGCGGTTAGGCGGTGTATCGATGCCCAGTAGCGAACGCTTAGGACATCCACGGGGAAACTGAATCCCGGCCGGCAAGGTAGATTGCCTTTGGTCGTTTACCGATGACCGATAAGACAGACCGCGTGTATGATCATCGGTAGGCAGAGACGCGAGAGATTCTAACCCCTTGATAGTGGTAAGTAGCGTTACCAAAGGGCGATAAGGTAGATCGCGACGTTATCACCAATAGGAAAAAGTGCAGGATATCCTCGGCTTTTGGTTCTCGCAAATCGACATTCGATAACGTAGATCGTGAACTGATCATTAGTGAACAGAGAAGGAGAACCTATCGAAACCAACTGTAAGACATTTACCTACGGCTGATAAGGTAGCTCGCGTACTTACCGCCTGTAGGTAAATGCCTAAGGTAGCCTCTAGAATTCCATACCGAGTCAACAGCTCTCATAAGCGCGGCTGGAAGGTGGCGCAGGATGTTCTAGCCTCCTCCCGCCGTATTATCGACCGAGCCGTCGTATCGAACGTATCCATTATTAGTCTATATAGCAGCATAAAGTGCCCAAGTCGTGGCAATCCCGTGCTTATACCCACCGTATACGTTGACCGGTGTAGTTAGGTGAGCTCGACAGCTCTCCGGATTTGACACGAACAAACGATATTATTACTACGTTATTTCGACGTTTGTGCATAGTTCGCGGGTCAAACGAGATAAATCGAGCTAGAGATAGAGTGAGAAAAAACTCACTCATAGATACACACATACACACACACTCACACAGGTGCGCGCGCAAATATCATATTAATTAGCTCCTAGTGGCACTGGTGATGTCTCGAAGAAACGTGTGAACACCACTTTTATCAAGAGACCCGAATGACACATAACAGAACTCGTGGGGATTAAATAAGGCGTCTGATGTTGAACCGTAAGCTTCGGATGTGTCTTCAAATATACATATATATTTGTGAATAGCCACGTAAAGCGAGTGCTGCGGACACATGGAATAACCCACATATGAGAAACTGGAAGCTCCTAATTGTTAAGGCTGTGCTTGGCTCTACAATCAATTGGATTATGTTCACTTCTTGGGACGCAACTTTCGAGTCTCGATTAGTGGGTCTCTCGAGGTTGGCGACCATTTTTTCTTTCGGCAATAACGCATCGCCAAGTTAACACCAGCTCGTCACAGGCTGACAGCTGCCCCACAAGTTGATAACAAGTCCGCAGGAGTTGATAACCAGCAGCCTACCACAAGTTGATACGAACCTACCGCAAGCTCAGAACAGCTTACCGGAAGTTGATTTCGTTGGTGCGGCATCTTGGCCCACTACTGATCTACCTTTTTCCATTGCTCCTCGCCCCCCCCCCCTGCCCCCGCCTCTGCCGTACACGTCGTTGGGTCTCGGCGGGGCTCTGGCAAATCGCAGCAGGAAGTAGTGCCAGCACGAGAAGGCCATAGAGCTAAGGACGTGTATATGTACATGTACATGTGTATAGAAGCCTCCTATAGTGGTCGCGCGGACTCTTCTCTCAATGCGACAAAGCTCTCCCTGCTACCAACACCGCGCGAATCTCGCGATCTATAAATACTGCGGTAATTCGTGTAAGGTTTTCTTTTTTCACTGCTTGTTGTTCTTCTTTGACTGTCATTGCGATCTCGGTGGATACGTTTAGTGGCTCGATCGGTGCGCTGAGTGGGGTCGAACTTGTTTTTTTTTTTCCTTTCGGTTACCGTGGTAAACGCGAGTGACATTGGTTATGCGTTGCGTACAAAAGGGTTGGACAACGTGCTCACGAAGCTTAGCCTCGTGAAGACACCCCCTGTGCGCATCATCCTCGCCGTCCGAGGAACTAAGGTAACCTTATATCCCCTCCGCACTCGAACGGCGAAATCCTTGAGGAGTATTTATAACGGACAGGAATTTTGGCAATGCCAATGTACGTCCCCCGAATGATAGAGAGCATCCAATACGCGGGCGCGGATACACTTCGTATATTTAAAGGGTATATCCGAATGGGACGTCAGGATGACGCTATGTTGTGCAACGTGACACACGGGGGGGAACAACTTTTGTTCTTTTTTCGTTTTGATCTTGGACTTTAGGAAAATTTGCCTTGCTCAAAACACACCAAACGTGTTGGACCGCTTTAAACGAATTAAAAAAAACGTCGATCTCGTATCTGGTGATATACTGGTGGATTGGCTTCTTCGTACGAAAAAATTAATCAAATTAATTCAGCAACTTGCTTCGGGATCTTTTTTTCTGGACGTGTTTTGCCGTGTTGTGTATTTTTTTTTGTGAATTTCCTACTTTTTTGTCCGCGTATCGGGGAGTCACATGATCGCCTTGAATTATCGAAGCGAGCGTATAGTTGGTTGAGCGTGTATACGCATAGCTATTGCTTAGGTACGTACGTAACCCTACTGCGACGCCGGTTCATCGATCCAACCTCCACGTGGGTGATTACGCTCGCGTCACATTGAAAAAAGTTTCGTAAAGGTGAAACTCTAGTCGTACTGCGATTTTTAATGTATCTTGCGCCGGATAAACTCCTACAGCGGACCCGTGTAAGAAACAAAATAATGCCCAGGCATTTTACAATGGAATGAGTTTCAATGATTGAACGTTCGAAAGAGAACAAAATTGGCAAACAGGCGCCTTTCCATTACCATAAAAAGTATAGTATCAGCGGTTGGCTGTTCGAAGCTTTTATCAATTGGCAAGCACGTATGCAGTTTTGCCTAGGCTTGCATCTTGTATAGTGTAGTGTGTTTCGAGCGCAGCATATAGTGTGTTGTGCAGACCATCCTGTGTATTATACATGCCGTATGGTGCACATCATACGGTACATCGTTTAGTTTATTTGTCATAGTGCACAGGGTGTAATGTATTTGCCATAGTGCACAGAGTGTATTTGCTATAGTGTACAACAACATAAAGTGTATTTGTCATAGTGCACAGTATATAGTGTATTTGTCATAGTACCCAGCATAGCGTGTTTTGTGTAGTACACCGTGTATAGGATTTAGTTTATTATCTACAGTGCACGGCATATTGTGAACTGTGTAGCGCCCCGTATGTATTTTGTACTCTACATAGGATATTTTTCACGGTGCACAGCATATAGTACAGGGTGTCCAATAGGAAGTTGCTGAAACTAAACGACTGTCATTTTAAAACACGTGCACAGAATCAGAAAAGCCAAATTGCTTTAAATAGAGGAAACTCTGCAGTTTTGAACGCACATAAATAAAACCCAGTCAAATATTTTTTATGTCAATTTATTACATCTTATAAAAATAACGAAAAAGTACAGTGATTAATGATAGATATTTTCGAAGTGCGAACCGTTAGATTGTGCACAAAAATCAATTCTCTTTTGAAAACTGTGAAAAACTGTGTCCAACATATCGTTCGTAATGCCGCAAACCACTTCCTGGATGGCCGCGATCAGGTCTTCTACTGTGCTGGGGTTTTTAGCGTAACAATGATCTTTAATGTAACCCCACAAGAAAAAATCAGAAGGGTCCAGGTCCGGTGAGTAGGAGGCCATTCTAGTCCGCCTTGAGCAAATTTAGGGTACCCCAGACCGATTACTCGAGTCCCATATACGCGATAAATAGCTTCAAACACCTCATGAGTTCGGTGCGGCGTCGCTCCATCTTGCATAAAGTAAACATTTTTAACCAGTCCCCTCTTTTTTGCATAAGGGAAGAATTTCGTTTCCAAAAGCTGTTTGTAACTCTCTCCTGTTACCGTAGATTCCAAGAATTGCAAATAAATTCCTTTTACTGAAATCGCTGCCCATGCCGTTACTTTCTGTGGATGAAGGGACTTCGCTAGCGATATGTTGGGATTTTCCGTTCCCCAAAACCGGAAATTTTGCTTATTTACGTACCCATTCATCCAAAAATGTGCTTCATCGGAATAAATAATCAATTTCTCATTAAGTTCTTCGGCTTTAAATATTCCCGTAATAGTGTTACAAAATTCGATGCGTTTCGTCATGGCATGTTCGGTTAACAATTGATGAGTGCTTATTTTATACGGATGAAACTTTAACAAATATTTCAAAATGTTGTGTAATGATGATTTGGTTATTTTTAATGCTTGAGCAGCTTTCCGAATCGAATCATTTGGATTTTGTTTGAAATAATTCTCAACGTCGTTGATCTTCTCTGGTGTAGTCACCGTAACAGATGGACCTGGCAACTCGTGTCTACGGTCCTGGAGTGTACCATACTTCACGAAGTTATCGATTATCCTACAAAAATTAACGTAAAATTACTTCAATGCAGTTTAATTGAATTGAAACACAAGTTGTGTCCTAGATGAATATGAATAAATATTAAATTCTTACCTTTTCAGAGTGTTTTCGCTGGCAACTCTATGAGTTCCAAACTTAGTACGAAACCCTCTATACGCATTACTATAAATTTTTCCCCTCGAGAACAAGCACTCAATAAGATATACCTTTTCTTCCGTGGTGAGCTCACTCATTTTGACACGCGCGTACTTGCTTCAACCACGGCTGGAATAAAACTGCGGGGCCTCAGGTATGCGCCTTAGAAAAAGGGGCCCCTATTGAATTCATGGAGGGAAGAGACACTTATTTAGTTTTAGCAACTTCCTATTGGACACCCTGTATATTGTCCATAGTGTTGAAAAGTGTTCACATAGTGTATTGTCCATAGTAGTGTAGAGTGTTCACATAGTGTATTTGCCACAGTGCACAGCCTATAGTGTATCAGCCATAGTGCACTGTGTATAGGGTTTGATTCACTTTCTGCAGTACGCAGTATAAAGTGTATTGCTCAGAACACAGTGTATGGGGTACTCGCTATTTATAGTGCACTGCATAATGTGTATTGTGTAGCGCACTGTGCGCAAGGTATTTCTCACAGTGCGCAACATTTAGTTTATTGCTAAGTACACAGTTTTTAGGGTTCAGTATATTTTCTATGATGCGTGCCATATAGGTTAGTGCGCCGAACACAGCATATTCTCGTGACGCTGCGCTTCACAATACACTATATGCAGTGCGTCGGATAGTTGTAGTAGTGCGCAGCGTACAGTGAATCGTGTGGGGTACCGTGTATAGAGTTTAGTGTTGTTTTATGGTGCACACTATATTGGGAATAGTGTAGCCGTCCATAGGGTCCAGAGTGCACAGCATATAGAGTATTCCTTAGCGCACCGTGTATGCGGTTTGGTGTATTTAGCACCGTGCACAGTGTATTGTGCAGCGCTTTGAGTATTTATTGTATAGTGGAGAGCTCGAAGCGCATCATGTGCCGTGCACATGTCCCGCGTGGCGATTTCGAAAATACAGGCGCGGTTCACAACCCGATAAAACTGACTCGTTCCGCTTCGGGCAAGCCCTCGCCAATTCGTAATACGTAATTTCACGTATCCTTCCGCCAGAATAAAGCGTACAGCGCAGGGCTCTTATTCACGTCGAGTCGATGCCCCAAAGGCTGTTCGCTGTGCGGCGAACAGTCACACCGAGCACGACCGGGTCATTGGTCCCATCATGCGAGACCATTTAGGCCTCTTTCGTCCTTTTTTCACCGTCACGAACGCGTGCACGTGCACTCTTCGTCGCAACTCGCGACGTTATTGGTCGTGAGAAATACAATTGCATTTTTTTTTCTTTTGCCTCGCGGAAGTGTTACTCCGTCAAGGTCACACATCCGAAAACGAGGTAACGCAGTAGCGGCGTGAAATCAACGCGTTTTTCGTTTGGCTTGTCGTGTTTCAGATTGGCCCGAACTTATCGTTAGCCGGTAGCGAAGGTTCTCAAAAATTGATCCGATAATGCCGATCGTCTTTCTAGACCGGTTACCGGTCCCGAGCTTTCGCGCGTACACTACGATAAGCGTCGCGATACTCTCGTGTTCGGTTTACTACGCTGCGCAAATCGTCAAAGATCCAACATGGCGAACGAACGCGACGAATATCGTCGTCGACGACGACAACGTCACGGGAATCGAGAACGCGGTGGACACGAGGACACCGGGTGTACGTTTCAAGGAACTACTGGCATGCATGATCCAGGAACCAATCTGCTTTTGGGTAAGTGCCTTTTTAGTAGATACGAAGGTTTAATCGAAATTGAGTCATCTAGACGACGCTTGGTTATCTTAAAACCGGATTAGCAACGCTATCAGCAATGGTAATTTGCATATAAAAGACAAGTTTCAACTCGATGTTACTTAATGCAGACCTGGTCGATGTCCAAATTGATGGTCATGCGTCCAGGACTCAGTCTGGGGTTCAGAGCCCGGTCTGGGTCCTTGATCATGAATCCAGACCGGGCTAGGATGAATAGTGATGTGTGCAGAGCCAGGGTCCATGGTTCAGGTTTAGGTCTGGATCCTAAGGGATGAATCCAGGGCTAAGATCGAAGTCCGAGTCTCTATGATTGTGATCCTGAACTGGATCCATGATTAGGAGCCAGCTCGGGATGTAAGATTATGGGTGCAGGGCCTACTTTAGGTCAATGGTGAAGACCCAGAGCTGGATGAACGAAATCAGGACCAACAAAAAGGTTAAGGGTGTCAGTCCCACGGTTTGTGTGGAGATCTAGATAGTTATCGATCCATTCATTGGGAAAATTGAGTTCCACTCTCTTCTCGTATGCCTAGTCATAGTCCTAGCCATAGTCCTGAGTCCATCAGCTTGTTCGGCTATTTTAGGAGATGCTATCTGCGCTACTAGACGGTGAGTGGTGGCCTGTTGAGATTTGCGGTATCGTCGTATGGATACCGCCATTATCGTTATCCCCATTCATTATGGTCGCCTACGCACATGGCATACGTAGGATGACTAACGTAGAAGAAAATTGCTACTTGCCAACATTCGTCCATGATAGACCGAACGAGGCCTAACCAAAATCTGCTTCGTCATAGAATCCAACCGCTATTTTCTTCCTCCTCCGTCTCGTCCGTCCTCCGTACCTGGCATGCAACTGACCGTGCGGCTTATCGAATGAAAGATTTCGATTGCTGACGCCACAATGAGAACGACAAAAAGAGTTCGTTCGGAGTCCCACAGTGAACAAGTGCAAGCTCGCGCATACTACCACGCGTCTTTACGCTCCTGCAATGGAGGTGTGTTTGCGAAACACACGAAGGAGTCAATCGAAGGAGCAACTCGACGATGTCGCGCGCCGCTACACAATGGTGGGTGTACAACAATAAGCGCGAGCTCGAAATCTCGATTGCATAACCTTGTGTGTGCTCATACGACGTTTGCTAGCTCGCCTCGTCCGTACACGCGACTGGAATGTAAAGAAAAAAAGAAAAATCACCAAACCACATGCGCTAAACGAACATTTGAGGAATCCCTCGAAACTTCGTCTACTTATCGATTCATGCAGTTTCCAGAGCCGTGTGAAGTTTCAGCACGATCAACCGTACCGAATTCGAGATATTTGCAATTTCAGTCGTCACTTGCCACGTGTATAACCTGTACAAAAGGCGTGCCAAAGTCACCTTTTATTTTACCGCGTCCAAACAGCTTCGAGGATCGTGACGAAAAATTAAACGAGGCTGCATGCACGCTGTCCGGACTAGGAAAAAATTAATCTCCAAATGTTCACCATGCTGTTTTTGAAGTACGAACGCCGAAAGGACGGGATTCCGTAGATGGGAAGTGAGTTTGATCTAGGTCTCCATCGGGCTCCTAGTGCGTGCGCGATCACTTTCGCGTTGCCCCCTCTACGTGGCAGCTGCTTATAGGGCTGGTGGCTCGGTGTCTCTTGCGAGAGACGCCGCGCCACCATGAGACATCTAGCGGCCGGGTGGCGTAGTACCTAAGCCCGGCTGGCGCGACGACTGTTCCTCGTCGATTTTGTCCTCCATAATAATGAATATCAGCTTTCCGTTAATAGGAATTTCATTTGAAAAAAAGAACACCTTGTGCTCGTTTCCACGTTACAATTAGGAGAGCGGTAAAAAAATCGAGGTTGCGAAACCCGCGTGCATTTTGTATCCTTGAATGCATCGAGCTATCTCCGACTTTCCAGCAATCTCGCGTTGCGCAATTGGCTAATTAATAATTCACGAGTTGAAAGCTCGTGCGAGCCTTTAAAGCCTTGTACAATAATTGCCTCGACTATTGAAAAGAGCGGGAAAAAAAAACAATTTGCAAATGCCACAATGTCGTCGGACGCTTGAGGTTTGCCTAGTAGATGTACTGTCGCGTTATCGTCCGTTCTAATCTGAATAAGTGGAACTAAAAATCGGCAAAGGGGAAAAAACGCGACTCTCTCCCGTCTCTCCCGTCAGTTGAGGAAAATCTCAAGGTGAGCTGGGAGCCTTCTTTTCCTTTCGCCGTGGGTCACCCGACTTTGCAATGATTACCGAAAGTTTCCCGCGCCTGTTGGAAATCACTGCGGAATTTCCGGCTTGAAGCACGTATCTGGGAAACGACCTCCAATTTAAGGAGCCCCCTTTTCGCCCTGAGCAAGCTTCGACTCAAGGGGGCGAAATATTTTTCTGGCAAGTCACCAAGGTTCGGTGGAGGAGTAAAACGAACGATCAGGTGCGGTAAAGAAGCAAGAAGAGATAAGCCAAGCAAACACGAAGAGATGATCCAGAGAAGACGAGACAATACGAACGAATCGAAACATGAAGACGATGTAAACAACCCCAAATAAGACGAGATGATCCAAACAAACTCAAACAAGAGAATATTATCCAAACAAAGCCAAACATGGCGAGATGATCCGAACAAATCTAAGCAACGCGTGATGATCTAAACAAATCCAAACAAGACGAGCCGATCCGAACAAATCCAAGCAAGACGAGATGATCCAAACAAACCCAAGCAAGGCGAGATGATCCAAACAAACCTAAGCAAGATAAGATGATCCAAAGAAACCTAAACAAACGAGATGATCCAAGCAATTTCGAGCTAGAAGATCTATCCTAAAGAAGGAGAGGTACCACCAGCAAACTCAAACAAAGAGACAACCCAAACGAGATGATCCAAACAAACCAAAATAAGAAGTCTGCCCAATCGAGCGATAACACGAGCCAATCAAAGTACGAAGACCACCTAAAGAAGATTGAATTGATCCAAGAAAAACCAGAACCAAAAGCCATCACTCGAGCAAACCCTAACGAAAATGTACAATCCAGACAAACCCAAGCAAAAAGCAGTAACGTAAGGCGGGGAAGACGAGAAACGCGTCAAATCGAGTGTATCCGGTTGCTCGTGGATGTATTTCCATTTCGCACGGAAAAATAATCATGATCCAATTGCCTTGATTGCCTAAGCCGAAAGTCTTTTATTCCGCAAACAAGATGGCGCGTCACGTGAGCAGCGATGACTTCAAGCCTATTTATACGCGCCTTCTCATCAATGTCCGTTCACCGCAGCCAACCGGAAAGCCCCACCGTTCTTACTTTTTCGCACGAGAAATAAAAGTGACATCACGAATTGTGCTTATCAATGCAATTAGCGCCTCGTGGTTGGCGTTTTAGCGTTTCGCGATCCAAAAAATAAGTCGTTAAATGAAATTATTGGCAAATTTCCGCTGGTCCTGAATAGAGATAACTTGGACTCGCTACAATATTTAGGAAATTGTGCTTACTTGGCAATCCTCGCGGAAAATACTCGTTTGGCGGTGTAATTGATGAAGACATGTAACTCCATTCGAACAATGGCAATCCCCGCGGGCGTACGCAACATGCAAATTGTTTTGGCCAGATAAGCAGAAACTCGTTAGGCGTACGAATGAGATATAGGCGGACGGCAAGCCTAGCGAACATTTCCATCTAATATCGTTATCTTCGTGAGCTCTTATCACGGCAACTTTTCGCGCACGTGGCTGTTCTATTTATGGCCTCATTCCCCGAGGCTGGAGGATCTTGGAGAAGTTCCAGTTTGTTGAGAAGGGACGGACGACACTTATTTCTAGGACAGTCATTGAGACCCTCCATACTTGGGTGATGTCAATCAGAACAGTGTTTTCGGTTTGTTTGGGTTTGTCCGCCATAGCGAGGTTTCCACATATTGGATTTTCCATTGTTGGAAGCCTTCGGGGCGTTTGGGTTTGCCGTTTGTCACAGTGCATTCCCCCAATCTTGTACCCTGCTGAGACTGTCGAAATGCTGACCTAGGCAAAGCGTCATTGCATTCCACAATCGCCCGTACACAGTGTGGGTTTACGATCTCGTCGACGATAGAGTAGGAATAATTGATAACGTCATCCATGATACTGATGAGCGATTGAAAATTGCGAGTATGATTCATTCGGCAAATTATCGCGTTAGCTCGACGTTTGTTGGCTCCGAGCAAAAGAACAAGAACTAGAAAAGAAAAGATAAAGAAAATGTGCACGCCGTTCGTCAGAATGCCACTCCGTATTATTGAAGACCACACATGCGGGGTCTCGATACTGCGAGATAATTTGAAGTCGACGAGTGAGCAATCTTTATTAATTACCCTTCATGCATAGCATTGTAATTCAAATAAAGGCGATCGCGCGCGCGTGATTACCGATGGTCACGCGTATAGTCATTTTCTCGATCGAGGTGATCGCACGTTCGGTCTGACCATTGTTGTGCCCTGTGCCGTCACGATAAGCCATCAATATTAATAAATGTTTAGTTTCCTTTGTTGGCGAGAGACCGTAACATTTTTGACCGACTGGAAGCCACGTTGAAATAATTTCTACGTGTTACATGCTAAGAGGTGTGGAAAACAATAGCGTCGTTGACTCGCCGTACAGCAGAAACTCGATTTGTATCGCGGCATGAGCTCGGATGGGCGGGGCGTGTCGAAGATCCCGCCCATCGGCCGGGTGGGGGCAGGCGCTCGGCCAATCGCGGCGCGTGGCTAACCGCAGTATTCGCTGCGCAGTCCAAACTGCGCAAGTCCGCTGTGTTCGCGTCGCTAACGCAGCGCCACGTTCGCACCTCTTCACCGTCGCGATTACATTTTTTCATTGCTTTTCCCCTCACCCCGTGACCGCAACTTTGAAATGTGTCCGATACGAGATTATTAAAAACCAACCGCGCAGTTTCGCCACATCACACCGGCTACAAGACGAAAAACAAGCAAAAAACGCGGTTGGATTACATGCGCAGCAACGCATTG
This sequence comes from Ophion slaviceki, assembly GCA_944452715.1. NCBI lineage: Eukaryota > Metazoa > Arthropoda > Insecta > Hymenoptera > Ichneumonidae > Ophion > Ophion slaviceki. The sequence goes on from OX101789.1 coordinate 1,553,223, forward strand.
ATAATCAGTGGACCTTTCGGCACGTCCGGAAGAGACTTGGTTGAGATCGTTCTAAAATTAGACTCTCCTTTATGAATCCAGGCTTATAGCGTCTGTTTGGCAAGGAAGCGAATAAGTGTATGCGCGCTTTTATACGACGCGCGCCCGAGACACAGTAACTGTCGTGTTCGCTGTCGATGTGCATAGAGCTCGTTTCTCTTGGCTCGTTCAATGTCACGGACATTCGTATATTTATCGGTGCCAATTACTCTCTATGTAATTTACGAAACGAGCTGCATAGCAGTATGCGGGTATCTACTTATCTAATTTGTAGACAAAAAATACGATTCATAGAAAAATTGAATCGTTGGAAATTATGATATGTGTGTGTGTGTGTGTGTGTGTGTGTGTGTGTGTGTGTGTGTGTGTGTGTGTGTGTGTGTGTGCGTGCGTGCGTGCGTGCGTGCGTGCGTGTGTGTGTGTGTATGTGTGTGTGTGTGTCGCTCATCCACTAGAAAATTGTCATAACACAAAAATGCTGTTTTCAGAAAAACGCATTACATTTTTTTACATCCGTGAGGCCACTGTGACGCCAATACTTATCTAAATTAGCTGGCAATAGTTCTATTTATTGTGCAATTTATTAACCTTTTTGAGGACAATTCTTTAGAGAATGAACGATATATAAAAAATCGTAATTCTTATAAAATATACATATATTTATATTTAAACTGATATATGTCTATTTTGTAATAATTATGATTCTTTTTTTTAAACAGATACTTTTTTTCTACACAATAATATTGTTTAGTAAAATAATAATAATAATAACTATTATGATTAATGTGTGTGTGAACATATATAAAATAATTTATTATTGCGTTACAATGATTCATATAACGATGAATAATTTATCATAATGATTATACATCCTTGCATATAACTAATAAAATCAATTATGTATAATACACACACACACACACATGTATATTAAGAATGTCAATATCATAATAATGAATACTAATTAATTATAGATATATAGTCATATAAATTTATATATAAATTTACATTTATAGCTAATAATAATAATAATTATTATTATTGTTATTACGTGTGGCTGCATGTATATACGTATTTAATTATTTATTTTAACATTATAATATTATTTATATAACGATATATAATTGTGATTATGCAGTCTTGCATATATCTAATCAAATTATGTATATATAATACACATACGTATCGATATATATGTATATGTATGTGTACACACACACACACACACACACACACACACACACACACACACACACACACACACACACACACACACACACACACACACACACACACACACACACACACACACACACACACACACACACACACACACACACACACACACACACACACACACACACACACACACACACACACACACACACACACACACACACACACACACACACACACACACACACACACACACACACACACACACACACACACACACACACACACACACACACACACACACACACACACACACACACACACACACACACACACACACACACACACACACACACACACACACACACACACACACACACACACACACACACACACACACACACACACACACACACACACACACACACACACACACACACACACACACACACACACACACACACACACACACACACACACACACACACACACACACACACACACACACACACACACACACACACACACACACACACACACACACACACACACACACACACACACACACACACACACACACACACACACACACACACACACACACACACACACACACACACACACACACACACACACACACACACACACACACACACACACACACACACACACACACACACACACACACACACACACACACACACACACACACACACACACACACACACACACACACACACACACACACACACACACACACACACACACACACACACACACACACACACACACACACACACACACACACACACACACACACACACACACACACACACACACACACACACACACACACACACACACACACACACACACACACACACACACACACACACACACACACACACACACACACACACACACACACACACACACACACACACACACACACACACACACACACACACACACACACACACACACACACACACACACACACACACACACACACACACACACACACACACACACACACACACACACACACACACACACACACACACACACACACACACACACACACACACACACACACACACACACACACACACACACACACACACACACACACACACACACACACACACACACACACACACACACACACACACACACACACACACACACACACACACACACACACACACACACACACACACACACACACACACACACACACACACACACACACACACACACACACACACACACACACACACACACACACACACACACACACACACACACACACACACACACACACACACACACACACACACACACACACACACACACACACACACACACACACACACACACACACACACACACACACACACACACACACACACACACACACACACACACACACACACACACACACACACACACACACACACACACACACACACACACACACACACACACACACACACACACACACACACACACACACACACACACACACACACACACACACACACACACACACACACACACACACACACACACACACACACACACACACACACACACACACACACACACACACACACACACACACACACACACACACACACACACACACACACACACACACACACACACACACACACACACACACACACACACACACACACACACACACACACACACACACACACACACACACACACACACACACACACACACACACACACACACACACACACACACACACACACACACACACACACACACACACACACACACACACACACACACACACACACACACACACACACACACACACACACACACACACACACACACACACACACACACACACACACACACACACACACACACACACACACACACACACACACACACACACACACACACACACACACACACACACACACACACACACACACACACATATGGCCCTCTTATTTCTGCCACCCGAAATAACTCGGTAATTATCGACGTCACAAAAAAACGTTCCAGACAAAAGTTGTACGGTGTGAAGGGGACCATCGAATGCTACCAATTTTGTTTATTTCGGTGGAGGCGCTGACACACAGTGAAGGTCACCTCCACTTTTATTAAATGGAATGGTACATTTTTTTCAACCACCTTGTGGAGCACTTCAAGTCGCATAAAAACATTAGGGGGGTCAAAGTCGTTCAAGGTCATTCAAGGTCAGTATCGATGATACAAATCGAAATATCTCGAATCACTACCAAATATTTGGTAGTGATCCGAGATATTTAGATTTGTCTTTCATTTTAATAGGTGACCTTGAATGACCTTGAACGACTTTGACCCCCTAATATCAGCGCCACCACCGAAAAAAAAAAATTGCTCGCCTTTGACGGTCCCCTTCACACCGTACAACTTTTATCTGGAACATTTTTTTGTGACGTCGATCATTGTCGAGTTATTTCGGGCGGCAGAGATAAGAGGGGCACCCTGTATATCCACGCTGTTATAAAAAAAAGTATTTATGTATTAATCCGACTACGAAATCCTTATTTGACTGGTTTATTTTGAAGATAAGTGTTAGGTAAAACATAATAATAAGAATTACCTACAATTTCGTATAAATTGTTAACTTGAACGGATAACTTTAACTTGCGTTAAATTTTCAAGAACCCAACGCATTACCGATTAACGAAGCTAATTTTTTGGATAACTTTGCCCACCTTTGCTGGTGAACAATAAAATCAGCTCATGGCAAAAAAAAATTTCCATCCTTTTTCGGAAAAGTCCTCAAACTGCATAATAAGCCTTTTAAAATAATATACATCCATATATGCCTTTACATACACACGTGATAATACTTTTGAGATTTTCGATCGCATCCATTACGCATGCAGCGATATGAAAAATTAAATAAATAAATTAAGAATAATTATATCACAATTTTCAGCCCCTGATGAACATGGCTTACTGCGCTCTCATACTTCTGGGCAAATCGATACAGAGACTCGTTTTCGGGAACTTACGGCCCTCGGAGCGTCAGCACTTGAAGGACAAATTTGGCAATTTCGTTTTTTACAAGTTCATCTTCGTGTTCGGTGTACTTAACGTGCAGTACATGGACGAGGTGGTACTCTGGTGGGCATGGTTCACGGCCTTAGGCTTTCTCGGTCTTCTCAGTCAGCTGTGCAAGGATCGTTTCGTATACGTGAGTACACAGAGCACACAGCACATATCTAATCGAATTACAACAGTTGTTACACATCATACAAATACGTCCCTATTATCTCATGATCCTGTCGCTTTTTTCAACGCCCCCCCCCCTATCCTCCGTACGAGGACTTGACGAGTTTGATTCGCCGCAAAAGCGCGCAAACGAGTCCGCGACGGTTCAAGTCGAAAGGCGTCCTTGTGCAATAATGAAAATCGCCTTTCACTCCTTGAATAAACGCAGCCATTATTCCCATATCGGCGCTGCGGCGCTGGAAGCTCGGCGATCTTACAGCCCGATAACGAAATTTATATTCACCTCGATATCTTTCGGTGATCAAATCGTCAATTTTCATCCGAACGAAAATATCCTACGTCAGCGTAGAGTAAATATATTCGAGAGTACTCAGTTCGAATTTCAAGTCAATCGGATAATTGCTCTTTGAGTTGCAATGTCGGCAAATTTGAAAAATCTCGTTTCGAGAAAAACGCGTTTTGAGATTTAATTGTCGATTTTTGCAAGATAAAACGATTAGAGATACGCCGGGGAAACGTTTACAGGATATTTTTAAAAGTATAAACTATCGAAAAAGGCAAAAAAAATTTTTGAAAGTGTCACACTGGTATAGCCCCTTAAGGGGGTTTGTCTTTTTTTTTTCGCAAAATTTACCGCTTTTTGGGAATTTTTTTGTGAAGAAAGTATACAACGGAAAACTTGTGAAACTTGGCATATAGTTTTATTGATCTGTTTACTATATACAAAAAAATTTTTAAACAATTTCATCAAAAAATCCGCCTCCCACCGCCCTCGACGCGCGATGGTCCTTTTTTGATGGTGTGCACGATTACAGCCTTCACGTTCATCCTGCAACAAAAACCCAAAAAGCATTTTACTTTAGACACATATAGCTATCGTTCGATGAAGGGGAAAAAAAAATTGACGATTTGGTAAATTGATCGATTTTTTGTTATAAATAAAAAACTATTAAACGTATTGCTTTTTTGCTTCATCAAACGATAAAAGGATGTCAGCTGAGCATTCTGTCCAAATTTGAAGGCAATCGGTTGAATAGTTTTTGAGAAATCGTGCACACCGTCAAAAAAGGACCATCGCGCGTCGAGGGGGGTGGGAGGCGGATTTTTTGATGAAATTGTTTAAACATTTTTTTGTATGTAGTAAACAGATCAATAAAACTATATGCCAAGTTTCACAAGTTTTCCGTTGTATACTTTCTTCACAAAAAAATTCCCAAAAAGCGGTAAATTTTGCGAAAAAAAAGACAATCCCCCCTTAAGGTTGTTATGGGGTTTAGCCGCCGGGGTGAAGTACGAGGGAAGCGCCCTGTGCTTGTGCACGGAGCCCATTCACTGTTACCAACTGTTAGCTTTCAAATAATCGTCATATCAAACGCGCGTTTTCGAAATATTTTTTTACATCTATTTGTAAAAATATGCATTTTTGAACGTTCGGTGATTACATTGAGCCTGATTACAGGTGATCGGAAGCAAAAAAATCAAACATATTTTCACTTTGTACAATATTGTGTATGAGTTAATCTCGAATCAAGAAGAAAAATAAAAAAATAGTGAGCAAAAAACTGCGAAAATTTTTGGGAAAACAACAAACTTCCTTCCGCTCACTATTTTTTTATTTTTCATTTTTTCTTCTTGATTCGAGGTTAACTCATACACGATATTGTACAAAGTAAAAATATGTTTGATTTTTTTGCTTCAGTTCACGTGTCCGGGACTTAGGACTTCCGCAATTGAAGAATGTCATCGCCCGCGCACCGACATACGTGGCTCCTCCCACTCCCACCACCATGTTATGTCAAACTTTAACGGAGACTTTGTCCTTGGAGTGCCATATGTCAGGTGTTTACATTTTATTTTCTTTAAAGGAATGGCTCCTCCCACTCCCACCACCATGTTATGTCAAACTTTAACGGAGACTTTGTCCTTGGAGTGCCATATGTCAGGTGTTTACATTTTATTTTCTTTAAAGGAAACGAGTAAAGCTTTTTGAGTGCGGTTTTTTTCTTGCTTTTATTCATGATATACAGGACGTTAAAAAAATTTTTTTTTGAAAAAAAAAAAACCAAAACGGCGGCCGTTGCAGCTCCGCGAAAACAGGTCCTCAAATCGCGGGAGGTAAACGGCTGACATCACTGCCCCCTCTTTGTTGATCTCAAACACAAATTCAAAGCATATTATCAATCTGTGACCCTTTGGTCATGGAATGACGGATGGGTTTTTCGTTTAGTACAAATTTCGGAAAATGGCGGCAATTTAAAAAAAAATCGAATTTTCGCGTTTTTTTTCGCATAAAAAGATAAATAATAAATGCAAAAATGTATCTATCGAAAAAACGATCCGTCATTCCGTGAAGACATATTTTCTGAGTATGCTCTCCAAATTTCAGGTCGATATGTTAATTACAGCGGTCAGGAGAATGTCAGCCATTTTTAAAAACGTGTTTTCGAGAAAAACGCGTTTAAAGTTTTGTCATGTGTTGACACAAATGTGTTTATAATTACCGCTAATCGGCAATGCCTGGTCCATAGGGGCATCCCTCCTCTTCTTCTAGCTGCTCATGTTGAGCTCAAATTGATTTTTTGAAAATTTCAAGGACAAAGTCTCCCTTAAAAAATATTTTGATGATTAATAAAGACCGCCTGGTCAACATACCAAATATCAACATTCTATATTTAATACTCTTCGCATAAAGAGTTGGTAAAAAATCGAACGTTTTTTGGCCCAACAAGACAGAACCTTCCCGTTATAATGTACTGAAAAATGATCGGGAGTATTCCATAAGCGTACTGTAATTAGCCCACGAAATACGCCGAGTTGCCGACTTTTGGTAAAACTACAGAATCACGGCTCCAGCCCAAAATCGGTCCGAAATTTGTTTGGGATATTATGGATAAAAAACGATGTTACATTTTGAATTGAGGTGGGGGAGCCGTAATAAGAAAAAAAAAACGTTAAAAAATGTGATTACGGTGGAGGGTAAAAATAAATATGTAACATGATTTTTTGTTGTCAAACTTTTTCTTGTGTGTGTGTGTGTGTGAGCGCGCGTGTATGTGTGCGTATGTGAGTGTGTGTCTATAATGCGCTATTTTGTCCCTTGTTTCCGCAAACTTCAAAATCCCATAATTTATGGAATTAATAAAAAATGGCGGCCTCCCCCAACTGAATATCAATAGTGATGACATTATAAGGCGTTTATGGCAAAAAAAAATGTTGGCATTGAAATTGATCCGGAGCCGTGATTCTATAGTTTTACCCGATTTTTTTTCTACACTTTCTACACTTTTTTTTCTACGGTACTGTGGGTCGTATTCAAACTGCACAGGATGATCAGCAAAAAGGTTATAAAAGTCCAGAAAAAATTCTAGCTCGGTGGTAACATGTTGACTTAACCCCATAACAACTTTACGGGGCCGTTAATAAATTACGTCATTTGAAAAAAGGGCTAGGCGTTGGATGACGGTAACGATAATTAGATTATGACGATGGGAAGGATAGGATGATTTCCGGGGGGGGGGGGGGGTATGAAAAATCAGCAAAAATCAATGACGTAATATATGGACTGCCCGTAACGTATTGATTAAAAAAAAGCGTTCTATCAAAACTCGAGCGTAGGACTCATTCACTTTTGTTGCGCAACGAAGGAAAGAAAATGAAAAGAAATTCGTTTCGTAAGAATTGTAAATTCAAAGAATATATATTTTTTTAAATTCATGTGGTAAAAAAAAGGAATCGTATTAAGACTCGGATCGTAGCATTCAGTCACTTTTATTACGCAAGAAAAGATAGAAAAAAAAAGAACTTGAAAAAATGTTCGATTGAAAGAACGATTATTCTTTGAATAATCAATTTGGTAAAAAAAAAACAAGAATCGTATCGGGACTTCATCGTCGCACTTATTCACATTTATTACCCAAAAAATGAAGAAAAAAATTAATTTGTTTCGTAAAAATGAACAAATTAAAAAATAGGAAGAACAATTTTTCTTTAAGTAATCAATTTTTTTTTTTGGAGAGTCGTTTCGAGACTCGATCGTAGCACTTATTCACTTTTGTTGCGCAACAACAAAAAAGGAGAAAAAAATCGAGATTCGCAAAATCCCTTTAACGTTATCCAATTAGCATAACAAGGTTAGCTTACATATATATATATATATATATATATATATATACATACATACATACATACATACATACATATATATATATATATATATATATATATATATATATATATATATATATATATAATTTGTGTGAGTGTGTGTGTGTGTGTGTCATGACGCTAGCGGGTCCTAGACCGCGCGCGATTGTCGACTGTGCGTGAATGGCGCGTTATATCACAAGTATGATGAACCTCTACGTCGTTTGCGTTTCTCGTTATCTCGAAGACGAAAAGTAAAAAGGAAAAAAAATTAAAAACACATGTGCAATTCAAAATAAACATTCAAAAAACCTAAATAAAATTTGCTTTAAGTCAATGTTATTTTTTGTATATTTTTAATAAACGTTTTGGTATTTTAATAATTAAATGCATGATTAGTAATATAAGTCATAATGGGATAGAATATTTAAGCATAAATAGCATTGGCATTTATTAATTTATTTTGAAAACTTGTCATCTTGTAAGTATTGCATTTTTTTTGGTTCACGAAAGCATATTTTGTTTACACGTTCACCTTGAACTTCAGAGAATATATATAGATATATACATGTGTGTGTGTGTACAATGCGACCTCTATTGTCGGGACCTCCATAGATGCAACGCCCCCCCCCCCTTTTTTGTCGAATATCGATCGGTGTGCGCAAGCTCGGCTTGAGTAGATGGTGCGGAACCTCTATTTCTGCAAGAGTGATGCGGAGCCGATCCTGCTGCTGTGCCGATGATAGAGGCCGCAGTGTACATATTTATCCTCTTTCCCCTTTAATCAAACCCAAATATAGATTAAAAAAATCATTTTTAATAAATTTAAATTCGTATTAGGGTGGCACAAATTTGAGCTCTATTTTTTTCCCTTTTTCTCACCATTCAATTATCTTCTTTGAAGGAAAAAAAAAATTGTCGCGAAAGCTGCGAGCGTTGAAAACATAGGTCACTCAAGCCTCCCAAAAATTCAAATTTTTATTAAAAAATCGATTTTTTTTTCTCATCCACTTCTCACCCATGAATTTTGCGCTTAATAATGTTTTAATGAACCTCGCGAAAGCTGTAGCCGGCCAATGAATATTTAGTGGTCGCTCAAGAGCTTCGAAATTTCCAATTTTTTTTAACTCTTCTCACTCACAAATTTGACGCTTTGTAAAATTTTCAAAACAATTCATCGTTTTTCTTCAGAAACATATTTTTCAAATTTACCTCACACTTCTAACCCAAGAATTATAATCTTTGTTCTCATAGAATAATTCTTTAAGGCGTTACCCCCACTTGTAGCGCAAAAAGGCCTTTTTCATGAATTTTTTAAAAGAAAACTACAAAACTTTTTTAATCGATCAATATACCATCTTAAAGAACACATCTTGAAGAACTTTCAGTAATTTTTTTATTGAAAAATATTACATTGTTTAGTGGCAAATGGCCGTCAATGAAATAATGTTTTTATATACACGGTTTGCGGTGACCAAAATTGCAGCGAAGTGGATCATCTGAAAAAAACAATGCGGATGGATTTAGTCAAATATAAGTATAAACTAGTCTTTAATCGAAGGATTTTAAAAAATATTCATTTTTCACAAAATGGCGGACAGTCAAAGTTAATGGTTCGATTTTACGAAAAAACAACGGCCGTTTTTTGGCTATAAAACGGCCATTTTTTTCGAAAAAAAAATCGAACGATTAAAGACTACATTTTTATGTATTAAATAAGCCTGCAAAATTTCAAGAAGATCAGTTCATTAGTGTTCGAGTAATCTTGGTCACCGACTTCAGAAATGCCATTTTGAGAGAAACGCGTTTAAAGTTTCAATTTCAGTTTACACGAAGAAAATATTTTTTTTTGTAAACTTACATAGTCATCTATTCCGGGCATCAAAAAAAACTGCACTTCAAATTGCACTTCAAAAAAATGCAATAAAAAAAATCGATTTTTTCAAAATCGCAAGGGGGGGTAACCCCTTGCGTAACTAATATTATCGTTTTATTCGTAAAACTGAAATGGCAGCTGGAACTGCGATCGTAACTGTACTCTGTGACGAGCGACGTCATAATACAATAATACATAATAATACATAACAACACATAGCGTCTAATTGGTGTTTGTTACGAATTATTATAATAAATTGTTCAGAAAATGTAACACTTCGCTGTTCATTTTGTTTTTACGCTACAAGGAATTATTGTGCATGCGAAATTTATTTTGGGCGGAAATTGTAAATTTCGGAAACCTTGAGCGACCACTAAATATTCATTGGCCGGCTAGAGCTGTCGCGAGGTTAATGTTAAATTTGTAAAACGTAAAATTCAGGGGTGAGAAGTGGACGAAAAAAAACGACTTTTTAATGAAAATTTGAGTTTTTGCGAGGCCTGAGCGACCTCTAAATATTTTTTAACCGCTCGCAGCTCCGGCGACAATTTTTTTTTCTTCAAGGCCTTAGGCCACAGTAACGGGTATAAGATCATGTGCGAATTTAACATTTTTGTTCGTATGAAAAAGTGATTCACTCATAAAATTAATTACACATCTATTTAGTATGAATATCAAGCTGTTAGAAAATATATATATTTGTTTTCGATGTACAAAATGTCCGACTACTAACATTTTCTTTTGTTATCTTTTTTTAGGCGCTCCGCGGCGTGACATTTGGCATCCACAATTTTTTACCTAGAACAAAAAACAAAAATTCTCGTCAATCTAAATTAGAATACCTAGAGAAGTACGTACGGAATTTAAAAAATATTGTTTTATTCAAAAGGTGTAGGTATTTGAACTTAAGAAATGAATTTTCAGTGAAAAATTTCGTTATAACTGCTCATAAAATGAAAAGTTTTCGATTAATCAGAAATTCCGTACGTACTTCTCTGCGAAATGCAATTAGGAACATAGCTTTTTAATTTGAAGTAAATCGAGTGAAAATTGATAAAGTTATTTGTCACGCCAATTGGAAAAAAGCTGTTTCGAAAATTTGTAAATAGTCGGCCATTTTGTACATCGAAAAAAAAAAATTCTAACAGATTGATATTCATGCTAAATAGATGTGTAATTAATTTTATGAGTGAATCACTTTTTTATACCACAAATTAGATCATTATATTTGTTTTACTTGTCGAAGTTTAGAAGTGGATGGCCCATTCCCATGATTGTATGCGGAACTTTGGACCATAACGGCAGGTCCATAACCCTCAGACTCTGAATTCGGTCCACAACTTCTTTCCCTTTTTTTACAATCTCTCCAAAAGGATCGCACGAAAAAAAAACCTTAAAAATCTTGGATAAACCGGTTTTAGTTCGTTTTTCTTTTAATTTTTTTAAATTGTAACCGACTATTATTTTTAACACTAGTTCGCTCTCGCTGGGTAAAGATATTTTCTTGGGTGCGCGCAATGTGTAGGAGGATATCCTGCGGCTTCCTTGAAAGAGTCAACCAGTCGTGCACGAACTCGTTTCGTCTCAATATTTTTTTTTCCTTCATACATGCATTCCCGGACTAACGAGGAATAATTATTTAAAAAAAACGCCATAAAAAAATGTATATCCCGTCAAGGATATTCCGGGAACTTGCTCCGACATCAAGCTGCCCGAGAGCCTCCGAGAGATATCGCGAAAATAATAAAAATTGCACGAACCCGTTTGCATAAAAGAAAAAAAAACGAGTTCCGAATAAATGCGTACGAATACATTTTTTCCGGCCTATGCTTTTTTAAATCTGGTCAACGTTTTTCGTCACTTCGGCAGTTTCCGTAAATTTTTGCTTCGAGAAAAGATTTCTCGAACGTGGTAATTTTTTTACAGCTGAAAACAAAAACCCAATTTCGTTTAATTTTCGTGTTCGAGCTCGGAGCTTTGTTCAAATTTCCCGGGCGATCACCTGGACCGGTTCTAGATGGATTTGAAGAAAAAAAAAGCATCGAGTCCATTACAAATCGCACAATATGATTGGGTGAAATTTCATTGCGCAGCTGTCCTTCTCACCGACGACACCGGGCTGGAGTCACGCTCGCCTTTTGGGACTCCTCGCGGCGATCCTGGCTCTGTCCTCGTTTATGCTTCTCCTATCGACTGCGGCGGCCTTCTTTTTCGTGTCCTTCAACACTTACGCATTCATGGCGGCCGAGGTGAGTCACATTTTACATACATTACTTTCGTCACGCGTCGCATCGATGTGCGTTCAGGTTAATTGCGAGCTTTATTTTTACCTCATACCGAGCGGTCCTGGGTCCAATTGGGCCCGACCTGATATAGGGCAGTATTGGGCCCCGACCTAATATTGAACAATTCTGGGCCTGGCCTGACACAGGGCAGTATTGGGCCTCATTGGACCCGGCATGATATACGGAGATATTGGGCCCGATCTTATATTAGGCAGTTCTGGGCCTCATTGGGCCCGACCTGATATACGCGGGTATTAGGCCTCATTGGGCCCGGCCTGATATACGGAGGCATTGGGCCTCATTGGGCCCGACCTCATATTGAGCAATTTTGGGCCCGATCTGACATAGGGCAGTGTTGGGCCTCATCGGGCCCAGCCTGATATACGGAGGTATTGGGCCTCATTGGGCCCGATCTCATATTAGACCGTTCTGGGCCTCATTGGGCCCGGCCTGATATACGGGGGTATTGGGTCTCATTGGGCCCGACCTCATATTGGACAGTTATGGGCCTCATTGGGCCCGACCTCATATTGGACAGTTATGGGCTTCATTGGGCCCGGCCTGATATACGAAGGTATTGGGCCTCATTGGGCCCGACCTCATATTGGACAGTTCTGGGCGTCAATGGGCCCGGCCTGATATTAGGCAGTACTAGGCATCACGGGGTCCGACCTGATATTGGGCCGTACTAGGCGTCACGGGGCCTGAAATTAATTCGGCAATTCCTGGGATTGGCACGGCTTCGCCTTGTTTCGTGTAGTCTCGAAATTTACGGGTCCCGACCTTATTTGGCACAAACCTGAGGGTTGCGGGCCACGAGGCCCCGTTAGCAAGAATTTTAGTCTGCATTTGTAAGGATCAACCTTATTCTCGGATCCACCGGAACTCGATTTTTGGGTTAGATCTTATTCCCAAAACTTCCGGGTCTTATTTGTATAGTCTGACGTTATTTTGAAGCCTGCGACTTGATTCGTCTGGAGTGATCTCGTTTTGGGACTTGGGGAGTTTATTTCTCGGGTTAGGCCTCACTTTGAGGCTATGGGACTTGATTCGTTCGATGTGAGCTCACGTTGGGACCTTCGTTCTTGATTCATTCGGTCCGATCGCACTTTGAGGCCCTGACACGTAATAATGCCGACCTGATCGGTGTTTTAGGACCGAGGTAATTGATTCTTTCAGTCCGACCCCGTTTCAAGACTATCCAATTGAATTGTTCGCTCTGACCCAATTTTGGGACCGAGAACCATGATTCTTTTGGTCCAATCTCATTTTGAGACTCTGGGACTCAATTGTTTCGGTCAGACCTTATCTTTTTGGCCTCGGAAAGACAGCCGATAGAGGTCGACCTCCTTTTTGAGACCGTCAAGACGTCGGAGCCTACTTGGTTTACAGGGTCTGACCGTATTTTGCAACACCCTGCTACGATTACAGACCCAACGAAATTTTTCTCGCTCGACGTAACGAGCCTCCCACGAGATATTGATACATCTGTACGAAGGCATCACGAATCGTTCATAAATACAAAGGCAGAAACGCACGAACGTCGTGATGTACGCGTACACTGTCCACGGTGTGTTTAATCGTCGCGATTAAAGTCAAGGCCGCGCTCGCTCGCCATCGAACGTACGTGATCCGAGTGGCGTGAGAGAAAGATGAAAAGAAAAAATTAACGCGGCGATGGACCCGTTTGTGTTCGCGACGCGAAGGTGAATCACCGCGTGTCAACGAGGGCGTCACAGTAATCGCCACGTACGAGCGAGCACGCAACACGTGCCTCGCCTCAAGCACCACAATTATTGCGCAATGCAACATTGAATGCCCCATTACGAATTTTGTAGGTTAGGAAGTCGCTCCCGCGCGGTTTGATTCTTCGGTAAATGAATAAACGTTTTTAAGAGCGAAAACGTTGCCGCAGGAATATCCCACGAAATATTTTTCAATTATTTTGAGCTTTATTCTCGATTCTGGAGCGCTTGAAAATAAGAAGCGCCGTCGAAAACGCTACTGAACAGTGGCAGACGAGAAACCTTATATCGGCCAGGCAGGGCGTAGCCACCTTGCGGTGCCTCCCCGAACCGTCGCCCATAGCCACTTATTGGTGCTTTGCCGAAATGTCGCGCGTAGCCACCTAGCGGTGCTTTCGCCAACTGTCGCGCGTAGCCACCTAGCGATGCTTTCGCGAACCGTCATGCGTTATGTGTCCATATATGTTTTTTTTTATTCGTGCCTACATCTAATTGGTCAGTTACCAAATGTTTTGCCAACTTTATTGCCTAAACGCGTATTCGAAATTGGTATACGAATGCGGATATGTGTAGATCGATGTTTTCAACCGCCAGGCACTGTTGCAACAGCGTGATATCGATGTTAGATTGCGAAAACCCTCTCTTGGATGCCGACCTGTCCAAACCAGGCGTCTTAAGAGGGAAGAAAAATTATCCGGCTTCGCCCATATATATATATATATATATATATATATATATATATATATATATATATATATATATACGGGCACATGCGTATATGGTGTCGCGATCGATAGAAAAAGAGACACGGTTCACTATAGAGATACATCAATCATCTTATATAATCGGCCGGGTTTAGTATCGCGTGAGGTTATAAACGAGTATCATGGGCGAGAGGCGGGGGGGGGGGAGAGAGCAAATTATACGTAAATATAAAGTGCAGAAAAAGCCACAATACATACATTTATGAGTTCCCTCGTTGACTGTTTCCGCATACCGTCAATTTTCTCTTATCTAACCTCCGTTGTTAGAGAGACCTTGAAATAATAGCTTGATCCTTCCTTCCCATGGCTCTCTATTATTAGTCACTTCTTTTTTCCTCCTCTCAAAAAGGTGTTTTTCCCCGGACTGACCCACATCCACTTCTCAATCAATTCTATACTTAATGTTTTAGTTCCTTTAATCTTTGTCGCGCGCAGAACACGTTTCTCTGGATTGTGTGTGTGTGTGTGTGTGTGTGTCTGTATTCGCCGAGATGGGCTACCAGAACCACGTGATCGGGCCGCGAATGGCGTCATCGTCGGTGAGTGGATCGACGCGCCGACGTGCCGCACGCACGTCGATTGGTACCTAACCTCGTTTTTTGTTTTTTTTTTTCGGTCACGCCGCGCTAATTTGGAAGAAGTATTACGCGCAGGACTTTTCTTGCGAGGAAATGTTCTCCACTTAACTATTTCTTAAGGGATAACACCACTCTAGCGGCAGAAGATAAGGCCCAACTTTGACAACTTATTTTGGGAGTATGAAAAAAGAAATAGGATTTCTTTTGAGAGGGTTTATTTAACACATTAATGTATTTTTAAAAAATGTATTATAATTTCCATACAAAATGGCGGCGACAGAGTCCATCTTGAAAAACGTGTTTTTTACAAATAGCTTCACGGGAGGATGGTTTTCTCGTAAAGTATAAGACCTGGAACAAAAACCAAAAAAATATAATCTATATATTATTAGCTGTGGGACAACGTGGGGATTTTTTATCAAATTTTGAAAAAATGGCGCACTTTGAAAGAAATAAATCGATTATTTGCCTAAAAAATAAGCAGTACATTGTTTTTTTTTTTAAAGTTTGCATTTAATAAAAAAAAAAACGGCTACGTACTACCATGGGGAATGTAATTGTGAAGGTACTAAGAAATTTTCGCATCGATCCAAGCAAAGGTGTTCGAGTAATTCGTCCTCCCAGTTTGAAAAAAGTGGTTGCAAGAAAAATGCGTTAAAACTTGTACGAGCACTTAAATCCTTGAAATTTTTGTTTACCTTTAATCTTCGATGTCCGCACCATACGAGAGAAATTTTGGTTTACTTTTAATCTGCGATGCCTGCACCATCCTAGAGTGGTGTTATCCCTAAATTGTTCCATTTAACGATTTATTTATTCGTATATTTAATCAGCGAAAAGAATCTTCGTGAAGAACGAACGAGTCACGTGACGCTTGGCGCGTAAAATAATAGTGGGGGTAAAGGGGTGGAGCCTGCGCGGTGGAAAAAAATGTTCGTCATGCGCGAACGTAGCGACGCCACTTATAATCGCGAGACAATGTGTGCGCAGCTCGCGGCGACTCCTCACGGATACGTGCCGAAGCTCGTGCCCGTTACCGTTACGCCGGCCCTCGCAGGGTCAACGACCGATCTCGTCGTATTCTCGTCGCGAGTACCATTCGTTTGTGCGAGATCAGTCTCGCCGGGCGATCGTCTCGTATCGTATCCAAAATTCAATTGGTACGTTCAATGCTAATTGAAATTACGACAATTTATGAGATATTTGATTTACTTATTTTGCCCTCGTTGCATTTTTCATGCTTATTTTTCCCGTTCGTACGGCGAAGCGATCGCGACATGCTGCCGCTGTGAGGCGACTATGACTGACCAACCTCAAGATGACCGTTAATTAAACGCGTTCGCGCAACACAGCGCATTTTTAAACACGTTCAAAAAATAAATAATATGAACAACAATGATGATGATAATAGTAACAATTATTGTAATCAATTTTGAAAAGAATAACAATACTAACGGTGTTACAATAATAATGATGATAACGACAACAACCCGACACTAACAATAATGATGACGTTAATAATAATAATACTAATAATAATACAATGACACTAACAATAATTATGATAGCCATAATCACAGCAATAACATTAATACTATCAATTATATAAATAGTAACAAATAATATAAATAATTTGAATAACATTAATAATAATAATAACTATATATGAAAATTATTTTAAATAATAAAAAAAACTATATATGACAATAAAAATTCTGGTTGTTTTTGTTCTTATAATTATTCGTTGTTTTTTTCCAATGTAAATATACACTAGGCAAAAGAATTAAAGGATATTGAAAAAGTCCGCCAACTTTAGGGTCATTTTTAAATAGCTGTAACTCCTCGAAAAATGGTCGTACAGCAAAATAAAAAAAAAGCAAATCGAATTAATTTTTTTTGTCAAAAAAAAAGTTTTTTTTTTAATTAATTTTTTTTTATTAAACAAAAACTTGTTCCCGTTGTTCAACAATCAACATTTTTTAGCATCGGAAATTCGTATCAATGCCAAAAAAAATTGTGATTCTCAAAAGACGAATAAAAGGTGGTAGATTTAGCCTCTGATCGATTTTTGGCAAAAACCACAATTTCGATCATTCGGAACACAATGAAAAAAAAATCGCAGGGGTTTAAACTTTTGAGGGCTTTTTTAGGATACTTTGAG
Source organism: Ophion slaviceki (assembly GCA_944452715.1). Lineage (NCBI taxonomy): Eukaryota > Metazoa > Arthropoda > Insecta > Hymenoptera > Ichneumonidae > Ophion > Ophion slaviceki. The sequence goes on from OX101789.1 coordinate 1,571,260, forward strand.
GTAAAAAAACCGATTTTTTTTCGATCTATTCGATATTGGCAAAATAATCCTTAGTTAAAAGAATATTCGTAAATATGCCATTTTCACGTTTTTTTAAATCCATTTTCCCGCATAAAAAAAATCTTGATAAAAAAATGATAAAAGCATCTTATAGAGAATACTTAAAAGTTTCCAAAACCCTCTGGTTTTTTTCTGTGCGACCATTAGTCTCCGAATAATCAGTCATCAAAGTCAAAAGTGTCATTTTTGCTTTGAACATCGATAACTCAGCGAGAAAAAATCGTACAGAGCTCCCCCACCGCTCAAATTAAAGGGAAAGAATCCAGCTAGACGATCCTTTTAATCCGATCGTCCAAAAAAATTTATTAAAGTCCGTGCAGCGTGTGAAAGATGAGCAAAAATTTTGAATTTTTTTTTACTTTGGTTTTTTGATGGCTACTAAAAATTGACTGATGCGAAAAATGTTTAAGCTCAATATCTCAAAACTAGAGATTCACACCTTCAATTTGCTTTTTTTTATTTTGCTGTACGACCATTTTTCGAGGAGTTACAGCTATTTGAAAATGACCCTAAAATTGGCGGACTTTTTCAATATCCTTTAATTCTTTTGCCTAGTGTAGTACAGCCGGGTGTTTTTTTTAAATTATTTCTGACCAACTTCCATATAGAAAATTCATATTTATTTATCAGATGGTAAAAACGATTTTGCAGTTCAAGGACCCGAGCATAATAGCCACAAAATTTACAAGCCCCGGACTTGCGAATGTCTAATTTCGAATTCAAATTTTGCCAAGTTAAAAATCTCGCATATGCGGTCCCTAGACGTCCGCATCTCTCGTTCCCCGTGTGCGTCTCTTCTAACGGTTATTCCTAGCGGAAAGTTTGCGCCTTCGTGACGTTTCGAGAAAGTTCGGCACAGATATTATACGATAATCTCGTTTGGCGTAGGGATTTTAACGACGAGGAGCAGCGGAGGCGCGAGAGCTCCGAGGTTATTGGACTTGACGAAAGAGTATAGGGGTGGGAGGAAGGTCACGGATTTCCCAATAAAAAGCACTTGGTTTGAGAATCCAATATGGCGAACATCGTAACAGGTCGGGGAATGAGAGGAATTTGGTTGAAACGTGCCGAAAAAATTATCTTTGAATTCAGTCTAGGGATTTTCCCCTGGACGTTTTTCTAGGGAAAAAATGAAATCAGTCTACGCATACGGCCCAAATCAAAATTAACCTTTACATCAGTCTAGGGACTTCCTCTAGAGTGGCTGTTTCTAATGGAAAAACGTAATCGGCGTAAATTTATTCTCCTCGACCGGTGTATTTTTCTACGGGAAAACTTAACCAGTCTAGGGATAATGTTGCAAATCAAAATTAGCTTTTAACTCAGTCTAGGGATTTTTCCGAAAGTGATTTCTAGTAAAAGAAAAACGAAATCAGTAAAGGAATAATGCTGCAAATAAAAAGTAGCCGTGAACTCAGTCTAGGGATTTTCCCCTCCAAGCTGGACTTTCGGTAGGGGAAAAACGAAATCAGTCCAGGCGTTCGGCGCAAATGAAAATTAGCATTGAAATCAGTCTAGGGATTTTTCCTAGTGGAAACACGAAATCGGCTTACGTCTCCCCAGAGCGGCGTTTGGCTTCTAGGGGAAAACGAAACCACTCTAGGGATAATGTCCCAAAACAAAATGAGCCTGGAGCTCAATCTAGGATTTTTCCCCAGGGGAAAAAGTTCTTCTAGGGGAAAAACGAAATCAGTCCAGGGATATGGAACAAACCGAAATTGGTCTTGAAATCCGTTTAGGAATTTTTCCGTAGAGTTCCTTTTTCTAGGGGAAAAACGAAGTCAGTCTAGATATAATGCCGCGAAGCAAAATGAGCCTTGACCTTTAAGGCGAACCAGTAAAATCGGTTTCCTTCTCTGAGGCCCATATTTGTGGACGATTATAAAACGTGTTTTCACTCTTTTCTTTTCTCGTTATTCTCCTTCAATGCCGTTTACCCGCGCGCAGTGCATACTACTGGGTGTCAGAACGATTCACGTAATGCTGCGATACGCGATACACCTCTACGACACCCGTTCGTCACCAAGATCGTCCGACAAGCGTGGACCACTCGCTTATTACACCGAGCTCATCTCCGAACTGACCGTACTCGCGGTCGACTTTCTACATCACGTTCACATGCTCTTCTGGAGCAATATCTTCCTCAGTATGGCGTCCCTGATAATATGCATGCAACTGCGTTATCTGTTCCACGAGATACAACGGAGGATCACGAAGCACCGAAATTATCTGGCGGTTCTCAGCCACATGGAACAGAAGTGAGTATCGCGTTGGTTTTGCAGATGGCGTACGGGCAGCGCCACCAGCGACGATTTCAACGAACGGGCCCATTTTTTGCCGATCAAAAGAATTTTCCGTCCATTTTCGGAAAGTAAATGGTCCAATAGCGTTGATAAACGTTTCGCAGTGGTTCACAATTTCGCCGCTTGGGGCGCTGCCGACTATACTTGCACGTAATCTATGCGCGATTCGCCAAGACTTCCGCCCCATTGAAAAATCCGTTAGCGATTGCGGCCTCGAAAAGAAGCTAAAAAAATATTTTCGCGCCGAATTTCAGCTATCCCATGGCGTCCCCGGACGAGCTCGCCGAGAATTCCGACAGTTGCGCCATCTGCTGGGAAAAAATGGAAACGGCGAGAAAGTTACCGTGTGGTCATTTGTTTCACAATTCGTGTCTGCAATCGTGGCTCGAGCAGGACACCTCTTGTCCAACATGCCGTTTAGTGCTGAGCATGCAAGCGAGCCGTAGGGAAAACACGCCGGAAATACGAGCCGAGTCACCAGACACGCAAACCTCAGTCGGACGCAACGACAATCACTTCTTTCACTTCGATGGCTCGAGATACGTTTCCTGGTTGCCGAGTTTCTCGGTAGAGGTCACCCACAATCGTCCCAGGAGCGACATTCTCATGCTGGCCCACAGCAATTCGCAGCTCGACGCTATGGCGAGACAGGTTAGTCCGTCTAACCTACAAATTGGAAACTCCCACTTTCTAACTTGTCGCAATTCGTTTCCAACGCGTTTCGAACATTTCCTGGCCCCTCTTCATCGACCACGTGATTTCCTTTCTTCCAAATCTCCATGAACATACGTCCACTTTCCGTTACGAACGCATCGCAAAATGGCGGCGCTTCGAATCGCGAATACGTCGTTTTTAACACTTTGTGTGTGCAAAGTAAATTGCGCAATTCAATAATTATTTTCAGCTATCCCGAATCCAGGATGAATATTATTTTATCAATGCAATTTAATAATAACATATGTCAGCGACAAAAAAAATCGTAGGAAATTTTTTAAACGTATTTTTCCAATTTTCAAGGTCCAACAACTTTTCCCGCACTATCCGAGGAACGTGGTCCTCGAGGATCTGAGGACGACGAGATCGGTCGAGCTTACCGTCGAGAATATTTTCGACGGGAGGCTATCCTTGCCCCATCACGTTATCGAGGAACCGGAAGTGGAGTCACTGAGCCATGCGCCGTCCGTGACGAGCCGCATATTGCCGAGTCCACTGGCCGAGAAAACGTGGGATCCGAGATTCGAAATTCCCGCCGCTGACAGGTACTTTTTTCCGTACAGCCTTAATATATATATATATACATATATTTGACAAAAAAAATCATCAAAAAAATCTGAAAAAAAAACGAGAATTGAAATAACGGAGTCTGATAGCAAAATCAAATTCAGAAGCATCAACAAAACAGTGGAACATATCAATATTGCTTAATATTCTTGTTTTTCGAAACTGGCCAAAAATGTTTGGAAAAACTTGAAAACCATCAAGTATTGATATTCCAAAAATTGCAACGAAGAAAACGCAAAATAAATATTAGTCGCCTAAAAAAATTTTTTTAAGTTTTGTGGATTTAAATTTTGGGTTTGAAAAAATGGTCAATTATGAAATTTTTTGATTTTTCAAACCGACGAAAAAAAGAGCGCGAAAAATCTTCAAAAATTCTAAATAATAAAATCTCGGCACATCTTGCGATTTTTCAATTCGACGAAAAAAAAAAAAAAACACAGCGGCGAGGAGCCCTCGACACTGGGCGGCAGATTCTCAAAATCGTCGTCCGAAAGGGAGAGAATTCTTCAGCGCAGGAAGGAGCACTTGTTGCTCACCGCTAGGCGAAAATACGTCGAGAGGCATCGGGGCCAGCAGGAAGTGGACGAGTCCTCGAGCAGAACATCCTCGAGCGTCGACGACGCGATCTCTTAAGTTCGATTTCGAGCCGCGAGGAAAAAAAAAACAAACGAAACAACAAGAAAAATCGTTCTGGTACTAAATCGCCGCGGCGATGAGACCCTACACGAGCATCGTTTTGAACCTATAGGCTTCGAAGCTTTTGCTGTTTGAAAAAAAAAGCAACAAAAAAACATGGCCATCCGAGGCCTGATGATATTAACTTCGCATTGATACGAAAGACGGAAGAGTATGTTCTTTTGTTCTCGTTTACTTCTTTTTTTTTGTTTTTCGAGTAACGACACTTTGTGTACTCGCGACTGACGAAACTTCCGTCTGAAAACTACATCGGTTTTTGATTTATTTTTTTCTCGCTTTTTTTTGTACGCATCACGTCACACGAGACTCGAGGTCGGGAGACGACGCACTTCCGTTCTCCCAACACACATATATGTATTTTTAAAAAACTCATTGTAGGGTGGCCTTGTGTTTTTTTAAGGGTCCTGCGCAGAAATTTCGCTACCGAAACAATATGATTTTCAATTTGTCGAGTCCTTTTCGAAAAAAAATACTGCGTATTTTTGTGACGAGTTGTATGTGTCGGAAAGAAATGAGCATTCGGAAAATATCGAAAATTCTATTTTGAAAACAGCAGAATGAAGATAATTGAATTCCGAATACGAAATCACTCCTGAAAAACTTTCCTCGTGCATCCCATCGTCGAGAAAAAAAAATCAAATGGAACTGAATTTCATTCAAACGCAATGTTTTTTTGAGTATTTTATATTCGGCTCAAAATGGAATTTTCGTTTTACCAAAATGTTAAAAAAAAATTTCCTCGTGCATTGCATCGTCGAGAAAAAAAAATCAAATGGAACTGAATTTCATTCAGACGATATTTTTTTTTTGATTATTTTATATTCGGCTCAAAATGGAATTTTGGTTTTACCAAAATGTTTTGAAAAACTTTCCTCGTGCATTCCATCGTCGAGAAAAAAAAATCAAATCGAATTGAATTTCATTCAAACGAAAAGTTTTTTTTTGATTATTTTATATCCGGCTCAAAATGGAGTTTTCGTTTTACCAACATTTTTTTTCTGGCGAATACTGCGTGACAAAAATGCGTTATATTTTTTCCGAAGACGATTTGATCATTAAATATCATATTTTCCTCGGTGACAAAATCGCCGCCGCAGACCCTTAAAAACCCATCGCCATCTACGGGATACCATTTGAATCGACCTGCTCGAATACATCTTCGACACAGTCGATCATGAGGGGTGTTTGCCAGAAAGTCAAATAGTTCCAGGCGACGCTCTGTTCGGTGTGAGTTTTTTCCTATACGGCGGTTTGTTGAAAAAATGTAATCAAAATTTTTCAATGCACCAATCAAGTGCTTTCGCTTAAGTGTACAATAACGAGCTGCATTAAAAACGTATTTTGCCATATTTCAATACGAAGTTGACCTTCGTATGTCCTCTGTGAGACCGTATAGAAAAAACTGATTTCCTACAGATGCGGCGCCCCTTGAAACCAGTCGACTCACGTCGGAAACGAATTTCCGGTTTGTCAACAGGCTGGAACGTATTCGAGTGGCACTGTTCAAATGGAACAGCCTGTATACGTGCACATATATGGGACAGCTGTAATGATGGGATGACTATATACACATTTGAGATTAGCTTCCGATAACCCGAGCAAACCCAAACACCCTTGGAAGCGGCTTGCGCAAGCCCCGCCCATTCCGCCAACCCCCCTCCGTCCCCCTTGACGATTCAACGTAATCGAAGGAACTCGATTCTAGATATTCCAATAATACGAAGTTACATATTGCTGATCGCAGGCTGTGTTTTTACGCGAAGTTCTACTTAAAGAGAGATAACCTAAGAAACCGCACGTGATTATTCTGCAACGATCCCAGTTTTTTTAGTCCAACTCTCACGTGAGCGCGGGAAAGAGGAAAAGATGTCCCCTCTGTTCTCCCGACCTCTAAAAATATTCATACGTGTACTACATATTGTAGCATTATGGTCGTGTTAATCGCTTTAGCGAGTTCGGGCTCGTTATAACCCCGAAATAATGAAAGTGGCGCGAGAGCGAACTTCCTGGGGGAGGGGCGGCGGCGCTGCAGTCGCCGCGTGGCGCCCCCTCGTCCCGGATTCCAAGTTTCAGGTTAGATTTAATTTTAAGATTGTCGCCTAAGTCGGCAGCAGCCGCGAAGGTGCAAATGTGATTTTGCGAATTCACGAGGAGAGGTTAGAAATCCTTTTGAAAATTGTGTTTGGAGCTGTATTTTTTTCGCGATGTTACGCGCCGGAGAACGAAATAGCGATTATACGATTTCTGGCCAAGTCGCTGAGCATTGAATTTATCGTGCTGGTACTATTTTTCTTTTTTTTTTTTATCGTGTTTCCGTTCGCCAGTATTCGAATCTTCATGCGCGGCCATTTTGTCTATTTTTTTTAACTTCGCTTTTGCTTTCGCCGGCTTATCTTATTTTTTTCGATATCGAAATCACCTCTAATCTCACGATTTTTCTAGTAAAAACGATATTTGCAAGAACAAAAAAATTGAAAGTATCTGGCGCCACCTTAGGTATCGTTCAATCGTCGGCCGCTAGGTTCGCGAAGAACGCATCTTGTTGGCACATTCAATACGCTGCAATCCACCCGTTTATTCTCGATACTGATTTTCCCCAATACTTATGCACTGTCATTAATTGTCCCAATAAGTACACATTCCCCACCTGGTTTTTCATGCATATGTGCCAAGTTACCTAGTTAAGGGGGGGGGAGCTTCACCAAGGCCTCGATTTGTTCCATAATTAAATTTTCATTCCATTGCGTCAGTCGATCACAAAATTTAGCTTTTCTTTTCGTTTCAAAATTTACTTTAATCGTGATATGCATTCGCGAAATTATTCTAAAACGTGCCTGGAACGAGAGTCCATTGTCGTTGACGTTTTTGTCTTTTCTTTTCCATTACTCGCACGAGAATTTTTTCATGATTAATTCGTATCCTCGATGCTTTTTGTCACTCGAATGGTGCCCGCCGCAACGCTGTCATTATTATACTCTCCAAATAGTACAGTAATTGAGGAGAAACATCAAATGAGGTTATGTACGAGATTTCGCGGATTTTCGATGTTTGGTTACGAGTGCCATGCACGCGCGCACCCAATTTGACGAGTGGTAGAAAATATCTCCATTCGGACAACGTACTTGAAACTATTATTATTATTATTATTATTATTATTATTACCACCATCACTATTACTATGACTCCTATTATTATTTTGAATGTCAATATTACAATAGTATAAATATTATTATTGTTATTATTGTTACCAAATTTAAGATCGCAGCGATGGAGTCTCGCAGTCCCGAGTCACACAATATTGGTTGTACGATATAGTTGTTTAAGAATATTTGCACTTTTCTTTACCGTCCCATGAATATTTAACGAATTGCCTTTAATTTGCGTTCATGCGACGAGGAAATGCATCCGCCATCGTCTATTCCTTCTCACCGCCGCTATTCAGAGATCAAAGTTTTGAGGTTAGAGATACGATACCCGAATCGTACTCGAGGAACAATGGGAATACTGGCATTTTCGAGGTTATGTACCAATTTATCGCGAATTTTCACTGTGTGGAAATTCCAAGGCTACGGAAAGATCGGTGACGATAAATTGACCATGCTTTGGCTCGTTGTTTATAGCTCTGCGGTTCATTTCCTGATTTTGCTGAGTTATTGGGTCGGTTTGGTCTTCCATTGTCTCGAGTTTGGGTATTTTGGAGCGGCCATTTTGTGTACTACTGAATTAAGCCGCTGGGCGGCGCCTCGGGCCGTTTCTTATTCTCGAAGCGATGCGACGCTTCCGTCGATGCTTATCATCTTCGAAACGAAATAGTATTTTTCTCCTTCATGATTTTTTTGTTTGTTTAAAATGTGCGGTAACTCGCGATGCGCGATATTAATTTTTCCCGAAGTTTCGAAACAGTTCAACGAGAGAAAAACAAAAACGGCATCCCTAACCTCTAAAATATATTATCGCGTACGATATTTTGTTTCGCGGTTTTCACGACGTGGTGAATTCTTCGAATCGCGCGTATATGCACGTACGTGCAGTATTCACAGATTATTCAATAAGAATAATGATAATGATAAGGAATAAAAAAAAACGAAACGGCGCATCTAACCTTGAAACTCACGGAAAAAAATACTTCTTTGTAATTAGTGATCGAGCTATTTATTGCCTGTAGAATTTAAGAAATCAGACGTAACAGATATGTAAGGTTATGTGATGTACAAAGCAATTTTCTTGTACGGCAAATAATTCGCATCATCGAGCTTTATCCGCATTTCTATGGTCGCTTTGTGTGTCATAAACGAAATAAAAGCCTCGAGCTCTGTTTCATTTCTTTAATTCCTTTTTTTTCATTTGTAAATTGGATTTGCGAGTTGGGTGGTTTCTTTTTTCTCTGCAGATCGATGAAAATGACCGCATCGCTCATATGTGCATCATATTATTAATCCTTCCACAATATCTTTGTAAATATTGAAGAAAAGAAGAAATGAGTTTGGGGATCCTTAATGTAGTCACTAAGCCAGCGCTTCATGTCTAGGGATGTAAGTGGAGTAAAGACAAATAAATTACATTATTGATTGTTGTAGTTATACATGTACATTATTTTTCGCACGCGTTCATCGAAGGGAAGAAAAAAATGACGCGATCGGCGAAGAGACGAAGCTTCTTTTGACCGCCCATCTTTTATAGCCGACATTAATAGTAGCTCCCTCCAGAGCCAATCGGCAATGAGGGCTTGCACTAGTAGCGCGGTGCCGCGGAACTTTTGCGACTGAGCCTGGCCGTCTTTGCTGTTTCTTTTTCTCCAAGGATCGCGACGGGATTGCGACGTTTTCAAATTGTAAGTCGTAGAACTCATAAATATTCCCACTACAAGAAATAAATACTAATTATCGTAGAATTTAACCCTAACCTGGAAAACGTCCTTTCGTTAAGTGTTCGCCCGATAATTCAAACGCAAATTCTGACGACAGGCTTACAAAAACCCTTTTTTGCTTTGAGTCCTAAATATTTCAGCGAATGGTACGTTACTGATAACTGTTATCGTTTTATTGCTCTTCGAATTATATTTTTCGTAATTCGCGAAGTGTCGTGCATCCGTTGATGCGATGCAGCTTCAAAGACCCAAACATTGTCTCCTCCAACGATTCGATCATCAAAATCCGAACGAACCCAAACGTCTCTTTCCCTCCCAACGATTTGATGATACTGACTCAAACGCAAACATTGTTTCCCACTGATGCGATCGTACAACCTAAAACATCTTTTCTTTGAACGATTTGACTAACCCAAACAAACCAAATGTGATAATGCTAACCCAACAAACACAAACATTGTTTCTCACAGATTTTATCATACAACCCCGAACATGCTTTTCTTCTCTGAATGCTTTGATCAGACTAACCCAAACAAACCCAAACGTCTCTCTCTCTCCCAACGATTCGATCATAAAAACCCTCTTTTCTCTTTCTCTCCCAACAATGTGATGATACAAACCCAAACAAACATAAACATTGTTTCCCACCGATTCGATCATACAAACCCAGCCATTGTCTTTCCCTCTCTGAATGACTCAATCACACAAACCCAAACATTGTCTCTCTCCCAACAACTCGACCATACAAACCCAAACGCCTCTTTCTCAACGATTCAGTCATATAAATCCAAACATTGTCTCTCTTCCAACGATCCCATCTCATAAACCCAAACATTGTCTCTTTCTCTCTTGTTCTTCGCACAAGGGGCTATACCGACGAGCGTCACCTGGTGACGATAAAAAATGAAACTGCGAGATGGATCGTAGCGTCGAAACTTAAAGATTCTCTTTTTCATTTATTGTTTATAAAACACAGGCAGGGTAGTCTCCGACGAGTCGGCACGGTGATGGTAGACTCTCGACGATTGGCTCAACCGATGAAATTCATGACGACTATGTGAAGTATCACATGGGCAAATATGAAATCGGCGAATCCTCGTTCCGGGCTTATTCCATGAAACTGACTTTTGTTCTGCGGATTCACTTGCAATCGCAGGCAAACTGAAAAAGTCAAAATCGGTGAAATATTCAGTGGACTGAGCGATTCTTTTGGACAAAACATAATTCTTGCGCCAGGTTGGAAATAAGTTTTAGATGAGTGTGGCAAGCCACCCTGAATAGTACGATACCGTCTTGTATTCGATACAATGATAAATTTACATCATACATACACACTAGAGTGGCACAAATTTGAGCTCTTTTTTTTTCTTTTATTTACCATCCAATTACCGTCTTTAAAGAAAAAAAAAATTGTCACCGAAGCTGCGAGCGGTGCAAAAATATTTAGAGGTCGCTCGAGCCTCCCAAAAATGCAAATTTTCATTGAAAAATCGATTTTTTTTCGTTCACTTCCCACCCGTGAATTTTACGCTTTATAATTTTCAAATCAACGTCAAATAAATAAATCACGCATGCACGATAATTCCTCGTTGCATAAAAACAAAATAAACAGCCAAGTGTTACATTAACTGAATAATTTATTATAATAATTTGTAACGAACACTAATTGGACGATATGTGTTATTATGTATTATTGCATTATGGCGTTGCAGTTTGACTAGTAAGATCAATTGTGGGACGCATTACAATGCACGGAAAACAGCTGCCATTTCAGTTTTACGAATTACATAATTTTGTTCACGGGCAAGAGCTTTGAATTATTTTATGAGAACACATATTATAATTCTTGGGTTAGAAGTGTGAGGTAAATTTGAAAAATCAGTTTCAAAAGAAAAAAGGACATTTGAAATTTTTACAAAGCGTCAAAGTTATGAGAAGAGTAAAAAAAAAATTGGTGAAAATTGAAAATTTCCAAGCACTTGATTGGCCGGCTAGAGCTTTGCAAGGTTCATTTAAAAATTACAAAGCGTCAAATTCATGGGTGAGAAGTAGACTAAAAAAAGTCGTATTTTTAATGAAAATTTGAATTTTTGGGAGGCTTGAGCGACCTCTTAATATTTTTTTACCACTCGCAGCTATCGCGACAATTTTTTTTCTTTAAAAAACAATTGTATGGTGAAAATTACAAACAAAATTATAAATATGACGTGTGTATATATATATACATTAAATTTAGTAAAAAGAAAATGAACATCGAAAAGACATGGGTCGGTTTGAAGCCTAACAAGAGTGCGAGGGACAATAATTTAATTCACGATTTTCTTTTTTTCGAAATTTATTGGTTCGCAAAAGAGTGGAATTTTACCTGCTAAAACGAAGCAGGAGACGCAACTGATGAAACCGCTGAGAAAACTGTTGAACGGGAAAGTCCCAACGAGACAACAGTACACAAACTGTATGACACCAGTTAGAAAGATGTAGAGCAAATAAGCGTCAATGATTTTGAGCTTTTTCGGCGTAGTCTTTGTGTACTCCTGCCAGAATTTTCCGATCACCGTAATCAACGCCATCGTGACTTCTTTTCTTTCTGTAGTCGGTTATTATTTGCGACGATAATAACGGGAGATCAATCGTAAAGAATATTTGGTGCGGTGAAAAATGGAAAAATAGTCGAGTCTGACGCGTGGCAGAGTTACGTTCGACCACCTCGACCGGCGAAAGCGAGTACGGGAGTGTAGTCACAGATGGCGCACTCGACGATGAATTTCCAGCGAAGAGAGCGCTGTTGGCGGTTAAGTGATTTTTTGGGGACTCGGTCGGTAAGGAAGAATGGTCGATTAGTTTTAAGTTTTTTGGGGTTAGTTCAAACGTGACCAGGATAGGAGTGCGGGGGAGTTGGAAATACTTCATTTGAAAAACACTGCGGACGCGGTGTGTACATTTTTATGTGCGTCCGCAGTGGTTGATTCGGGACGACCATTAAGGGGGAGATCCCTTTGAAACGTAAAGAGCTTATGGCCGAAGATGAACTCCCTGAGGATCCTGAGGCATCATTTTATGCCCTCGGAATCGCTGTTTAATCGGTAAGTCATTTAGTCGCAACATTTTTTAGTCTTGAAATTTCAAACGCGTTTTCCTGAAAACCCACTTTTTTTTTAATCTACAAAATAACACGGTAACTATGTGATCGGTCATTTTTTAACTTTTCACACTTTTAGATAATAATTTCCGTCTATGTTAACCTAAAAATCCTTGGAAATTATTTTTTAAGAAACCACTTTCTCATTAACAAATACTATAGTATAAATTTCATGAAAATTAAATGTTTTTTCAAACACGTGCTACTTTTCTTTGCATTTTTTAGGTTTACATAGAGCGTGTGGGTATGAAAAGGCTAAAACTTTTTGACTGGTGTTTTAGATGAATGCACCAGACGCTAGGTTGTACGTCGTGGAACAACTCAAGCAGAAACCGTCCGAAGCAAATGTACAGCCGCCTTTTTTTATTTCAGGGGATGATGCCTTCAGGCGAGGAAAAAATTTGCTGATTTTCATGTTTTTTTTTTTACAGATGGATTTCATTACCATTTTTAGGACTTAGGGTATGTTTCATTATTACTTTTGGCTATTACATGGTATTTTTAAAATTAATCTGTGAAAATGGCGGACGTATGGTACAGTCTTTCAAACAGCTATTTTAAAACTGGCGTAATGTATAGCTAGAAAACTTATCGACTGATTCTGATGAAACTTTGTATAAATCTTTCTAACCTTATAGACTACATGAACCTAAATGTTTTCGAAAATAAAAAAAAAGCATTTTTTATTCGAAAGTGTAGCCATTTATTTGGAAAATTCAATAATTTTTATTCAAATCGTACTATTTCATTGATTTATAACATTTTTCACTTTTTCTTGGTTCATATTCTGCGTATGAGTATTAATGAAAAAAACCTTCGTTGCTTATTTTTTTCAAATTAATCCCGCCGACACTACGTGTCACGCCGTCTGACAACATCCGCCGCAAAGCATTTAGAAGATCGTGCCATATCTCCGCCATTTTTAAACAATACCGAAAAAAATACCATGTAACAGCCAAAAGTGGTAATAAAACATACCCTAAGTCTCAAAAATGATAAAGAAATCTTTCCTTAAAAAAAAACATGAAAATTAGCAATCTTTTTCTCGCCTATCTGCCCCTTTGAAAAAAAATTATTTGGAAAATTAGAAGATGTAATAATAGGTACATAAGATTTCAATTATGTAGAATAAATAGTTTCGCCACAAAAAATCTTGAAAAATCGTTCAATTCCGTCTGCTTGAAAGAATCTCTCCCTTAAGGCTAAGGTCACACCGATCGAGCGGCCATGAGTGCGAGGGAGATAGCTGAATTGCAGTTTCCCAGGGTTCTTCGGGACGAATCATATTCCGGAAAAAAAGAAAAGAAACCCCTTTCGCTCTGTTGAAAGACAAATAAAGTCTTCGTCTGCTCGAAATGTAATCCGTCTAACAGGGAAGTTCGCCGTAGGTTTTTTACCGACTGGGCGTGTGACCCATGTCCTCAATTCAAGAAAAAGTAATATTTCCGAACGGACATCACGTCTGGTGTAAAGTAACCGGTTGTTAGAGCTGCTCGGTGCCCGCCAGATGGGCCTGCCTGTAACGAATGAACTCATGATCCCTATGGTAGTTTGCCAACTTACTTTACCTCCTGGAACAAACGCAAGTATTTGAATTTCGCAGGATAGTCACTGTAGGAAAACCTACCCTACGGGCTGTCGGTATATATATAGAGGTTCCATTTATCGGTAAAGTAGGTAGCCGAAAGCAGGTGGCGATTTCACAGTCGGCTACAGTATACCGACTGATGGTAATGATGTTTGCCTGCCCTCAAAGAGTGTGAGGTCGATAAGTCGGAGTTAACTTTGGCGTTTTCCTCGCTAGCGCTTCAGTTGCTTGCGTTAACAACGATTGAAATGTTGCGGACGAAAGTGTATACGTGGAAAAAATTTCGCGAAATTTCAAGCTCGGACTTTGAAAGTCTAGTGATCGAAAATCAGTAAAAAAAATGGCGGCTCGATGAATCGACTGCCGTCTTACAAAGCGCACAAGACCAGCGATTGCAGTCACCAAACAGGAAGTCTTCAAAAATGAAGCCATCCAAATTTGGTCAGGGTGTAACTTTTTTTTGGCTTTTTCCTATTTTTTCGTCCAGGTGCGCATATCGATGTATTTTAATCTACTAAGAACGAATCTCCCCCCTCCCATTTTCCTAAAAATCTTGAATCGTTGTTGAAAAACCGCTATTTGCTATTTCTGGCTGACAAGGTCCTGAAACATCGAAACTACATACAGGAGTCCAAACTCGGCATTTCAACTCGTCCCACGGCCTTACACACAGGTCCGGAAACTTGCAGGTTGAGGAGTGACTCGAATAATGGGGCAAAGTGGTAGTTCTCATTTCTGCCACCTGAAGCGCTGCTACCTTGGGGTGAGAAGGTTCGAACAGCTGTGTAATGGTGCGGATTTTTCGGCATTAACAATATTTTTAAGAGCGATATGAATAGAAAATTATTCAGTTTTCTTAATACTGATCTTGTGGCGAGAATGACAATTATTTGTGCTTTAAACAAACCCTGCCACGACTTTCGAGGTAGTAAAATATAATATATTTTAGTCCAAGTGTGTTGCACTTGAATGCCTGGAATTGCGACTTCCCATTTTCATACACTTCTCCGTCCTGTAGAACTTTACACACTGAACACTTTGAAATATCGTTCGCGAAACTTTTCCAACCGTTCAGTACGATATGCACTTTAGGCATTTTCTGATTTTAATAGACCGTTCACTTTCGTTCGACATTACAACGGAACACGGAAACGCGATTCAAAGACTTTGAGGAGGTTATCTATTCTTGTGTACATCTACATGACCCCTACGTGAGAGCGCCTCGAGCGGATCGATGGGGAACCAAGTTTATGCCTCAATAACGGTGAGGCATAAACATTGGAATACTAAGGGTGGCGCTGCAGTCTTTCGCATGTAATATGCTATATATATTTTGTATGTATATAAAATATCAGATCCGAATGTAGGACACATCGAGACTAGATACGGGAGTCCAAACTCGGCATTTCAACTCGTCCCCAACATTACAAAAATTAAGAGCGGCGCTGCGGTCTCTCGAAGGTAATAAGCTATATATTTCGTATGTATAGAAAAAAAAATCGGGTCCGATTGTAGTACAGATGACTAACCAATGTAACACTAATCAAGTCTCAGTGTTATAATAAAAATTAAGATTAAGTGATACGCTGACTGGTACGAATACAGTATTGATGAAGCAGTATATTTTTGTCAGTGACGCACGCCGATTCATAGTGTTTTTTTTACATTGAATTTGTTTTTGTTGTCGCAAGTAATTTATTGGAGTACAAAAACATGTATGCATTACAGAACTTGAGCCTGTACATATTATTAAGGGGGAGGGGGATACCTTTAGGCGAGGATTTTTTTTCTGATTTTCGTGATTTTTTTTAAAGGAAACGTTTCTTCACCATTTTTTAGACTTAGAGTATGTTTTATTACTACTTTTGGCTGTTACATGGCGATTTTTTCAGATAATCTTTAAAACTGGTGGTGGTATGGCACGTCTTCCAAACTGCATTTTCAAAACTGACGTGACGTATAACTAAAAAACTAATCGACTGATTCTGATGAAATTCAGTATACATTTTTCTAACCTTATTGTCTAAAACATAACCCTAAATGTTTTTGAAAATTGAAGAAAAAAAAGTATTGTTTTATTGCAAAAGGTAGCCATTTTCAAAGATTAATTTAAAAAATAACATGTAACAGCCAAAAGTAGTAATAAAACATATCCTGAGTCTCAAAAAGAGTGAAGAAATCTTGCCTTAAAAAAATCTCGCAAATCAGCCATTCTTCTCTCGCCTAACGGTATCTCCCCCCTTAAATTTCTAAAGAGGCTAACGTATTTTGTTTTCGAAATAGCTTATCTCTTAAGGGGCACCACCATTGTGACACTTCGAAAAAAATCGATTTTTTTCTTCATTTTTCGATAGTTCATACTTTTAAATATACCTTACTAATATACTATATCTTATACTTTTATCCATTTATAACAATGAAATCAATATTTCTATCTTTCAGCGCGTTTTTCTGAAAATAACATTGTTCAAATTTGTTGCAGTTCTAACTCGAATATAAATAATCTGATCGACTTGAATCTTGTTGTACCGTATTTAGTATTTATTTCTTCATACAATGACCTTCCAGTTTTTCGATTGGCCAAAAAATGTCAATTTGCCATGCAAAAAACCCTCAGACTTTTAACCGTAGTTTGAAACTTGTTTTTGCACAACTCCGCCATTTAGTTGGATTTTAATTTTTGTTCACCATCCTGCGTCCTTGTACAGGCAATACCTTCTCGTTTAATGGACGTTTTTTTTATTTTTCGGTTTCAGGCACTCTGAAAGCCGCGACCACTGCAGCAGTGGGAGAACTTTTTTTTTTGAGTCTCGAGAGACTGTCGCAGAAAATTGAATATTTTCGCACAAAAAAATTACTGTATATACATAATTTGTACACAAACGTATCCTCGAAATTTCAAAATACTCGATGTAATACTTTTCTTTCGATAAATTCCCGAAAATCACTTTTTTGGGGCAGCCACACTAGTAGTGTCCCTTAAGATTCTCATGTGGTCATTTTCAAAACAACGAATAAAGTCGTTCACAGTAGTATACTCTCACGACTGGTCTGTTGTGAGGTTGGAGCTTTATCCGATCACGTTAACCTCGTCGACCGATATACTACTATACACAGGGTTTGTTCGATCGACGCGCCATCCCTGTTATTCGCATTTCCGGGTAGACTTTATTCACTGTCTGCCGATGCAGTTTGGTCTCCCGTACTTAGTCTCCATGTCCTGAAAATTGAGCAATTGGCGGGTTCCCTTGTCGCATGGAGACTATACTAAAGGAGTCCGAACTATATTCTACGGAAATGGTATGCGAATCTGCTAGAAAATCCTAGCAGATTCACAGTTCACACAGTTCCCATTGCGGCCACTATGTGGCGCCGGTGATGGCTGATGCTTCGGTGGTGGGGGTAAGTCGCGACAAACTTCATTCCATTGAGCGAAAATGAAAAGGAACATAACCAAAAACTGAATATTCAAATGTCCTATGCTCATGTGCATGCGAACCAGACGATAGTAATACTGCTGATTATTTATAACAAATTCTGAATCTCATCGTGGACATACATGTTACATTGAGAAACATTGTGAATGTTCATTTTTTCTGCAAAAACTTGAGTTTGCGACGTAGCCGTCTTTACTCGTATTATTTTCATATCCTCTTTTCAAGTCACACGGGAAAGTTTGAAAAACAAAACAATGCAATATGTTCTCACCGAAATGTAACAAATGTTTTTACAAACTATACATGATACATATTTAAACCTGGAGACATTGCAATATGGTTTCCAAGTGATGGCACGTTGTGCATTCTGGACGGGATATGCTAAACCATTTTCTTCAGTAATGTTTTCTGTACCGAATAAAGAATTTTCATCAGGCTCATAACGCTCTTAGAAAAACTGGCAGCTTTCATTCGTGGCAAAAATCAAAACGCGAGCTGAAATATAGGCAAAAATGAAAATGAAAAGGAACACAACCAAAAACTGAATATTCAAATGCCCTATGCTCATGTGCACGCGAACCAGACGATAGTAATACTGCTGATTATTTATAACAAATTCTGAATCTAATCGTGGACATACATGTTACATTGAGAAACATTGTAAATGTTCATTTTTTCTGCAAAAACTTGAGTTTGCGACGTAGCCGTCGTTACTCGTATTATTTTCATATCCTCTTTTCAAGTCGCACGGTAAAGTTTGAAAAACAAAACAATGCAATATGTTCTCACCGAAATGTAACAAATATTTTTACAAACTATACATATTTAAACCTGGAGACATTGCAATATTGTTTCCAAGTGATGGCACGTTGTGCATTCTGGACGGAATATGCTAAACCATTTTCTTCAGTAATGTTTCCTGTACCGAATAAAGAATTTTCATCAGGCTAGTAACGCTCTTAGAAAAACTGGCAGCTTTCATTCCTGGCAAAAATCAAAACGCGAGCTAAAATATAGGCACATTCCGTGAACCAAAAGATCAAGTGTGACTATTTCTATTACCGATGAATCGATCGCAAACGCAAATCATATTTATGGGAAAAAGGGAGAAGAGGAAAAGGAAAAATGATCGCAATTCAATAATTCAATATGGCTGCCTATGGTTACTGAAATCAACAACCTCGTGTCATCTGTTTCGAACGTGGCTACCTTCATTGCGCCATGCGTCATCAGCTGCTAGCCAGCGCTACTCGTGGCTCAATCAAGTACTACTTAAATCCAGCAGATTCGCGTATCACTTTACCCCTATCCCTTCTATTAGAGTTCGGAATCCTCTAGTATAGTCCTCCTGCCTTGTCGCCTGGCTAAAACGTAAGCGACTAGTAGTGCGGCGAGCACCTAAGACCAAATGCGACTATCGTACGGTGCGATTCCACCGCAAAATAATGAATAAGCCAAAGAGAGAATCGACCGCAGGTATGCGTCGCATGGTTCGACTAACCTGGAAGAATTTAAGTCCTTCCGAGGCTGAGTCACTCGTGTGTGACTCATAATGCCGACACTCACACACACACGTGCGCATCTAGGCGCATACGTATCCACAAACCAAGTTGAACCGTCGATCGTTAAGCTGCAAATGCGAAGAGCACACACACACATATGTCTCGTGCGACAAGCGAGAAGCTTTTTCTTTCTTCTTTTTCTTTATTTTTTTTTACACTCCACACGTAACTGAGCGAGAATGTGTGAGCTTGAGGTTCTCGTATAAACGCCGCGGGATGACTAATTTCCTGATATCGAAGGCCCATGGCCACTGCTCCGCACACACTACCGGTACCACTAGCTGTCCGCGATACGAGGAATTCCTAGTTTTCCGGACTATGCCGCGTCGCCAAGCAGCCTGGGACTGCCATGTACCGGGTGAGTCAATGGAAGTTCAATTGTTTGTGCGACTTCTGGCGAGAGGTCCCTCGAGCCCGATCAAAACTGACGTTTGCTTCTGATATCGCGTCCCTTCCCGCGATCGAGTTTTCGTTTTATTCATTTTTCGCCATGTCAAGATCATCGCAAGGTCATGATGGGTTTCATTTTCACAATAGGGCTAGGAACATAAAAACCAGATTTTCATGAGAAGCACTTACGACCTTTGAAATTTCTCTCTGACGTTTTTATTTAGGTTTGTTTAGCTCTGGTTGGGTCTGTTTGGATCGGTTTAGCCTTAGCTTGGAGCAGTTTGCGTCTGTTTGGATCAGTTTGGATTTCTTTGGGTTTGCTCGTTCCATACAATGTTGATGTTTTCTTTTTGTTTAAAATCAATATTTACAGGGATTTTCAGAGTGTCTAATTCCTAGAGACTAGAGACTCACGCGCTATGTCTTCATTACGCTATGACTAATAGTGGCGGCGGATATTAAAATTTGAATGTACCGTTCCACGTACGATGAAACGTGTCTACGGACTTTCGGGGATTCCCCATAGCTTTGTGGTATCCTTCTGCTTCCTACGGGAGCCCCTTAATTGAACGTATTCAAGATGAATACTAATGAGATCTGTTGTCACGCTGGTGCTGCTTCTGAACGAGAATCACCGCTCTTCAGCAACTTCTTACGTGGCATTGAGGGTATTGCCACTTGGCCTTCGTCATCAACCATCTATCGCTCTCACTTGCCCGAACTCCGGGTCTCTCGTTACACGATATGTTCTCCACGCCATATCGCGATGCAGAGCATCGAGTTGCCCCCGATGATTATAGCGAACAACCTGAACGACCGAAACCCTAAACCGTCATCTCATGACAGAAGCATCCTTTGCGCCGCAAGCATTGAAGGACAAACACGGGTTGGTGTTTCGTTTGATCCGCGTAGAGCACAAGTTGCTCGGGAATCCTTCGAGAAACTTGGACGAGGTACTAGTGCCTGCCGCAATCTCCGGGTACCCGCACCGCCATATTGTATTTCTAGATAACGCGATCTCGGGTGCTGCAAGTCTTTTGGAATCTTCCTACCCCTTCGGTCTTTAACATTCTTTCGGGGCATCGTAGAGACGATGGGGGTTAGAGGGACTAATGCGGAAGTATACACAATGGTGCTGGGATGAATTTATGGATGCACCGAGACGTCCGTACGGTGTGGTAGACGCAGAGCCCCGAATGAGCTGACGACTGAAATGGATATGGAAAAAGATGAGTGGTGGAGGTCCGGAGACGATTGACTCGAAGATACCTGGATCATTTCTAGGGTCTTTTCGGGAAAAGACAACCGGATGACAAGTAGGCTTGGAAAAAGACAGCTTAATGGTAAATGAACTGCATTTGGTAAAGTAAAGTTGAATGGCGACTGGACTGCATTCGGGAAAAGACGGCTGGACGTCAACTAGATTCAAGTTGGAGAAGACATCTTAACGAGACCGGAATTCAAGTTGGGGAAAGACATCCGGACAAGACCTGAATTGTAGTTGGAACAAGGCAACTGAACGAGATCTGAACTGCATTTCGAAAAAGACAACTAAAAAGATCTGCAGTGGTTCCCAAGAAAGAAAACTGGCCCCCAGCTGCCATTGATTGCGAAAAAGCGAATTGCACACAACTGGCTCGATTTCTGGCCACGTCAACCGGTCGATAACCGCCCACATTCTTTTCCACAAACGAGTGTTTGACCATTCACATAAGATGTGCCCAACACCCAGTGGGTGTTGCAACTCAATCAAGTTTGGACGATGGTGTTCCCAGCCGCGTGGGGATAGATCATTCCGGAAACAACTTGTCCATTCTGTGTTGGTGGGAAGAGCAGCTCATCAATCCGACCTAGACCAAGTCATTTCGGTCTACCAAATGGGCGTAACGCTCGGCGGGATGGGGATTCGCCACTTTGGCGGCGAACAATCTCCTAGTCTTGATTAATAATGATCTCTACCTGGCGAAGTGGCTTATCACTGGCCGGGACAAAAAGTAGTTTAGGCTTCTTTGGGGTCTAGCGAAGTTCGCCAGGCTGCAGCGGAGGGATTAAAGAAGATGGAGAGGAGCGTGCAGCGGCTAAGATCGGAAAGTTTATGGAGTTCATGTCACAAGTTTCGTAATTTAAGCCCCGGCTAATGAAAAATCAGAACCCCCTTTCATCAAAGGCTCCAATGAGGTTTTTTTTTCCAGATACGCTCACTATTCAACTCATGTGGCACCGTCGCAGCTAAATTGAAAACTTAGTTGATGCCGAAGCAGTATCAGCTGTTCGATGTTAGCTCGTGAATCCAAAGTTTTATTTGTTGAAAAATGTAAAGAAATTCGAAAATCATGCCGGCGAAAAGATATTGTTGTGTAATTGGGTGTAACAACTGTGAACAAAAAAGTCCTGAGCAAACATTTACCCCCCCCCCCCCCCAATGAAATTGACCGATGAAAAAAGTGGATACAAGCTGTCAGACGGATGTAAGTAAATTCTATACATACCCCATTCATTTATGCAAGTCACATATAAGGCGTTATGCATTCGAAAAAACAAAATTAGTTTTTTCGTTAGTTATTACTCACAAAATAATGGTCTAGTAGTGCAGACAACAAGCCGTGGGAACGGAACAAAATACTCGTATTTGCAATGCCCATTTTGCTGATGGCAAAAAATCAACAATCCAGAGTGTTCCGGTTTATCTCCCAGCAATCTTTCCACTCATTTATAAAAAAAGGCTTTATCACAAGCAGCTGCAGCTCAACACGGCCAACTTCGAAAACGGAACGAGACATCGAGAACATCTCAGAAAATTGTGAAAGATATAGCACAAGAAAATAATAAGGTTCAAATGGGTAAATGATAATATATTTTTTGAAACATATGTTTGATAGACAAACGGTTACATATATACCAATTCAGAATGGTAATGTCACTAATTTTCATTATTAAGTTGGTGCATTTACCTTTTGACACGGATTGTCCACGAAAAAAATGAAGGTCAATACTTTGGAAGCCACATTGTTTGCATGCCAAGCTCATTTTTGTGATAATCTGCCAACTTTTATTAAATAATCATACTAGATCCTACCATGTTTTAACCTAGAAAAACAGGAAATCCAGTCAGCTGGGCATCTACATATTGTCACCATTCCCCCGAGAGATGGCGCAGTGATAGGCGAATAACGATAGTGTTAGCGTAGCGCTTAAGGCGAAGTAGAAGATCTACCACGTGACTTATGAGTACGAGAGAGATAGCTGAAATTTTCGAACAGAGATGTCTCAGAAATCAATAACATTTAGGGTAAAAGGAAATCATCAAGCTCTGCGCCAGGGAATTCTCCAGAGCCTAATGTTTTGTTTTTTCCTAAAAAATGTAACCATCTATGACAAAATTGGATTGGAAAATTGTGAGGTAATGTTGACCTTGTACATGCCCTTAAGAACCTCGGAGAAAAAAATGAAAATTGATTTATGTTTTTTTTTCGGTAACGTCAGCTCGATCAATGCGTATACGTGTATCGCTGCGCACGTGGATATCGGCTTCTAAAAGTCGCGAATAATGGTTCTTCGTCCCGACTGCCATCCCGAATCATTAATTAACCTCCCTCGGCTTCTTCGCTTATTATGTATTCCGGGCAACGTGTGTGCGCGTCTTCAGCTTGTCGTCTCGGGTTTTCGCGTCGTCGACGCGAGGAGCAACTTCGAAACTGCCTACGACACACACGCCGATCGAAACTTATGTGTTTACCATATTACTCATCTTGACGAAGTCCGGAAAACTTTCAGAGACAAAGAAGGAGCGAGAGTGTGTGTGTGTGTCGCGGGATGTGCGAGAGGGCTCCGGAAAGAGGGTGAACGGGAGGAAAAGAGAGGACGGAGCGAATGTGACGATAAAGAAAGTGTACAAGTTGACATACCATCTGGAGTCTTGGGGCCTGCCACATAATTGCGTTATTATTCGATTATTCAACACATGGGAGAAATACGAATTTCAAAAACTCCACGATGCCATGTAAATGCAAAAAGAGTCGACTAATTATTCGATATAACAGTAACCTTGGTAGCAGATTGAGATTTTGTTAGATATTATTGAATAAAAATCTGAGAATGTAAAAATACTTTTTGCAATGTTTTGGAAAAAAATTAACGACCTCATTGAAAATAAATTGAAATAAATAAAAATGGATACAATTTTTTTTTGGAGCTTCAATTCTTTGCTTCAATCAATACAATTGGACCAAAGAGAGTCGACTAATTATTTGATGCAACAGTAACGTTGGTTGAGATTTTTTTATATTATTGAATCAAAATCTGAGAATGTACATTGAAGACGCTGTAAAAGTAAAAAAAAAAACTAAATGTAATTAGGCAATAAAGTAGAACATTTTAAAATTCGAAAAATTGCTTATAAAAATACTTTTTGCATTGTTTCGGAAAAGAATTAACGACCTCAATGAAAACAAATTGAAATAAATGAACAAAAAATGAGGAAATAAAAATTAATACAAATTTTTTCATTCGACAAATGGCTTTTAAATATATATTTTGCATTATTCCAGAAAAGAATTAACGAACTTGAGAAAAATAAATTGAGTCGATAAAAATTGCGTTCACATAGTTGTCGAAATGAATAAATTATGAAAGATCTTATTGAATTATGAAAACATTCTTAAATCGACAAAAATTACATAAAAATGTCATATAAATAGATATATTATTAAAATAATAAATAAAGTAACAAATCAATTTAAAAATCGATCAAACGCAATGTTAAAATGAATAAATAAAGAAAATGAACCCACAAAAGTTAAACAGACAAAAAATTGCATTGAAAGAAAAGGGTAAGAACGTACAAAATATTCAATAACTGAGTACATTATTAATAAACAAATTAAAGAATAAAAGTTGCACTATGAAAATAATAAACTAGATAAATCATAAAAACAATGGAACCAAGCAACCCTAAATAAATATGAGAAAAATCGTGATGACAGTGTAAAGAATAAATATCGGTTGAAACGATCAAATCGGTCATCGATTTCGTACGATTTGCGGTGAAGCCTGGAAAATAAGAGGTCTATTGTGAACCTTTCCCGGGGTTGAATGGGGTAGAGCCACAAACCGTTCTGCATTCAGTCATGCGCATGGAGGAAGGAATAAACTGGTAAAAATTTTCGTTGAGACTTTCGACCTAATGCAACAGCGGCGACGATGACGACGACCAAGTGGCTTAAGGGGAGAGTCGTAAATTGTACTTGTACGCTGTTGCATTGCCGAGAGGCTCGACATTAGTAACGGACACCTATGTGCTCAGGAACGAGCACTCGAGTTTAAAAGAGAAATAGGGAGAGAGAGAGATGGAAAGGAAAGCGAGAGTAATATAAAACGATAAAGAGAACTTAACGCCAAAGCGAGCTAGCCAGCCGTTACTTATGCGGATCTCGCTACGACTTTTATGGACTAAACAAAAGTGTCTATATCGTCGAACGTCGGCGGACCTATCGACACACTATCCACGCGAGTGGATATACACATACGTATATATTATTGTACTCACGGAATTCAATCCTAAATCAACCATGCGCCTATCGCACGCTTCGAGGCCTTAATATTTTTTTTCCATCACTTCCCCAAACAAATAACTCGTACCTATTGAATTTTTCCCTCGGGATTTTCCAGCGCAGAGTTTATCTCCTACGCGGCTGCACGCGTCATTGGGACGGCAACCAATTTTTCCCGCGAGTTACTCGATGTCTTAAGATCAGCCGAGTCTCATCGTCTACCTCGATCCTTCCCACGTGATCTAAGACTTTGCGTTTTTCGAAATACATTCCCGCTCTTGAGAAAAACCCATTTTTCTCCCAAGCTACTCAATGTCTCAAGATCAACCGAGTCTCATCGTCTACCTCGATGCTTCTCACATGCTCTAAGACTTTGCCTTTTTCGGAATACGGCCGCGCTCTTGAGAAAAACCAATTTTTCTCCCAAGTTACTTGAATATCGAAGATCCGCCGAGTCTCAAGTCCTGCCCCGATCGACTGCGCAGCACCTAAGACTTCTTGTTATCAAAAGTATTTGCGCGTTCCCGAGAAAAACGCGCAACCATGAACAGCGGC
Organism: Ophion slaviceki; assembly: GCA_944452715.1. Taxonomy (NCBI): domain Eukaryota; kingdom Metazoa; phylum Arthropoda; class Insecta; order Hymenoptera; family Ichneumonidae; genus Ophion; species Ophion slaviceki. Next base: position 1,596,687 of record OX101789.1, read on the forward strand.
GTGTCGCCTCGCAAGATGTTCATGACAATACCGCGTTGGCTCTCAGCAGCACAGACGTCCTCTCATTGCGCCCGGGAAAATTGGGAAAATTTGTTCAAATGCGATCCTGGAGCGACGGTAGCAGGAGTCCGAAGGCGAGCCAGTGAGCCCGCCGTTTCGGGGGCACGTGATAATGCCCCGCGTGCCCGCAGGTGCACGGCAGAACAGAACCTTAGATCGCACCTGCTGTTCACGGTTCTTGTATACTTACTACACTACTCTGGCGCATCGGACGTTCGGACTTTTAACGTATTGGCTCCTCGGGCTCGAGACGGACACGACTGGTTGTGTACGGTTGCTATACCAGACTCTTACCTGCGAATGTTTGTGTCCCTGCTGGTTTTCATACAAACCGCAAACTTCGTAAACCGGCTCGTATATTATATACATATACACGCCCACTATATATATATATATATATATATATATATATATATATATATATATATATATATATATATATATATATAATTAACTGCAATTTATTAAAGATATAAATCACGAAGACGGAAAATAATGCCCTTAAAGATTGTTACCGATTTTGGACTTTTTGATATTCAGAAACGAAAGCAAAAAGAATCGAAAATTTAAATTAAGTTAGGGTAATGCTTTAGATAAGTGATTTTTCCGAAAATGAGCCTAAAATTATTATTTGTTGCTATTTTTTCATTTATTGGGTTATAAGTGATGATATTCAGTAGGGGGAAGCTGAAATTTACACCCCAAAGGTTATGGGGTTTTGAAGTTCGCGGAAACACGTGATAACATAGAGCATTTTCGAACATTTCGACGCCTATATTGGGTTTGTTAGAGTTTTTGAGAAATTCGAAATTATATTTAAGGATTTTTTGCTTGTAAAACTGAATATAATCATTTATAACCCAAAAAATGAGAAAATAGCAAAAACAAAATTTTAGGCTCATTTTTCGGAAAAGTCACTTATCTAAAGAATTACCTAAGTAACAAATTAGGAATTATCAACGGTAAAAACATTGTTTCAAGGCTCTTGACTGTTTTGAACTTTCCGTCATAAGCCAAGTGTATATATAAATCTGGAAAACCTTTCATGAGATAAATTATATATACATATCCACGGTGCCGTATTAATTCAAAGAGGGCCAGCTAATTATTGAATATGGCGGTAACGAACTGGGCTTTTTATCTTCCTATGGAATCAAACCTTTTAAAATTACACTAAAGAGGCTGTAAGAGTACATAAAATCTTTAAAAAATTATCAATCGATACAATCATTTCGAAGTTTCAAAAATTGCATTTCAAAATATTTTAAAAATTATTCCCGATAAAATGATGGACCTTGATAAAAATAAATCAAAATAATTATTTAAAAAAACGAGAAAATTTCCACCAAATTACAAACTAGGAATTACAAAGAGAAAATAAGAATTTATTTGAAGATTGGCAACTGGTCCAACCTTTCGGGCAGTTGCGAGGCTACGGTATATGTGTATATATTCGAAGGACTGTTCATGAGATAAATTGTACTGTATACATATCATTTTTTGAATTTTTGAATTATTATTAAGTTTCGTGAAAACTCTTCCGAAACGAGGAACAAATGGAAGACTATGGTGTGCATCGTTTACCTGTGTGGCTCCCGCGACACGTCCCATATTCTCAAAATGACTATACAGTATATATATGTATATATAGACATACCTATGCTCGGGCCCGGACAGGTTTAATACAAATTTTGAATACCCCGCAAAAGCGTTTAATCATCGTGACATCCAACAATACATAACGTCGAGAAAGGGGGGAGGCTAGCTCCTTCGCAGGTGGACTCCACGTATACAGGGAGTCATCAAGATTTTTGTGCACAAGTCAGAGAGAGAGAGAGACGAGGCGAGTGAGTGAGGAATAGAGAGAAATAGAAATATCCCAAATGGAGGTGAGATCGTGACTCGCAGTTTCACGATCTACCGGAGACGAATATGATTATATATATATATATATATATATATATATATGAAGTATTCCACGTTAATCCGGTGGACTTTTTCCCGGACCCTCGCAAATTCGATTAATTTTTTAAAATCTGATTCTATTGATTCTAAAAGACACCCTGATTTTTTTTTACATTTTTCGAAACAACCTTTAGTCGAAAAAAAATTCTCCGAAAAAAACGCCCCGATTTAAAAATCGGAAAAAAAATCCCAAAAATACGATATTATATGTAAAAATTTTCACGCTCATTAAAAAAAAATCCGAAAAATTAATGAATTTTTTGACCATTTTTTTACCAAAAATAGTAAAAAAGATTCATTGTGGGTATCAAAATATTTACGTATTCGCCCGAATTAAGCAGTTCTTGAATTTTTCGGATTTTTTTTTAACGTTAATCGCTCGGCGCGGTTTTTTTTCAGGGAAAACTTTTTTTACTAAGGGTTGTTTCGAAAAATGCAAAAAAAATCAGGGTGTCTTTTAGAGTCAATGGAATCAGATTTAAAAAAATCGAATTGGCGGAAGTCAGGACAAAAGTCCACCGGATTCACGTGGAATACCTTATATATATACATATAACGATAATGATAAATATATATATATACACACACACAGGGTGTTTGGGCATGGATCGACATAATTTTTTAGGGAATTGGGGGGGATCTTTTGCTAGTTTTTTCACTCCTAGACCCTATGTCGCAAGTGTCACGGTAATTAAGATATGGTTTTTTTTAATTACCCGACATTTCGCCTTTAAATCGTCATAACTTTTTTCTTTGTGTTTATAATATCACGAAATACTTTTCGTTGTATTATGAAATGTTTGTTTATTATAAATAAATCACTATTTCATACAATTGTTTTCAAGAAAATGACCCATGAGCTTCCAAAGTCTCAAAAACGCGCAAATGTATGAAAAATGTCAACTTCAAAATTCATTACAAAAAAAGCTATTTTGAACTCAGATTTGTTTCGAAAAGTTATCTAGTCTATACCCTTTCCAGCGGTATGCTACATGTCATAGAAATCGATCATTATGTGGTCAAAATAAAGAGAATAAGTTTTCTTTATAATGAATTTAGACGTTGAAATTTTTCATACATTTACGCATTTTTAAGACTTTGGACGCTCAAGAGTCGTATTCTTGAAACCAATTTGATCAAATAATAATTGTTTCGTGCTATTGCAACGACAAGCAAAAAAGTTATGACTATTTAAAGGCGAAATTTAGGGTAATTAAAAAAAAAAACAAAAAAAAATCGTATCTTAATTATCGTGACACTTAGGACATAGGGTCTAAGGGTGAAAAAAATAGCAAATGACCCCCCCCCAACCCCCCACAAAACTGTTTCGGTCCATGTGCCAAACACCCCGTAAATGATTTTATATTAATAATCGGACTCCATATCTATCCGGAATATCCAGTGGGTCGTGTTGCATCATATGGAAATTCGATCCAACCTTTTCGCAAGGACATCACGCACACGCACGTTTCTCGATGCGAGCTTGGGTACGGTGGTCGAATGCACCGACAGCCTGTTGACGACAGCAGTTGAGGGGCCTACTGCACTACAGACCTCTACCAATCCCTCGCTATGCTTCACTTTCCGTGTATTCCTTCTTTTCGTCCTCTTTGGCCTCAATTGTCGAAAAAGATTGTGGCCCGATTGAGGATAGAATGCTCGACGTGGGAGAAAAAAAGAAGCGGAAAAAAAAAGAATTGCCGTATACGAGAGGGCGTGAGGGATCGCGTTGTCCTTTTCTCGTCTTTTCTCTACCGCTGTTGCTTTATTTTCTACTGTCACGCACAAATGGGTCTGTCATTTGTCCGAGGAAGGTAAGAAAAGAGAGTCCCATTTTGGGCAGTGCATATACAGGGTGTTTCAGAACTGAATGCGTTCCCTGAAATGGGGGAGGGGGGGGGGGGGGTTGGGGGTTAAATTCCGAGTTGATTGATATAAGCATGTGTGGGTGTCAGATCAACCGCGGAATTATTATTCATTTTTAAAGACGAGCCAATCAGGCTTTTTCCAACCCCCGAGAGGGGTCGGAAAAAGCATAATTCGAGGGTGGTCCATAGAAACGAAACATAGAGAAATTTATTCTCTACATTTCGTACATTGAAACCATCTCCGAAAAATCGATTGTTTTTGAGTTATTCAATAAACATTTTTTTAAAATATTTCAACAATTGTTTTGGGGGTGAAGATATTCTCGAAGAGGGGTGATCAAATACTCGATCGACGCGTATTTTCAAGGGCTACAACGTTCCCATTTGAACTAAAATTGTATGAATTTTTCCTAACGAGTTACTGAATTAAAACTGACTTTTCTAAAGTACACCCCACTATTTCACCCTCAAGATGAACTTCCACGACTTCGACGCTGTGGATAAAGCCCGAATTTTTCTAAACATTTTGTCTTCCGGCGCCGACTTCGTAGGGGTTCTACTTTGACATTAATCCACTCCACCCCCCTTCATCCCCTAAAATAACCCTACACCCCGATTTTTAGGCAAACTTGGATTTAGCACCCGCGCCACCTACAAAATCACCTGTAAAAAAACTAGCCTTCTAATTTTTTCCGATTCCAATATACAGCACGACTGTACTATATATGAGGCATTCCACGTCACTTCAGCCAGTAAAAAAAATCCACAAATAATTTTGAAAAATCGAGTTAATTTATTGAAAAATACTCATCGAGTGACGACATTTTTTGAAAATTTCTGACGTTTTTTCTCGTTGATTTACATTTTTAAATATTTTTCCATTCAAATGGCTGTATCTTTGGCAGGTCTTGACGTATTCACATTCGTAAAAAACGAAAACATGCGTATTTTTCTAGCCTTCCAGAAAAAAATTAATTTAGATTTTATTGAGCAAGTCGAACGTCCGTTTCAGGACAAAATATGAAAGAAAAAAAAATTTCTCAAGGAAAGACACTCGTTATTCTATTTTTAAGAATTTCTCCGAATTGTGAATAAGAAAATCAGATTTTTGATATTTTTTTATATTATGGGATTCCTAAACACCGTGAAGTAACAGCTATTTTTATTTAAAAATTTTTTTTATTGATATTCGATTAAAAAGTGTGGAGCACTCGCTGCATGTTTACCCGGTTTTTGAAATACATATGACATATATGTTATATGTATTGGAGCCTTGGAGTGCTCCACACTCTTCAATCGAATATTAATAAAAAAATAAAACAAATAAAAATAGCTGTTACTTCACGGTGTTTAGGAATCCCATAATATAAAAAATACCAAAAAACCGTTTTTCGTATTCACAATTCGGAGAAATTCTTAAAAATAAAATAACGAGTGTCTTTCCTTGAAAAAAAAAATATTTTTGCATATTTTGTCCTGAAACGGACGTTCGACTTGCTTAATAAAAACTAAATTATTTTTTTTCTGGAAGGCTACAAAAAGACGCATATCTTCATTTTTTACAAATGTAAATACGTCAAATCCTGCCAAAGATACAGCCATTTGAATAGAAAAATGTTAAAAAATGGTAATCAACGAGAAAAAACGTCAGAAATTTTTTAAAAATTTCGACCTTCGGTGAATATTTTTCAATAAAGTAACTCGATTTTTCAAAATTATTCGTGGATTTTTTTTTACTGGCTGAAGTGACGTGGAATGCCTCATAACAATATCTATAACATAAACCTATAAAAAAATCATAAAAATAGCCTTTTTAGCGTCTAAAGTGAAAAGACGTCTTATGCGGACGCGATTGTATGCTCGCTCGGAGTACGAGTTGCTTGCTCGAGAAGCCTCGGGCCTCGCGCCACCCTCTGGCCACAAAGCGTACTACAGCTATCAATCTGCTAGTTGTTTCAAATAAAAAAAATCCATATAGACCCATTTGGTATATGCGACTAAATTTCCGTTCGTTTCACGGGGACCGCATCTCCGGTGCATCCTTAAACGAATTCTCCATTTTATCTCCAGCGAGAGCGAAAGGGGCTGACACGGAGAAAGAAAGAGAAGAGAATTCCAACTCGGAGATTTCACGGCGTCGGCTGTTTGCCAGACGGCTAATTCCAGCCGCGCTACATGCGGCGACGCCGTAATCCCGACGATGACGTTTCAACTAACGACGAACAGTTCCCCCTCCCTGTCCCTACCGGAGGGGGAAGCTGTACGAAGCTGTGACTGGATGCAGTGTCGCGCTTCGATCGCACCCTTCATCGATATAGTTATAGAGTAGTCCACACGGTGAAACTCGCCGTCTCCTCGTCGTCGTCGTCCCGAGAGGAGATGCGTCAGGAGACGTCGAGGACGGCTCTCGGAGCCTACGAGTCGAGCGCGGAGCTCGCTATCAATCCTATAAACCATAAACAGATATGTATATAAGAGCCCGTTTATCGTTCGTGCATACGCGCCTGCAACATATAAACACAGATACCGAGGTAAATACCTCATGGTATCTGTGCAGGCAGGCAGATATATATATATATATATATATATATATATATATATATATATATATATATATATATATATGTATGTATGTGTGTGTGTATGTATGTATGTATGTATGTATGTATGTGTGTATATGTATGTATATATATGTATATATATGTATGCATATATATATATATATATATATATATATATATATATACAGGGTGGATTTAACGTGATCACCCCAAATATTTCCGTTGCCTTTAGAGTGACCAAAAAAATGTCAGCAGGTAATTTGATTGATTTCGAAGGGCTGATACAGTGGTGATTCATTTTTGTCAAGGTCATAGTTTTTGCGTTCTCAAGGTCATCAATGGTTTTTCAAATGGGAACATGTTTTTTTTTTTCATTAAGACGTTGTAGCTGATATTCAGACGAATCCAACGACCTATGATATCATGAACTTGAAATGATTTCTCACCAAAATACACGTGTAAAAACGGGGAATCGTGATGGTATTGACAATAAGAATATCCGAATAATGTAGTTGAATTTTGTTGTGCATAAAATTTATTGTAACAAATGTTCGAAGGCCATTAACCTCGACACATTTTTAAGACGTCGGATGAATGATTGACCTTCGAATAGTTTCTGGTGTGAGCGCGGCGCAGGTTATCAAACGGATAACGGATCAATGATTTTTGAAATGGGAATATGGTTTTTTAAATTAAGGGGCTATACCAGCGTGAACGCTGAAAATTTGGATGATTATCGGGAATTTTTTGGATGAAAAGTACTCATTTAAGGGGAGATATACACCTAGGAGCCGGAAAAGGGTCATTTTTGTGCATTTTTTCAAGGAAAACTATTTGAAATTTCGGATTGGGGTTTTAATTATCTAAAAGTATATACATTCAAAAAAATATATTTAATTTTCTTTATTTAAAAATATCAAAAATATACAAGGGTATTGTATGATCCTTGGAGCGTTGTAAAAAAATCTGCATATACGGTACACACTGGCGTTTCTTCAAAAATCATCTGAAAAAAAAAACCAAAAAGATGATTAAATTAGATACTATAATCTGGTACTTGTCATAGCCGATTTTGAAAATATCGATTTATGACAAAATGGCGGACGTTTGAACATAAATAGTGATTTTTCGGCCAAAAATTAGTTATTATTTTGCCTATAAAACAAAAACTAAGTAACGGAAAAAAATCCTATGACAAGTATTAGATAATTGTGTATAGAATAACCACGAAAAAGCTCAAGGCAATCGGTTCATTGGTTTTCGAGAAATTTTGGGTACCGATTTGAAAAACGTGGTTTTGAGAAAAACGCGTTTGCAAATTTGGGAATTAATAAATCATGAAATTTGTCAAGTTACATGGAATCATCGTTACCAGGCCCATAGGTCTTCTACGGTCGACGGAATGTTCATAGCTTCTAAATCCTCGACCGCGACCATCTGGGTGTATATCTCCCGTTAAATGTTTCGGAAAATTAAGAATATATTTGGCTATATTTGACCTATATTACATAATTTTTTCATAGAAAAATATTGGGATCCAAGCGACTTGTGCCTTCGGAGGCGCCAAAAAAAGAAGTTCCTCCACTGCTGACACGATTTCGGCCGATTGAGTAGCTGAAACCGTAAAAGGAAAAAATGTATTTCCTGTACAATGACGTAGGATTTTCGAAAAATATCAAAATCTAACAAAATTGTGTAGTTATGAAAAAAACGTCTGTTTTCTTTCCTACGAAATGGTCGTTTTTTTCAATGCCAAATCGTCAATGTTCATCCAATCAAAAATATCCTACGTCATTGTAGAATAAATATATTCAAGAGTACTCAGTTCAAATTTCAAGTCAATCGGACAATTCCAATAATTGTAACTCTTTGAGTTACAATGTCAGCAAATTTGAAAAATCTTATTTCGAGAAAAACGCGTCTAAAGATTTAACTATCAATTTTTGCAAGATAAAATGATTAGAGATACGGCCTTGAAATTTTTACAGGATATTCTTGAAAGCATAAACTGGCGAAAAAGGCAACAAAAAAATCGATTTTTTGAAAGTCTCACACTGGTATAGCCCCTTAAGACGTAGCTGATATTCAGACGGTTCCAGCGACCTATGATACAATTTCAAGGTCATGATATCATAGGTCGTTGGATTCGTCTCAATATCAGCTACAACGTCTTAATTTGAAAAAAACATGTTCCCATTTGAAAAACCATTGATGACCTTGAGAACGCAAAAACTATGACCTTGACAAAAATGAATATTTCACCACGGTATCAGCCGTCGAAATCAATCAAATTACCTCCTGACATTTTTTTCGTCACCCTGAGGCAACTTTATTTGCTAATTTCATAGTGGAGGAGCCCTTTTTCCGATTTCATTAGTAATGGTCGATTCTGCCGAAAAGTGGTTACTTTTTTTACCGATCATCTTCGATTTGGCTGTCAGTTTTCATTCGTTCAACTCTATATAAGCTTAGAACGTCTTTTGATTAGTACAACCTACAAATTGAATTATGTATCTTTTCTCCTCTTGATGTTTTCATTAAAACATCTTTGATTCAGAGTAACGGCAATAAATTGATGAGACAAATCGTCGACGATTGACCAAAACTAGCGATACGAAGAAATTTTGAAAAAAAAATCTAGTGACTCCAAAATAACAAAATACAACTTTTTACTCCTTACACTAAATATTCCACACCTAATAGTTTACAGGTTACGCCGCACGATGCCAGCGTTTCGGAAATCTTCCGTTTTTTCAAGAAAAAAAACTAAATTACTCTGAAAAAAAAGCGCAAACATTTTTTTTAGGAACACTGAAGCTTACGGTTTCCTTTTCAAAGATCGTATCACTCAATGGTGAGAAAACTATTTTTTCCACGTCCAGCACGCGATTCTGCAAAGTGCGAAAATCGTGGAAAATCGGAATTTTAAAAATGACGTACTGGGTACAAAAAAAAATCGCGAAAATAAAAATAAAAAACAAAAATGAAGCTGGTTTTATCGTCTTCAAAACGCCGTTTGGTAAATTGGTTTACGATTCTTTTTCGCCGAGATATTCGATTTTTTGTCCGGATAGAAAAATTACAGGGTGCTTTATACTTTTGGCCGAGGGTGTATATATTCATATATATGCCTATTGTCTCTCTACTCAACATTATGTAAATCTCAATCTCTTCAATGTCACCTTTGAATAAATGTGAGCATATTTGAACGTCATTTCAAGAACTACTCTGTCTCCAAAATCAATGGCTCGTTAAAAAAGAACGTTAAGGATCGTTTCTAGCATTGATGTCTGACAGCGAGCATCACATAGATATGGCAGGTTCAAAATATCCTTTTCCTATATAAATTTATATATATATATATATATAATCTTCCGCGCACGATAAATAGAGGCCATTGAAGGACAAGGAGTGTCCTTTCGGGCACTCGGGCATTCGGTACGCGGGCCGGGAAGGTCAGGAAATGGAAAGACATAGGTAAACATGTTGACATGGAAAAATATGGGAAAAATTCAAAAGACATTGGCAAAGACATAGAAACACATTGGAAAATAAGGAAAGAAAAGGGGAGACATTGGAAAACATTGTAAGACACGAGGACACATGGAATCATGAGAGAAGGCATAGCAACAGACAACGATTTACAGCATATCAAAGACGACTGAATAAATCGGCTGCCATCGCTCCACCATTGTATATTAGTGAAACTGTTGTAATGTGACACGCAAGAATGAGTGTTACAGCGACTGCTGCTATACAAATCTTTCATCTTGGGCATCGCCAATGCCTGTAGAAATTTATCGTAAGAGGAAAAAATCCCTTTCGTATTCTGTAGGGATACGAAAAAAAAGATAATAATAACGCGACGGCATAGAAACGTTTTGATTTTGATGTTGTGTCCAACCAAGTGAATATAATCGGTCCCTCTCTCTCCCTATTTCTCTCTCTTTTTCTCTGGAGAGAGAGAGAGAGAGAGAGAGAGAGAGAGAGAGAGAGAGAGAGAGAGAGAGAGAGAGAGAGAGAGAGAGAGAGAGAGAGAGAGCTGGGACTACGAGGATACTTCCACAAAACGCACTCGACAAAGGTCCTCTCTTCTCCACGTCTCTTTATTTCGTAAACTCATCGGCGATACAAGAGAGTCAGTGAGAGAGAGGGAGAGAGAGGGAGAGAGAGAGAGAGAGGGAGAGAGAGAGAGAGAGAGGGAGAGAGAGAGAGAGAGAGAGAGAGAGAGAGAGCGCTGTCTCTCAAAATATTATCATTACGTATAAAGTCCATTTGGACAAACATTACGAGGGAGAGAGAGAGAGAGAGAGAGAGAGAGAGAGAGAGAGAGAGAGAGAGAGAGAGAAAGAGAGAGGAGGGATCAGAGAGTAGCATAAGTATACTTCCGACCTAACGGCAGTAGACGGGGTCTTTGACGCTTAGTGAACAAAAAACGTTATTGGCCACACTTTTTGCCCGACTCTCCGTGTCTTTTCCCGTCTCTGCCTGCGAGCGCACCATGCCACGTGGTGCCCTAATTGAAAAAAGAATTAAAAAAAAACAAAAATGTGTTTTTATGTCGAGTAAACGATACGGTGCAACTTCCATAGCTATAAACAGACTGTTTAAGCTTTTCCCTCTTTCCTTTGTTTTCGTACAAGCCACGCGCACACATACGCCGACTAACCTATTTTTGGGAATGGCCCGACAACGTTAAATTCTTATCACGAAAAAAAGACAAACTTTTTTGGCAGACTATGCCCGGTGAGTAACTAAGAAGTCATATTTTTGGACGGTTACTTTGGGGATCATATCCAGTTTCCAAAAAGTATCTAGGGCCCTACGCAATGGTCCAAAATACTTTGGGTCCTACCAAATGGTCCAAAATACTTTGGGACCTACCAAATGGTCCAAAATACTTTGGGTCCTACCGAATGGTCCAAAATACTTTGGGTCCTACCAAATGGTCCAAAATACTTTGGGACCTACCAAATGGTCCAAAATACTTTGGGTCCTACCGAATGGTCCAAAATACTTTGGGTCCTACAAAATGGTCCAAAATACTTTGGGTTCGATCAAATGGTCCAAAATACTTTGGGTCCTACCAAATGGTCCAAAATACTTTGGGTCCTACCAAATGGTCCACAATACTTTGGGTCTTACCAAATGTCCCTAGATACGGTCCTGAAAGATCTATTTAAAAAAATAGGGAGTCGCATTTCGCAACGACGAACTTGCGGATTATGGCCAGTCACCGAAAAGTGTCTGGGGCCCTACCAAAAGTCCCTACATGAGGTCTCGAAAGACCTGAAAAGGTAACTAGCTAGTTACGTTCTTAAGGTCCTTTAGGAAGTAACAAGAAAAATGTTTTTCCATATCGTTTGTATTCGAGAATCCTATTTATCGAGATGGGTTTTAAGCGCCTGAAAAATCAAACAAATTTTAGGACAGTCGAATTTGATTTTTTTTCTCGATTTATCCCACTTTTGAAACATATGGCGCGGGAGCATGCAGTATGCAAGGGTCCTTGTGGGTTTGTGCGCCGTGTCAATTGGGAAAATGGACGTGACGGATGGACAGACGTGGAATTTTTTGACATCGCTGGAGATCCCAAACATGACGCGTGAACGTTTTTCACTCAGCGAGAGAAGTGACAAACTAATTTTCTACTCCGCAACCTTCGTTTTCGAATTCCGAGGAGTTTCAAGAAGACCGGAAGACGCGTCAGAGTGTTTTCCGGGTCCGAAAGAATTTTTGTCTCCTGCTTCGTATTCTTATTGTTTCTTGTTCTTTATCTTCTTATTTTTGTCTTGTTCTTTATCTTTGTCTTGATATTTTCCTTCCTGTTCTTCTTCACCTTCATCTTTATATTTTTCTTGCTGCTCTTCTTCATTCTCATATTTATATCTTTGCCTGTCTTGTTCCTTTTACCTTGATCAAGATGTTTTTTTTTCGGTATTCTTTATCTTGAACTTCATATTTTTGCTTGTCTTATTCTTTGTTTTCTTCATCTTTAAGGTCTCAGCCAACTCTAGAGACAACTATGCAATGTCATTTAAAAAATCCTACGTAGTGCCTTACAAAATGTAATTCTCAATATGTAATTCTGAACAGTTGAAATTTCAAGTGATTCGGTTAAAATTTGTTTGTTATGAGTCCGGCCGACTAGAAAAATGTAGTTTCAAAATAAACGCGTTTAAAGTTAGTAGAAAGTCACAACATGAATAATGTTTCAATACCTTTAATCATCAACGATTTTCGAGAGTCGAGTACTTAGACATTTTTCACACCCATAATCTTTTGGAATATAATTTTCCAGGTACTAAGGTACCTTTTTAACAAAAAAAATCGATTTTTGAAAAACCCCAGAGTGGTAAGGCCTTAAGTTGTTTAGTTTTCTTCTTGTTCTTCCTTATCTTGATCTACATATTTTCATTCTTCTTGTTCTGTATCTTCATATGTTTTATATCGTTTTTCCTTTTCTTTTCTTTCTTAACATTGACTTTCATACTTTGCATTTTGTTTTCATCTATGTTTTTCCTCCACTTCTCGTACTTTGTCACTATACTTTCTCTTTTCACTTTTGTCCTTTTTCTTCTCTCTTTATTCTTCATATTTTTCTTCGTTTCGGTTTTTTTCTTTCTCGATTTGTTTTTTACCGATAGCTTCACGATGTCGCGTTTGTTTGGGAATAAACCGACCAGGCGACGAAGCAGTGCCCTCATTCTCTCTCGCTCTCTCCCCCTGGAAGAATACTGCGCCCGCTCATACCTCGTAGATTTTTTCGACGCAGGACAGAGATAGACAGAGATGAAAAAAAAAAATAAACGTATATCGGAGATTTACCACGGCAGCTGGCTGACCTGGCCCTTCGTCGTCTCTCTCGCGCATCTTCTTTTCTCCACTTCTTTTGCTTCTTCTTTGCCTCCCCCTCCTCTTCCACCATATCGTTCTGCGGGGGGATCCTTCTCGGCAAAAATACACCAGAATTCAGCCTCGGGTGTAACGGCTGCGCGCGCACTCTTGAAAATCCTGATTCCAATATACCTGGGCCTAGCCCACGGGACCATATCCGAGATCCGTAGGATTACATGCCCTTTTTCCGCGGAGGGCCGCGCGCGCACACATCAATCCCTTACAACCATACACAATCAGATCCCCGAGTACCGTGCCTACACTATTTCTACCTTTCACCTCTCATTTTAACGCGGATTTGAACTTGCGCGGATCGGATTTTTCTTTACTATTCTTCCTTTCCTCTCGACTAAGCCCTTGTACTGACAGATTTTTTTATTCGGCGAGAGATGATTTTCATTAAACCGAGATGCGCGCATAGTTGAGGAAGAAAAATAACACAATTGTACCCCGAATTGTCCTCCTTTATTTTCTTTTTTAAAATATTTTTACATTTACAGAAACCGAAATTTATTGGATATTTTTGTTGGAAGGCTTATCATTCGACGATATTGTTTTTAATGGGAAAAAAATCGAATTACATTTTTTCAAATTGAACATTTCGTTTATTTCTATTGGAAATTATCTTTTTTTTATTTTTCAGATAATTTTACATCTGCGGAAAAAAATTGTTCGGACATTTTATGTTGGAACGCTTATCATTGGTAACAAATATTTTCTTTAATTTTTCAAAGATAAACTTTTCGTTTTATTCACAATTCTACTCCAAATAATAGTATTTTATTTTTGAAATACATTTTTACATTCGCAAAAACCCAAATTCTTCGATTACGTTTTTGTTGGAACGCTTTTCAGTTTTTATTTCTTCTACAAACATTTTTTCACAGTTTGCTATAGGGGGCGTGTCAATTGCAAAAAGAAAAGTTATAGAATATGGGACATCCACGTCATTTCACCTTGCTCGTCACCCCGACCATTTTTGTTTGTAAAATTATGAAAAATTGTGAACACAATTGTAAAATTGTGAATTGTGTAAAATTGTGAAAATTGTGAATGTGAACTCCATGAAAGAAATATCTACACCAATTTTTAGATTTTTATTTCTTCTCTTTTAGGAGTTGTAATTGTCCCAAAATCGTCGATTTCGGAAGTTTTGGAAACGCTGATAATTCTATTTTCAATGAATTTTTGTTTTTTATTAAAAATAATTTTTTTCGTTAAATTCAGCACAAATTAAAAATAAACCGTTTTAGGCCTGGCGAAGCCGAATTGGAAATTACAAAATCATGAATAGCATTATTGAAGATTGAAATGATAAAAATCTCACAAAAATATGATTAATTCGATGAGTCTAGTCTTAAAAATTATAGAATGGGTCACTCTATTTTAGAGAATTTTTTGAAAACAAGTCAAAACGGCAATGATCTTTGAAAATGAAAGTTTTCACTTAAGAAGCAAAAAATCCTTGACATTGATCATTGATAATTTTTTCATATTTTTTAACGACGGTATGCTTCAAAGCGAAAAAAAGTTATATATCGAAATTTGTCGATATCTCAATTAGTTTAGGAGTTATCAGCGTTCGAACGTTTCCAAAACTTCTGAAATCGACTTTTTTGGAGAATCATAACTCCTGAAAGAGAAGAGATAAAAATCCGAAAATTGGTGTGAATACTCCTTTCATGGGGTACAATTTTACAAAAAAAAAATCAGGAGCACAAAAAATGGTCGGGGTCACGGGCTCGGTGAAATGGCGCGGAATACCCCCCCCCCCCCCCACACACAAACACACACGCATATATATATATATATTTGAAAACCGGAGGACGTGCCAAAATCGTAAAGTCCGTTTTTCGCATTCGGAACATCGCACAACGGCACGAATATTAATTAGGATAAAAAGGAAAGAAAAGGTAGCCGGGCAGTAAACCGTTAATGTCGCGCATATGCGCGAGATCTTACGAAAAGCTCCGTTACGATGCGCCTCCAAATTCAAGAGAGGCGATTGAAAATGGCCAGTTTCGCATCCCAAAGACCCGAGAGCCTTTCATCGGACTTTTCGAGCGTAAATAAAAAGAGGAAAAGAAAAAAGTGGCCCATCGAATTGACGTTTTACAGCATCGTAATTATCCTGTCGAACGAGACTTGTGCTGACGTCGAGAAGAAAAAAAGGAATAATTCCAGCCAAGGAACCTCGGTTGTAATGATCTCCGTATGTATTTAGGCGTACGTTTTTTTTTACTTCGACAGATTTGGCCTTGTTAACCTCAATTTGGCAAGGTTGGAAGAGAAATTAATAAGAGGTTAGAGAATTATCCTGGGGAAACATCGTTCAAGAATGAACTTCGGGCAGTTGGAATTGTCCGTTGCGACCATTTTCACGAACGTTTTGGGATGCCATGCTCGTATTCAGCCTGGTGTGCGAAAAGTCTTTCGCCACATCGCAAAGTTACTGCCAGGCGTCCTTATACGTATCGGAAACGCGTTGAAACCACCGGCGAGCACAGCAGGTGAAGCTCACAGCTGCCCGAGACTGTTGGACAGCTGGACCGATAGCCGAGAGGAATACCACGGCGACACGCGGCCAACGTTCCAATCACCTGATAAGCTAGGTTGCGCAATAAGTTCGCCGGTGGTTCGGTAACCACGCGTTTTGCGCCAAAAAAAGTATGGGTAAACTTCGAGTTGGACGTTGCCGTTGATGCCACGATGACATGCTGCGGATGGTAACTTCTAGAACTTCAGAAAAAGGGGACCAAAAAGTGGGAAGATATTTCCAGCTGGATCTGAATGAAACGGGAGGTGGCGGTCTCGCAATTGATGTCGTGTTGACGTGTCAGGGATGGTAACTTCTGCAACTACAGGGAACGGGAGCCAAAAAGGGGCGGGAAAGTTTCAGCTGGATGCGAATGGAAAGATGGAGGTCTTGCTATGATGTCTTGATGATGTCTGCTTCAAGAAACTGGCAGCAATCGGCTTGCCGTTGATGGTTTCATGACATGTTGTGGATGACAACATATGCAAGTCTAGCGAACAATAACCACTTGCCTTGCCATTACGGGAGCCAAAAAGGGGAGGAAAAGTTTCAGCTGGATGTGAATGGGATGAGAGATAAGGGTCTTGCCATGATGTCTTGATGACATCTGCTTTGAGAAACTGCCAGCAATCGGCTTGCCGTTGATGGCTTCATGACATGTTGTGGATGACAACATATGCAAGTCTAGCGAACAAGAACCACTCGTCTTGCCATTAATGCCTTGATGACATGTTGTGGATGGTAACTTCTATAACTTCAGGGAACGGAAGCCAAAGTGTAGAGGGGAACTTCCAGCCTGATTGAGATGGGATAAGAGGTGGAGATCTTGCCATTGATTTCTTGATGCCATATTGCGGATAAGACACTTCTAGAATATCAAAGAACCGAAAACAATCGGCTTGCCGTTGATGGCTTGATGGCATGTGGATGATAACTTCTGCAACTTCAGGGAACGGGAACAAATCAGCTTGCCATTAACAGCTCGATGACATCACGGATGATAAAACACTTCCAGAACTCCAGAAAACGGGACCATCTTGCATTTGATGTTTTGATGACATGTCGCGAATGATGGAACCGCAGGTCCCCGCAAGCTTCCCAGCTGCACCCAATCGTCCCATTTTCACCGCGCGACGTAACTGATTGATCCGCGGCTCGCTAGGACATCTGTGAACAAAGGCCGTCCAGGCGGGCTGGAGGCGACGAAGGACTAACGGAAGGCAGATCTAGCTATCCAATGAGGTTGCCGCGGTTATGGTTGTCCTAGTGCGCGCTCCCGGAGTCCGTGATCCGCGCAAACGTCGTAGAAAGTCCATCGTCCAAAGAGGATACGAGTTTGCTCTAGCAAAGTTTTATGCCGAAGTCTGATCCGCGAGGCTGTCGAGATCGGCGTGATACGGATTGCCTTGTCAGGGTGCAACATGGTGCACGGTTGAGACGGGATCATGTCGAGTTATCGATCGCCCGGAACTTGCCAAGTCGATCGATGACTTTGCCTCTTCCGCGTGCGCTCGGTCCTCCTTAGAGAGTCCTCTCTGGCACCCTCCCCCTCTCCTTTTCCTGGGTTGAAGGATTACGGCGCGGACTGAGTTAGGACAGTTAGGAATAGGACAACGAATGAACCGAAGGAAACTTGTCCGGGAAAATCATCGAAGATTCTGTTCTCATCGACACCGCTTTTTCTAGTTTCCCCGTGCCCTCTTGCGAGATTTCGGAAAAGGTGGGAGGCACGAATGAAAAAAAGAATCGTTATCGGCCAAAAACCAACAAAGACGTGGCAACAAAAGGTGTCCCCTCGTCAGAGCCTGCCGGTTCAATTAGCAGCAGGCAACCGGAAGGTGGCTACCCTTCCCTCGCGTGTCATCTCTCATTAACGAAATCCCGATGATTAGCCCCCCTGCGGCAGTACATCGCTAATTACAACGCAAATTTTAGATGCTAGATCGAACGGAACAATTGGTCGGTCGCTTCCAGGTGGACGCGATAGAGATCTGGACGTACCATCATTACGGACATTGGGTCGTGGCCGTGTGAATTTTTTAGCTTTTCCGTCAGTCCTCCAGCTATCGCGCGACCAAGCACCCGAATAACGATCGTTGCAGGCTAGTTGGTTGGAGTTGCGACTTCGTGGGAGTTGTACCGGAAGTGGTCTGCGGTCACCGGAGGTAGGGAGGTAACAAATGTGCCAGGACCTTCCTGACCCCTCCAGCACGTTGATATATTGAAAAATGGGAACTCGTCTTCCGCATTTTCAATTCGAGCAGATAAGAAACGCATCAAGGAGGATAGGGGGAAGAATCGGGAAAACACGGCACATGCACCAAAGCTATTAACCTCAAATGTGACGCACGAACGTAGATGGAAAATATCATCATACTGGGACACTCATTTAGCGATTTTTGGGGATCTTTTGGTCTAGTGGTGTATCCTTTAATCAGAATATCTCGAAATCCTCGATACAGAAACAATTGTCAGGGAAATTGTCAACTGAAACGTGACACTTTATAATAACGAGGGTTCGTAATGAATCTTGGGGGCCCATGACCTTCAACTCACCTTCAACTTCATTTCGACTGATCAGGCTGCTCGAGCGAATTGAATGTTTAGGTCAAACATAAAGTTGACATCACCAAATATTTTGTTGACAAAAATGACAGGAAATTCACTTGGCAGCCTGCCAAAGTCCTTGATCCTGCTGAGCTTCCATGTACCAGAGACCGCAAAAAAAAAAAATTGGCGACGTACCGACGCGCGGTGGGCCCGAAAAAATTCCAATACATCACTCCTCGTCCGGGCGTTGATGTTGATCGAAGTCACGATTTAAAAAATGCAAAATAACTACGAACAAAGCTCGTTATCGGCGAATTCGAGGATATGTTTGGTTCGAGGAGGATTTGTTTGTAAATGCTGACGGACGTCCAGGAATAATTGGGAACGCGAGTGTTAGCTACACGTATGCGTGTGTATGCCGATCGTATTAATTAAACACTGATATCGTATCGGGATTGCCTGTTGCGAGGAGGACTGCGGGCTATCTCTCCGCGGACACGTGAAGGCCTCTTATCTCGTCGCTGGAAAACGGCACGTGGTCCGAGCTCCAAGTGATCTCAAAGCAAGAGAAATTTAATTACGTCAAGCACAATCGCTAAGTGTATGAATTTAATTGAGAAATTACCCGATGAGTAATATTTACAAACGCCTACTTTCGAGAAATTTTTCATACGGTGGTATGATTTTTTTCGTGTGTCTGACGTAACGACGAGATCCGAAAAATTCCCGGCGACGTGCTCATAAATTCATCATCGTTCACGGCAGCTGAACAAACGAAATTCCATACGTTTAGGCGCAAGGCCGGAGGTGTCATCACGTTCCTCTCGGTAATATACGTCGGTTCACGAATTGCGATAGTAAAGCTTGTGAAGTAAATTCCCAGACGTCAATGACACCGATACGTCGATAATAAATCGAATAAACGAATTCAAACGTAAGTATCTACGAATTAATTGGCCGTCCGTCATTTCACAATGCCATTACGATTAACATTTTTTCGCACAAGGAACATCACTTTGGTGTCCGCCTTCGATTTTTTTGAAATTCATGTATATGGTAGAGCATCAAAAACTATTAGATACGTATTTTTTATCGACGCAAAAATGGTTTTAAGGGGTTGAAACCATCCCTTAGACTGAAGCATGCCAAGGGCTGATTTTGCAGTTTCACCCGCGAACAGTCTACCAATTTCAGTGAAACAGAAACGGAAATTCTTCTGATGCAAAAGAATTCTGAAATCTACCATGGATGAACCACCCTTTTATTTTGCTTTCTCTCACGCCACATTCAAAAAGGGTGCACCAAGTCGAATGTAACGGGGAACACTTTGAAAGGGGGAGAACATTTAAGTTTACGTATTATGGTATTTTTCGGGACAGCAAGCTTAAGGCGGGAGCCTGAATTGGAAGGTCCGAAAAATCGTTTTTTGTATTGCTCAAATCGATAGATAAACTATCCAAGAATATATTTACAAAGTTACAGAGGCCAGTTGTAAATATTTTCGAAGATACGAGGCCAAAAGCAGAGGAGCCATTGATATTTAATATTGATACTTCCTCCTATTGAAAACTTTGAAGCGCGTTTTCTCCAGTTTTCATTTTCACGATTTTTCCAAATTGGCGGGCGTGATAATAAAAAAACTCAACGACCTATTGAATCAAACCAAAGTTTATTTTCTTCAGTATGAAAATCTCTTCAATGTAAATTTAAAAAGTCTTTTTAAATAATTTTTATAGCACGTTGAAGTTTTTTTTTTAAACACAATTTTTTCAAACCTGACAAAAGTTATAATACCACGATTTTTTCGGCTTTTTCTTAATTTACCCAGAAGAAAAATATATGACAATTAAAGATTTTATTGGTTTATTTGGTTCAGTCAAGAACTACAAGCTGCATCTTTCTCGTCGATTGGGGACTGCAGTGGCAAGACGCACATGGAATAGGCTGATAAATCTGCGGTCATTTATCGTGTCATGTTTAAAAATTTTCTTCATACATTTCAAATATACATGAAAAGATACGTCAATGTTTACTAGGCTCGCTTGGTTTTTCCCTTCTAAAAAAAATTGCCGAAAAAACGCTTTTTGGACCTCCTGAATCAGGCTCCCGCCTCAACGAGGTAAACCACATTCCATACATTTTTGACGATTTTGAATGAAAATTGAGGGTTTTTGGGGAAATGAATGGTGAATTCGTATCCAAAAGGTAAAAACACATCGATTTGAACTTAAAAAAAAAATTTTAAATCTAATTTGTTTTCTCCTGTCAGCTGAAAATAAGTGGCTGTACTGAATGGTTCCTTTTCTGCTTTTTTGCCGAATTCGAAAGACGGACTATCGATTTTTGCCTTATTTTTTATTATCAATAATTTAAATCGAGATTTTATTTCCCTCAAATAAGTTTCCATTATATTTTTTAATCATCGAATATCATCCATGGCGAGCCAACAAATAAAAAATGACTTTTCCAATCACCAGATTGGAGGAATTTATAACCAATTTCAGTTGCCCGATCCACATTCTCGAGAATTTCCGTTTGGAATGATCGATCGATCAAAATTGGTGATGGAGTTTGCGATAATTTCGAACGATCCATTTACGTTTGTCAATGGATGTAAGAAAACGATCCCACGGATAAATGGAACTTGATATTTCGTATAAAATTCTTCGAATACTCGAGAAGAAAAAAGAAAAAGGAGGAACCAACAGGAAGGAACGAAGAGTTTCCTGTCTGCCTTCGGTTATTATGCACCGAGAGAGTAACTCTCTCTGTCTCTCGGTGGTGAACGCACGAGAACATTGTAAAGAACGAAAACGAGTATGTAGAAACGCGTCTCGGATTTCGCGTTTCAAAGGAAGTGGCCTGGACGCCCCCTCTCGCTGCTGCGTCATTTCGTATCGTCGTTCGAACGCTCTTGAAAAAGACCGAAAAAAAAGTAACTCGACGCTACAACGCATTGCCACTGTCGTGTATACCGCTTGCAACAAATATATACATTTTCTTTGGTAATCAAAGGTATCGTGGAATCGCGTGCGTCGGACGTAATTATTTTCGGGGGAGTCAGAAGGCGTAAAAAAGGCCCACACTAAATTTCACGTAAGAGAGCACAGCCGCCAAAATAACGTCACACGTGTGGGAACCGTATGCGCGATCGTGGAAGAAGTGGCGACATCTATATATAGGTTAGGGCGCGCGCGGTCGCTTGCGAGAGACGTCACGGGACGGAGCCACCTAGCGGCGGCGCGACAAACCTTCGCTGCGGCTAGACCGTTGAGACTTTATTCCCGAGTAGAAATTGTGCTAGCCTGTCTGAGTTACGACCTAGTAACTGGCTCGACCAATTGAGCTCACACGAACTGACCAATGGTTGCCTCGCTATGAGCTAGTAATATTGTGAATGTTTTGTTATCCAGCCCTCGTCTAGCCACTGCCGATCCGATCTTGGTCAGAATTGACCACGGTCTTACGTACAGGTCTGGAAACGAAGGCAGATTTCAATGGAGTCTTGAGGCAGCGTTACGAGCTTCACTTTTCATTCCGCTCGCCGCCACCGCCGTCGCTACTATCGGCGAGTACCTCCCACCCACGGTCTTCTGTGATCTCTCCCTTCGCCCCTTGCCTTGTCTTAGACCGTGTTCCGTGCCATTTATCACCCCATTTTTTATTACAACGTTCTCGATAACCTCTGTTCGCGTCAACGAGCATTTGTAGTTTGAAAAATATTCATAAAGCTGGCGAAGGTGGACCGTTGTTTCAGGGCTTTCGAAACTGACGAACCAATAAAGGTATTTGTATATTCAACATTCCATGTGTTGCGTATTTTTTTCCTTTCGTCATCGAAAGAAACTCGGAATAAAATTCGAATACAAATCCATTTCACTCGAAAAAGGTAAGTATTTTTATTTATTTTTTAAATTTTTATATTGCTCTTCTTCCAGCCATACAGGATCTTCCCCTTTTTACAAGCCCCACTTCTATTCTCTTCCACAATCCCCCGTCCTTATTCCACAATTCTTTCTCATCTACCTCTATTCCCCCTTCGCCCCCCACGAAAAAGGTAATGTGCATTTCGGATGATCGAGAAGAGTGAGAGAGACGGACGGAAGCTGTTCTGTCCTTGTCGCACACGTACACGCCGATAGCAATGCCACGTAGTGGCGAAAATTGGAAACAAACGTGGTTTCGTTAACAGTGCCTACCCCCCGGTAGTTTCCAGACCTGTATGTAAGACCGTGGAATTGACAAAGTTTGGTTATGTCACTACGTGTAGTTCCATCAAGCGATTGGCTCATGGCTGGCTAAGCAACTTGAGTTACAGATGGCGTTGCGAATGCAAAAATTAGCAAAAATTCAAGTAGGTATCTCGCGATGACCTAGCCAACACTTGCCAACTGCGGCCGCACTAGCCGGAATAAATGATCGGACAAATGCAATTTAAGGTTATGTCATTCTATGCGATTATCGCTCTCAATGCGAACGCAATTCAGTCACTGATCCGATAATGTTATTTACATTTGTTAATGCACCCATTTTTTAATAATCTAACATTGTGTAGTGTCACATATGTAGACGATACGAAAATTCAGAAATTAAACAAGTAGAACTGGCTCAGTGGATAACGTCACAACTCATCACCCCGAGATCGAAACCACGTTACTGCGTAAGCGTTCGTCTGAGATAATTTAAAATTGAACCATTAATATATTTACAGCACAAATATCATAACCCTAATTAACGAACAACGAAGAATATCGAAAAAGGGTCCAATTATGTAAATAATGTGCAAAAAAGTCACAGAAAAATATATATATAGCCGCAAATTTTTTTTATCCAATCGCCACCTAAATTTTCGTTACCAGTTGCTAGCAGAAAAAACTAAGTCATGGCTAGGTCAGAAATATTTTACAGCCGTGAGATATGTCTTTCTATCTAGTCACCATCTATTTTTTTGTGGGTGGTCAATAACTAAGACGGCTGGCTAATGGCGATTCAAAACATAACTTCATTAGCTTGTGACTAAGCGGTGATGAGTTACGTTTTCCACTCGAGTACATTTAATTAATATTCGCTGATTAGTCGTTCATACAGAGAGCAATTGACCACTCAATTTTGTGCCGTTTCTGCTCAAATCGATTGATTTTATTTAAATCGATAATTGTTGAAAAAAAAATAGTGCAAGTATGTATTTTTTTGTAAATATTTCTTTCATGAAGCGGTGAATTTTGTTTTCCATACGCCACAGACATAAATAAGAAGATGGATAAGAAAAATAATCGTAAATAAGAGGAGGAAAAACGACTGCCCGGCGATAGAATTGAAAAGAAATCTTTAAAACTGGATCACGATAGGAGAGCCGTCGATCATATTTCTCTCATCCAATTTATCGTTTGCATTTTTATACGTGTAAGAGATGCAGCTGCGTTCGCTAAATCTCTTTGCTCGTTCATATCTGTAGGTTAGCGATTCATTATATTAGCGATAAAGCTTGAAGAATTATTGTACTTTCGAGCTTACTATCCGTCCGTTTCGATAACGTATGGAGCTTCGATAATTCGCGCGCCCTGTGCGAGCTTAGTTATATACGAGAAATGACTTTTTTTTTGTTAAATCGCCAACGAAAAACAGCCAAAAAACAATGTAAAGTTGCCGCAACAATTAATAAACGTCGCGATACGTTCGAGCGATAAACAAAATCGTGTAACAATAATTTACGACACCCGTAAGTGATAAACATTTGCACGTACGTGATAAAACAACGAATTAATAAATCTGAAATAGGTACCAACACGAGGAATATCGACAAAATGTTAAATAAACAACGGAAAAGGTGTTTCGAAACTCGGTCAGCTGGTTCGTGATACCTGCAATAAAAGACGACTTGTTTTATTAGAAGAAATAACAAAAATCGTCGAGTCGCGGGAAAGGGAAAAGGGGGGGGGGTAGACATATCGCGAGCGCAAGTTTCATCGTGATGTGAAAGAAACGGACGGCTTCCGGTCGCGGTTGCGAAATATGTGGTGGCGAACGTCATTCGGCCTCAAAATTACACGTCAGGTGTCCGTATTCACGCGTCTCGAGCTGGTCGCTCACCCAAACACTTTGCAAAAGCTTCTCTTCTCTCTGTAGTGGGAGGAAGTTCGGTGAGAAAGACGAGGAGGCGATGTGGCTCGGGAAACGAACGTCGCGAGGACACGGAACAGACGTTGGGATCAGGGAGAAGAGTTTGAACGGCTGCAAAAACGAAAACGACCACGGTAATGGAGAATGGCCTTTGAGCCCGTGGAACCGGAAGATAACAAAATTTCAAAAAACGTCACGAACGAAAAGTGAAAAATGAGGAGTCGATGGTAGATCTGGCCGTTTTCCGAGTTTTCCATTACTTGGATGGGTGACCGCTCGGTCAGGTGGGATACTGGTCGTTAGATTCAGGCATCGAGGAATCCCTGCCGAAAAGTCCAATCGCGAAGTCGATACTTCTTTATCGACACGAATTTTGCGCACTTTCCCTGTGCCCTCTTAACGCTGGCTTGGCGACATAGGAATGTCGAATGCCCGTTGAAGGACACTACGATGATTTTGCCGAGTCTGCGATAACCGATCCACGGTGGTGTTGCGTGAAAATCATCGTTACCGACACCGGTTTTCGGCAACTTCTCCGTGCCCTCCTGTGCCGACCTCATGAACGAGACGGTCGCAGCCAGCGGTACGGAATGCCACTCGATGTATTGTAAAACTTATTTTAAAAAAGGGCTTCATCGACACGAGATTATCGCAGTTTCCCCGTGCCCTCGTGTGCTCTCCGAGACTAAACAATTTTCTCCATTTTTTTTCCGTTACTCCGAAAATCTAGTAGGTACTCAAACCTGAAAAATTGGATACGCTCGGCTGAGTAGTTTCGCGGAAAAAAATTCCAAAAATGTCGCGCGCGTCAAAAGGGCGCGGATATAAGGAGACACAAATATGAGTGTGTTCGCGCACACAAACGTCGGTGTTACTGTCTCGGTTTTTGACGAGAATTCGCGTTCCGTGCTGTGAAAGGGTCTGCGTGTCGGACGTCAGCCGGAAATGAGTAAAAGCAGACATTCGTGTATATACAAGTATATGCACGATACACGCGCATACGAAGAAGAGCAAAGTGACGTAGATTTCGACACGGCCTTTCGCGCTTTCCCAGGAGTATATATTCGACGTGAAATCGAGCCGACTATGACCATCGTCGTTACATCTTTACCCCCTCTCCCTTTTGACACTGAGCCACTCGGAAATGTCGCTGCTCACCAAGTGTCAAAAAAAAAAAAAAATATGTTCATGTCTATAAAATGTCAATACTCAATTAATTCATTGCTAAATAAATTATAATAAATTATTTAAAAAAAACATGAAAAAAAACATTGACTTTCTCTTCAATAAATAAAAGAATAACAAACGAGCGCGTTTCTTCCCCGACGTTTTTTTTTCTGCGTTTCTCATTTCATGGCTCTTTTGCTTACCGCGGATTCCACGGGGAATAAACCATCGAGTGAGACGCGAGTGATATATTCGCGCTATATAACTGCCGCCCGGGC
Source organism: Ophion slaviceki (assembly GCA_944452715.1). NCBI lineage: Eukaryota > Metazoa > Arthropoda > Insecta > Hymenoptera > Ichneumonidae > Ophion > Ophion slaviceki. The sequence continues at coordinate 1,622,689 of OX101789.1, forward strand.
CTCGTATTGTGGGCTGCAATATTCTGCAGGCTGTGTATCGCTCAGGTCTGATGGGAATTATCCGGATGCAGCTGCGACCCAGTCCTCCGTGGTATTACCCCATTTAATTCAGATGCTTCGATGATTTCGTTTGTTAGTTCAACACATATACATACGTATGCACCCATACACGTGTTACTGCATATCAAGAGGGATGAGACTTGCCAAAAATAGAAATGTACTTATTTTTCTTATTATTATTATCATTAATGATATTATTATATACCTTGTCATAATATAAATAATATAATAATAGCAGCTTAATAGTAATCATATAATATTGATACACTAATATATCATAATATATATTATATTATTGAATAATAATAATAATATAATAATAGTAACGACTATTAGTATTATTATATTTATTATTATATAGAATACTTATTTAATATTTCATCATTATATTACCACTATAATTATTATATACTATCACGATACTATTATGATTATTATACATAGAAATATTCTTGACATGGTGAAAATAGGTCATCATACGAAATCAATTTCAGCCGTATACTCGATGCCAATTTTTTCCCCATATATATATATTAAAATTTCACTATTTCAAACCCTCGTCAAAATAAATCGGAGATGACGGACAGATGGCTCGGCATTTTCCAACACAATATGTATATACATATGTATAGAAATTTCAGGTCAGACCGGCAGGTCCCTGACCCTTACCATCTCGAATTTACAGTCCAGATTTTTTCCCCATTGTCGTAGGAAGCCCAAGAAACTCGTTTACCGCCATTTTTTTTATTTCTCGAATTACCAAATTCGTGTCTTTTTCAACGAAATTTGTAAAGCATGAGAGAACGTAAAAATCAGTGAGAATAAAGAAAAAAAAATAGAAATACATAGCAACGAACTTTTTCTAACCGAAACAACTATCGTACCCGTCCCCCTTAATTTACGTGCTTCGAAAAGTAACACTAACTTCCTGTTTAATGCCAATAAAAAAAAGTATCGCGGTATTGAAAAAACGGCGGGGTGGGGGTAGGGGTGCGGATAAAATTTTATGCCCCTTTAGGATGGTACAAACATTGGGGATGGAAAAAAATGGGCCAGAGTATGAGGGTGAGAATCCTGTCGATTTGGGCTGTAATGCGTCATGTATATTGTAAATGTGTTGTGATGAATATGAGAATTGATATATATATATATATATATATATATATATATATATATATATATATATATATATATATATATATATCGATTCTCATGAGCTCGAAGCTACGGTGTGAAATTGAGGGAAAATCCTTCCTCGTGTATGGTAAAATGTATGCTGTTGTGCCGCGGAGCTGCTTTGGAAAATGCCGAAGCTCATCGAGATTTGGAGGGGCAGGGGGGGGGGCGAAAATGAGGGGGGCCGGGAGAGGTTAGGCATTCGAGGGCCGCGTTCCGCACCGGCACGCTTTTCAATTTCTGATATCTATACCCGTCGTTTTGCGCCATCACTCTACAAAAAGGACACGACGTTAAATGCGATTTGTTGAGCGGGACACCCGGGCGAGGGAGGGAGAGTTTGTACTTGCGCGTGAAATCGAAAATCTCGTCCCAGCTGCGCGCTAAACAGCCCGCAAATAATCGATATCGACGTCTCTCAGCGATCGAGTGGATTTGTATACTTTTTTTTCAAACGAATGTGTACTGTGAGACGAGGAAAATATTCCAAAAAGATTGAGATTGGTGGGGATATGATTTTCGTCCTGGCTAGGAAAGGTGTCGGGGATTTTTTGACAGTCCATTCGTGAGGACCACGAGGGAGGAGATTTTGCAGTAACACTCGTGAGGACTCGAGTGCGTTGCCTAATGTCACCATAGTGGACCTGGAAAGCCTCAGTCGCCAGGCCCTCGAAGACTTCTAAGAACAGAGAAGTTTGATGGGGTCTTTTTCTCAAAAGACTGGGAACATGGATGAAGTCTGTTAACATTTTAGAATCCAAGTGGTGGGATTGCATTGAGTGATTTACACTGCCTCTCAAAAGTTTGGACCCACCAGTCGATATTTCTCGGCACACTAAAAGTCACATAGCTTCGTCAAAAAAAAGGATAACCAAATTTACCGAACGGCGTTTTGAAGGGAACAAATTCAGCTTTGTTTTGCTTTTTGAAATATTTTTTATGATTTTTTTTCGACCCGGTACGCACTTTTGTACGTGACTGTTTTTCGGCTTTTTTTTGACCATCGAGAATTGGGCGCATGACTTATGGAAGAAAAATGTTGTCATGTTTATCCATGATAAACTTGAACGGGGTAGGAGGAACTCCATTTTCGTTTTTTTAAGTTTCGTACGATTTTTTTTTCGTAAAGTTATTTCATTTTTGGCTAAAAAGACAAATTTTGGAAAATGCAACGTAACTCAAGAACTATAGGGCTTAAGAGGAAATGTCAGAGATGTAAAAAGTTGCGTAAGTTTATAGTAGATCGCCGGGAATTTTTTTCAAAGTTTTCCTCTGAGATTTTTTTTGACTATTTTCACTTGAAACGCTAATGAGTAGGATGGCTTATCTCGAAAAGTATGGCGTTTATAACGTCGCTTAAATTCGCTTAAATTTTTCCAGAATTTTTTTCTGATATTTTTTTGGCCGATTCTCGGAGACTCGACCGAACAATTGATTTGCGTATCTCGAAAACTATTAAGTTAGACACAAAATGTCAAGAGGGAAAAAAGTTGCAGTGTTTCGTTTTGAATACGTTGACATTTTTCAATTTTTTTTACAATCTTTCAAAAGCACTTGGACAACCTGGAAAAATTCTGAACAAATTTACGCCGATTTAAAATCGAAAATTAAAAAAGTTTCTCCTCCTGATATTTTGTTATAAACGCCATACTTTTCGAGTTAAGCCATCAGAGTTTCAAGCGAAAATAGTCAAAAAAAATCTCAGAGGACAATTTTGAATAAATTCCAGGCGATCCAATATAAACTTATGCAACTTTTTACATCTTTAACATTTCCTCTTAAAGCCGATAGTACTTGAGTTACGTTGCATTTTCCAAAAATTGTCTTTTTTAGCCAAAAATGAAATGACTTTACGAAAAAAAACCGTACGAAACTTTTTAAAAAACGAAAATGGAGCTCCTGCTACCCCGTTCAAGTTTATCATGGATGAACATGACACATTTTTTTTCCATAAGTTATGTGCCCAATTCTCGATGGTCGAAAAAAGCCGAAAAACAGTCACGTACAAAAGTGCGTACCGGTCGAAAAAAAATCATAAAAAAATATTTAAAAAAAGAAAAACAAAGCTGAATATATTCCCTTCAAAACTGCATTCGGTAAATTTGGTTATATTTTTTTTACGAAGCTATGTAATTTTAGTGAGCGATTTACCAATGCTCAGCTGGATCTAGATGACGATGAGGATGATGATGACCATGTCGCAACGTGTCATCAGGCGAGAAGCAATGACGAAGCGCCATTAGCAGAGCCTGACACGAGCCAAGCCTCCCTCGCAGCAACAAACGAGGGAGAAGGGCTCTTCATCCTCAATTCGTCATATCTTCGAGCTGTGCCACCCGCCAGAAGAAGGCGAAGAAGGGTTATTGTATTTTGGCTGGAATGCAATTTGTGTTCGTCCAATTTTCATAGTTCTCTTCGTGGAGCCGAGTGCGACGAGTCTCGAAACGGAATATCTGAAATGACGCTTCCTTGATCCATTCTGACCCGGGTCCAGGAGTCTATATGATCATGATTCATCGAAAATTCCTCCTTTCCCCTGCGGCGTATCTATAATTGATCTTGGTGGCTATGCAGCTATTATTCACTATCCCGGGCGTTTCTAACCACGAATATTCACGTCAAAGAGTTGATGTATCGATAGATTGGTGCACAACACCACCACGTGCATCAAGCTAGAGACCGGGAAAACGCAGCCACCACAGCGTCATGGTCACGAGGTGTGATCTGTAAGCCCCTCGAGACCCGCCGTAGCTGTGCATCCCCCGTTTGTTTGCCCACTGTCCTGGATGGATGACGTTCCACAGGAGATAAATCGATCGGACCCTCCAACTTAAGCGACCACTTGGAGCGTTCGTACTACTACGACTATCCGAAGCTCATCCAGCTGGGCCCCAATTGGCCGCGAGCAATTGTGGCTAGATGTCTTCAAAGAGCTCTGGCTACCGCAAGCGGGATTACGAAGAGTCAGCTGAGGCTGAGTAAGACGTCACAGATGATCGAAGAAGTGTCTGTTTGAGTTGACGGCACTAAAAGTCACCGTCGATCTCTGAGGCTATCAAGGACGACCTCGTCCAAAGTCATCCGTGATCATTTACAAGCCATCAAGAATCAGAATCGGTGGTCATGGAGGTTGAGCTTCGATTTCCTCAAAAACCGTGCTTTCCACAATTCTACCTCAGCCTTGGTACGAGAAGTTCGCTAAATTCGAATGGAGGCTCACGAAAAGCATAAAAAGTCGGACATCAAGTGAGGTCTAGCCTTGTTCCAACCGTGAGTGGTATAGATTGACCGCAAACGGACTTTCCAGCCGCGGAAGGATGGCCATCGGTGCGTTATTAGCTCGGCTATATTGAACGATCTATTGGATACGGAGGGTGGGCGCGATAGGCCGTTTCCGAGGCATACATTCCCCCCATCGCGAGAGAGAGGCCTGTAATCAGTAGCGCCGATAAAATTATATTCCAGCACCTGGATACATCTAATCCTTCATCACGTTCCCTTTAACCGGTGAGTTTGGAATTACAGTGGACTCGGCGGTATACGCGTGTAGCCTCTGCGATGGTCTCTTTTTATCTCAAAATTGAGGTTCTCCTCTTTCTGCCGGATCGCAGGAAATATGAACACGAGAAACGTACGAACCCAAGCAGTCATTGCCAACTCGCCCATTTCTATGGGGGAATTATTCCGATGGTGGTTGTTCTTCCACATGGCAAATGAAGTTCCAAACTTGAAATGACTGAAGGGCCTCCTTATGTTCATCCAGGTAGAGCTATACCGGAACAAGACGTCTGCAGCTTAACGTTGACGAGTCTCCCAACATGACATGATCACTGATTTCCCAGTAGCCGTCATACCAGTTGGAAGTTAACTTATTCGTGTATTGATAGTTGGCAATTCGAAGAAGACCTGAAGTGCCGGAACTTGGAACGTTGGAGACATCCAGCTACACCCTTTGGTGGCGACGACGTATGCTCGATATGGCGTAGGGGAAAATCTTTAACCGGGCAGGATACTTTTTAATCCAATTATCATATAGGAAGGAACATAAAATAAGCATATGGAAACAAAAAATACTACCAGATGTTCGTCAATCAAAATTTTTGGATTTTTTTTATTTTCCACGCCGTGTCACTCATATGAGCTCCACATGAGCAGAACATAGTTACGTAACGCCATGCCGCCAATATGAGCCTCATAGGAGCACTACACTTTCTTCTCGCCATGACACCCATATGAGCCCCATATGCACTCATTTATTGTTGGATATTCGTGAGACGATTTGGCTACTGCTGATGGATTCACTGCATGCATACTCGCGTGAGAACAACTTCGCTTCATTTGGATTTGTTATTGTGAATCATCATGTGATGCAAATATGACTTGCAGTTGAGCACTCATAAGGGGCACATAGCTGTGTGATTTTCTATGCCTCATAGAAGATCTACATATGATGCCAATATGATCTACATGTACATCTGGGTGAGTGTCTTGGCAGCCGGTCTTTCCAGCTTGTTCACAGCTGATGTTTTCGCGTGTTACCCAAGTTACGGTCCTGCAACTAAATCCTCGGCGAGCCATCGCTCTGTCTCTCTGTGTCTCTCGGTCTTTCTGGTCACTCGGCTCGATGTGGCCCCAGATGAGTGGGCCAGGTCCGTCAATCTTCTCCGAGCGCTACGTAAGATACCGTAAGGCTTCGATGCTTTGAACGTTGGGGAACTCTGAAGGGAGAGAAGAAGAAGAAGAGGGAAGCCAGAAACGGCGTAGCAAGGTATACCAAGCTCGAAGGTATTTGTGCCTCGCCAGCTGTCTTGATTCCAAGCAGTGATTCTCGGCCGGGAACGCCCGTGGGCTTTTCGGTCGGACGAGACTTGGAAATGGCAAGAAAATATTCTTTGGACTTTGATACAGACGGTATTACACAATGCATGTTCTTCTTGAATGCCAATCGGCATTTTAGGATCACATGAGGTAGTCTAGGGAGATACCTAGATATTGTGGTGATCGATTAGCCTTCGAGTTTTTTGGATCATAAACCCGACATTGCCATCATGGGAGCAACGCTCCTTGGGATGCAGACATCTTGGACTGCTAGTTCATTCTGCACTTGAGCATGGTTGCTACGGAATTGGATCCTGATGGACGCTTGCAAAAATTGTTGATCCGAAGTCATCTGGAGGTTGGAAGTCTAGCAAGTCATTACATCAGCAACCAAAATGGGTAATGGACACTTGTGGGATTCGTTCATCCAAAGTCATCTAATAGTTGGAAGTCCAGCAGGAGAAAGCATCATCAACGAAATTGGCTATGCGCAAAGACATAAAATATCCACCGCGTGCCTCGTTGGCTTCTTTATTTCCTATTCCATCCACATTGGGTCGGAAGACCTAGCAGGGAGTCACTTTGGTTATACATGCAAAGCTTTGCCTCATAAGTGAAGTGTAAGTACTCTGCGCTCGGATCTCTCGCCCACGGTATATGCTCCAACGAACAGTCCAGGAAAACGTGCATTTCCGGCGAGAGAGAAGGAGGATCGTGAGGGTAAAAGAGGCAGAAAGAGAGCGAAAGAGCGCCTGCTTTGTGTACCGTTGTGCCCTGTAATATCGTCCGCAATTTACCAACCAGCTCCGTGTCTCCTTTTGTTTTCGCACACACACACACACACGCGTGCTCGTACACTTTTCGTTTTTTGTTTCCTCCGGAGGACTCCGCTGGTTGCAGCGTCGCCCAGTTATACCTGCATTATTCGTACATCGAAACAACTGCGATCATCAGTGGGGGGACATTGAACTCATTGTAAAACGAAGGACCCTTCGTGAAAGGAGACTGGCAATTGTTTTCAACCAGACTCCGTCAAACCTGGAAATCAACTTTAAAAAAGGACGAAATTAATTCCTGTGTTTCTGACAATTGGGCTATTGATTTATACGTGGGACGACACAGTTTTTCCGTTGTTTGTCGTTGATCGTAAATCACAGTTGACCGTAAGTTATCCGTTATCCGATATTCCATCGAAACCACAGCTCGCAAGCGTTGGATCTCCAGCGAATGAGGGTCTCTCTACCTCTTTTTCCATCCTCTTCCAACTGCTCCATCTCTCTCTCTCTCTCTCTCTGTGTTTCTCTTTCTGACTCGAGCTAGGCTCGTTCGGGCGAGCAGTATGTTCGCCTCTCGAAGGTGGAAGAGCTGGAAGAGGGCTGCGCGGTTGGGTTAGCTTGGAGCAGTAAACTTGGCATATGGTGCACGGCGAAACAGGACCTCTGCCAGGACGTTATTCACCGGCAGCCCGAACCGATGACCATCAGACACACGCACACACATACCTTTCGCCCGTACGTGGGCGAAGGGAAAGCCCTGCGCACACGTACATAGCCAAGAACAAGTCCTACGCTACCGCAAGAGCCATAAGAGAGCTAGCCACACCAAAACAACTGCGAGACCGTGTAATTATGGGTTTGGAAAATGAAGGAACTGGGAGAACCTTTGGAAGAGGATATCGACGCGACGGCCGTTCTTATACCCAAACGCCCTCGATGCTAGAAATACTTTTTTCTTCAATATACAGCCGGTCTTCTGTAGCTAGGCTGAATACTAATGCCGTAGAATTTAACGTGAAATCCATCCGAGGCAGAACCTGATCATCTCCGGAGAAGAGTAACGTTGCTAGCACGGTTCGTATCAACCGATTTCCTTTAAAGTAGCACTTGCGCATTCTTGCCGTTGAACTTCCAGCTCAGTAGCTACCACATAATTGATCCAATCGCTGGTAATTACTATTCCAAGTACTTGATAGGTGACTAATGAGCTGATAGCGCCTTTATGGTTTTCTGATCAGGTCATCATGATCTGGATCAGTCGATTTCCCTCGAAGTAGCACTTGCGCATTCTTGCGGTTGAACTTCCAGCTCAGTAGCTACCACGTAATTGATCCAATCGCTGGTAATTACTATTCCAAGTACTTGACAAGTGTCTAATGCGCTGATAGCACCGTTATGGTTTTCTGATCACGTCATCATGGTCTGGATCAGCCGATTTCTCTCGAAGTAGCACTTGCGCATTCTTGCGGTTGAACTTCCAGCTCAGTACCTACCACGTAGTTGATCTTATTGCTGGTGATTACTATTCCAAGTACTTGATAGGTGTCTAATGAGCTGATAGCGCCGTTGTAGTGTTCCCATCGCGACATCATGGTCTGGCTCAGCCGATTTCCTTCGAAGAGTAGCACGTACGCATTCTTGAGGTTGAACTTCCAGCTTAGTAGCTACCACGTGGTTGATCTTATTGCTGGTGTTTATTATTCCAAGTACTTCATAGGTGTCTAATGAGCTGATAGCGCCGTTGTGATGTTCTCATCGCGACATCGTGGTCTGGATCAACCGATTTCCCGCAAAGTAGCACGTATGCATTCTTGATGTTGAACTTCAACATCAAGTTGAACGTCATCACTTCACTACGGCATAGCTGATTATTAATATTCCGAGTACTTGATAGATGTCTAATAAGCTCATAGCGCTACTATGGTATTTCGATCACGTCACCACGGTCTATATCAACCGATTTCGTTTGAAGTTAAACCTGCACATTCTTGCGGTTGACCTTCCAGCTCTGTAACTATGACGTAGTTGATTCAGCCCCTTATGGTTACCATTCCAAGTACTTGACAGAAGTTCAATGACCTGACAGTTTAATCATAATATTCCAATGATACCGTATCGGTCCAAGTCCCCGTCCAGTTTGATCTGGTCCCAACACCTGATCCAGGATCGGCGTTCTGCAGGTCATCATCTCACCAACACTTTGCTGCGAAGGCACTTCGTGGGCCTCCTACGACGATGGCAAACCTATCCCGCCGAAGTTCTCGACTGTTTGATTGCGCATCCGGATTATCCCTGTTCACCCTTAACCAAATCTAAAAAGCTTACCTGGTAGTACCCCAAACCCCCAACAGCCTCACCCAGGGAATCGCCAGATGGGAAACGTTCCTATTCCCGGAGCTGTTGGATCGCGAATCGATTGTACGTTCAGCCAGGCCCTTCAGTGACAATCTTGAAGGGCTCCGTGCCAAACAAGGATCTGCTTTACCGGCGAGTCGTCTAGTGTGCAGCGAACACGTCAGGCTGTTGGGGTAGCAGGCAACAGTGATTCAATGTGGTCACTCGTCTATGAGAGAAGGACGAGACGGGAAAATCTTTTTCTCTGCTGGGACAAAGGAGGTGTGGATGTGTCGAGTGGCTGAATGGCCGACGGGCCCAACGTTTTGCGGGGACAAGCAAGAAATGCATAGGTATATACGGCGAGTGGCGTACAATATGCTCAGTTGAAGAAAAACAGATAAATCCTCGATTCTCAATAGCCCAGAAATGAATGAGTGCGATCAAATGTGCCTGGCGTTGATAGCCGGACAATAGGAATGAAGTCAGTTTGGGGTATGTCGCGGGACTGTCTGAGGGGAGAGTAGGCGAATACGGGAGGGGTTCTCAAAGAGGAGGAAGGGGGGGCATATACTTTGGGGCATTTCACGCTTCTAATAGAGGGGTATCAAGACGCGGCGGACTAGAGCCTACCCAGGGTCATTTTCACAACCGGACATCAGGATCTTTGGGTGTCCTGTGGCTCGCTCCGTTCAATTTATGAGTTTGTTAAACTTCACGCCGTTTTTGGGCGCTACTCCGTGCCAAAGAGGAACGAAAAAGGGAAAAAGATGAGGTCCCCGAGTAAATTTGTGTGCGAGCACAAAGTGCTGCCAGGCTGTTTGGTGCTTTTCCACTAAACTCGGTCCTCATTGTAACGTTGGCTCAAAGCAAACGTTTCCAGCGGGTCATCATCCCGGGATCTTCTCTACTACCTCCCCCCTTGCGGTGCTCTGCGACGTTCTGATACGCGTTACGAGGGAAGAAAGTTCAATCGGACTCGCTACTCCGCGGGACGTCGGCGCTGCTTTACTTTTACTTTCTCTCCTTTTATTCAGCCCGAGTCCCGGTGATGTGATTTGTGCGCCGTCTTCAACGGGGAATCCCTCCTCAATGGACGGATTCACGCACGAATAATGGCAAGTGCGACGGGTATAAACATATATAATAACCATCATTTTCGTTCCGTTCACGCTATTCTCGTTCGGGCGCACTCGAAATTCGTTGTTGCGCGAGGCCGTACCTTTCCTTGTCGCTTACTTTTTTGAAGAAATAAATCCTCTCTTACGGAAATTTGTAAGGTCAGAATGAACTTTGCTACTGCACGGACTGTGGATGGAGATTGTGGGGAGTGACGTACGTATATGGTGTTTGCGAAAGAGAATATGTGTAAGTTTCATTTGTGGCTTTGGAAATTATTGTTCAAATGATTGATGAATTTATTACTGGTAATTTATGGCTTTCGAGATGATTATTTTGATTATTTTTTATTTCATTTCTGGTAATTTATGGCTTTCGAAATTATGGTTCGAATTATAATTGATTTTATCACTCGTCATTTATGGCTTAAAATGATTATCCAGATTAATATTGAGTTTATTACTGGTCATTTATGCTTTTGCGAATTACTATTTGAATTATTATTGATTCCATTACTGGTCACTTATAACTAAAAATTCTTATTTAAATTATTATTGGTAATTTATGGCTTTTGAAATTATGATTCAAATTGGCACTGGAAATTCATGGCTTTTAAAATTACGATTAAAATTATCATTGATTTTATTACTGGTAATGCATGGCTTTTGAAATTATTATTTAAATTATTATTAATTTTAATATTGGTAATTCATGGCTTTTAAATGTTTTATCACTATTACTATTGTATTAATTACAAGTCGAATTGGCTTTGAAAGGCACATTTTATGTCGAGGAGTATTGATGTATATATAAACAAAATCATTTCATGCTTTTTCCTCTAAAGTTCAGACTTTACTTATAATAGCACAAAAACGGTTTTAATCGATGAAACAATTCCCATAATTTTCGATGTTCCAAATGGCAAAAATTGGAAATTTCGAAGCTCTTGAGCAACCACTAAATATTCATTGGTGGGCTAGAGCTTTCGCGAGATTAATTAAAAAATTGTAAAGCGTAAAATTCATAGGCGAGAAGTGAATGAAAAAAATCGACTTTTTAGGGAACATTTAAATTTTTGGGGGGCTTGAGCGACCTCTAAATATTTTTTGACCGCTAGCAGCTTTCGCGACAATTCATTTTTCTTTCTTCAATGAAGATACTTGGATGGTGATAAAAAGGAAAAAAATAGAGCTCAAATTTGTGCCACCCTAATGTCCATATACAGTGGGTAAAAAAAGTACTTGTACATCACATACGAAACTTTTGTTAAGTTAGCTTTATTTGTTTGTTAGTGTTTTCCCAAGATTTTTGTAAGCAGACACCATGCATATTTAGGATAAGCTATCGAACACAAAAACTTAGTACAGCATTAAATTTTCTTCGTAGGATAATTTGGAAAAGACGACGTGTACTAATACTTTTTTTACCCACTGTAGCTCCATGCTTTCCGCCTATGCGCCACAGATGCCGCACTCTCTCCTCCTCAATCCCTTATTTCCTATTTTTCCCAGATTTCCGCATATAATACGGGGCCACTCTTCCTTCAGGTCCTCCCTCACATCTTTCTCTTCCAATTTCCGTGTCAAGTATTCATATATTTCGTAAAAACTCGACTTGTCCATTTTTATCCAGGCCTTTTGGATATCCTGGTCTATCTTTTTTCGATAGTTTCCTCCATTACCATTTTAATGTTCCTTATTCGTTCTCCACTCCTGATAATTTCCAGGATCCTGCCTTCGCCTACCCCCTTTACGTAACGTGTGTATATGGGTCATTCCATGTCAAATCGACAAATTTTTTACCTGACCCCCTTTGATTTCGCTGAAAATTTTCTATCTTTTTCTACCCCCCGAAAGTTATTTTTCAGAATTTTTTCAAATTTTTTTTCCCGACTCAAAAAAAGTTATGAATTTTTGAAAAAAACCGCTCTTTTATTTTTAAATTGCCAGAACTTTTTCAAAAATTGACCGTTTGGGAACTTTTTTTTTTCAAAATTTTTGTTTTTAAATGTAGTTTTCGAAAAAAAATATGAAAAAATTTTCAGAATCCCAGATATATGAAATATTTTAGTTTTTTTGAAAAAACCGTAATTTTCTCAAAGTCCGACCGTTTTTTTTTTTTTTTTTGCTCTAAAAATACTTCAACTAATTCTGCAATGATCCCCGTTAATCAAAAGATGTGACGACAATCGCTTCTAATTTTTTTTCTTGATTATAAAAAAATTTTTGTTGAATTTTTGCTGATTTTATATAACTTTGTTATGAAATTTTTTTTATTTCCTCGTGAAACCTCAAAAGTTAAAAAATAAAATTTTATTGGAGAATTTCAAGTGATTATCGTCCAAGAAATTGTTATTTAAAAAAAAAAAATAATTTTTTTCTCTCATTGACGTTATTTTTTTACTCTTATGGACGTTTTTTTTTGGTACTGAAATATGACAACTTAACGTCATTTTGGTACTGAAACATGACAAAATAACGTCAATGAGAGAAAAAAATTATTTTTTTTTTTTAAATAACAATTTCTTGGACGATAATCACTTGAAATTCTCCAATAAAATTTTATTTTTCAACTTTTGAGGTTTCACGAGGAAATAAAAAAAATTTCATAACAAAGTTATATAAAATCAGCAAAAATTCAACAAAAATTTTTTTATAATCAAGAAAAAAAATTAGAAGCGATTGTCGTCACATCTTTTGATTAACGGGGATCATTGCAGAATTAGTTGAAGTATTTTTAGAGCAAAAAAAAAAAAACGGTCGGACTTTGAGAAAATTACGGTTTTTTCAAAAAAACTAAAATATTTCATATATCTGGGATTCTGAAAATTTTTTCATATTTTTTTTCGAAAACTACATTTAAAAACAAAAATTTTGAAAAAATTCTGAAAAATAACTTTCGGGGGGTAGAAAAAGATAGAAAATTTTCAGCGAAATCAAAGGGGGTCAGGTAAAAAATTTGTCGATTTGACATGGAATGACCCATATATATATAAATATAAATATAAATATAAATATAAATATATATATATATATATATATATATATATATATATATATATATATATATATATATATACATATACATATATACATATATACATATATATATATATATCGAAAAAAAATCTGAACAAATTCTCGCGAAATCAACGAAACCCGATTCAACTTTTTTTACTATCTTGACCTTTTCCTTGAATCCTTGTCGTTTTCACGTTACACGTTATTTTTCAAATTGTCACCTTTTTTTTAAACAAAATATCTTTTAAAAAAAGAATCGTACAAAAAAATTTACAAAAACAAAATTGAAGCTTGAGCTTCCACCTTTATGATTCCTGGCAAAGAAATGCTTAAAAAACGGTTCGTCTGTAAACAGGTTCGAGCAAAAAAGGTAAAAAATGGTTGTTTTCGAAAAGGGGTACTAGTTGTAAAAAAAATTGTCCCAAATTTTCAAAAAAAAACTGAACGAAGGTGAATTCCTCTCCTTCAAAATGCCATTTATCAAATTCATTTATGCCAACGAAATTTATCGGTTAATATTCATTGGATCGACTTCAAGATCCATTTTGATCCGCACGAAAAACCCATGATTCCACTTCTGTTTCCTTTTGTGCAATCATTTTCACATCTGTCCTATAATGACTTTTTCCAATTTTTCAAAGCAATGATTTTTTTTCCGTTTCATGCGATACTATTTTTTTTCAAATTATAAAACGAGCATCTTCTCCGTGTCGTCTCATTTGCGCGACGTCCTACGTATAACGCGCTGCTTATTCGACGAACGTCGTGTCGTGTCGATGTGCGAGCGAGCGAGCGAGCCTTATCAATAAATTCTATACCCCGCGTGACTCGAGTTTATCGCGGCATTGCGCGCAATATGAAGGTTCTCGACCCCCGCCGGATTATTGGGCTATAACGCAGTGGAAAAAAAAAAGAAAAAAAAATTCACGCAGACTCTTTCGTATCACCGGATAATACATTATAAATGGTCAAAAGTGTGCGGTTGATCCGAATGTGCATCGTGTGCGCGGCGATGAGCTTTTATCTCTCGGCGAGTTCGCATGAATAGATAAAAAAAAGGCAAAAAAAAAGAAAGCAAAGAGGAAGCTGCTGCTGAAAGGCGATAAACGCGATACGAGGGAACACTCGACGCTAGAATGTTCCTGTCTCAATTACATTGCACACATATGTGTATGTATGTTTTCGTATTTGTCGAATCAAAAATATTATTTTACTTGCTTAAAACTATTATTTGTATTTTTATTATACATCTCAAAATGTGAATTACAACGTTTTTAAATTAATTCAACTGGCAGCGGAAAATATCAGTACACTTGACGAATTTTTGATTTTTAAATAACCCAAAAAACAGGCTTTATTAGGTTTTTCACTAATTTTTTTTACTCTGTAGATGAGCCTGTATTGGTTGGATTTTTTTTCTATTTTTCTACTCTTCGTTTCGATGAAACAAATATATTAATGGGTATGTTAGAATTTCGTTTTCGGGACGGCTACTGATCAGAAAACCGCGAAAAGTGTATTTTCATTCTATAATATGTATACTAAGGTGGACATTTTTTCCCTTTTTCTCGCCATCCAATTATCTACTTTAAAAAAAAAACACAAATTGTCGCGAAAACTGCGAGCGATCAAAAAATATTTATAGGTCGCTCAAGCCCTCCAAAATTCAAATTTTCATTAAAAAATCGATTTTTTTTTCGTTCACTTCTCAAGCATAAATATTACGCTTTATCATTTTTAAATTGAGCTCGCAAAACCTCTAGCCAGCCAATGAATATTTAGTGGTTGCTCAAGAGCTTCGAAATTTCCAATTGTCGCGATTTTTTTTCTCTTCTCACTCATAAATTTAACACTTTGTAAAATGTTGAAAACAATCCTTTTTTCTATAGAAACGGTTTTTTGAATTTACCTCACAATTTAACCCGATAAAACGGGGGACCTATAATTTTGTTTACAGACAAGAGCTTTGAAGAATTATTTTATGAGAACAAATATTATAACTCTTGGGTTAGTAGTGTAAAGCAAATTTGAAAAATCTGTTTTTTAAGAACAACGATTAATTTTTTTGATAATTTCACAAAGCGTCAAATTTATAAGGGAGAAGAGTAAAAAAAAATAGCGAAAATTGGAAATTTCAAAGCTCTTGAGAGACCACTAAATATTTATCGAACGGCTGGAGCTTTCGCGAGGTTAAGGCCTAAGGCCACTGTAACGGTCCAAAAAAAAAGGTTTTTTCACGAATTTTTTGCTTCCAAAATTGAAGGTAATTAAAAAAAAACTTTTAAGGGTGTTATCGGGCATACATTAAACTTTATTATCAAATTTTTTTACAGCAAAAAAAAAAATGGCGGTTCTACAGCTATCTTCCCGGGGCATGTTTTGCTTGCAGGGCTCCGCGGCACGCAGCACCACTGGTGCACTTTTGAATCTAGAACAAAAAAAAACCATCAATCTAGAGGGTTATAGCTAGAGAATGTCGATCGGATTTTAAAAAGTATCAATTTTTGTGGATTTGGCGTGCGTTTGAAAAAAAAATTGATTTTTGACGAAAAAAACGGCTAGTTTTTTGTTAATAAAAAATCAATAAATAAAGTTATTGAAAATCCCGATCGACATTCTCAAGATAATGTTAATGTTCACATCTGGTCAAAATTTCAAGTAAAAAAAATGAAAATTGTTCGAGTGATGCTGCGTGCCATTTTGAAAAACCGTATTTCGAGAAAAACGCGTTTAAAGTTTTGCGAATAGTTTTTTATTGGAAAAAATAAAAAAAAGAAGGTAAAAAAAAATTTACCGTTAGTCTGCAATCCCAGCACCATACATTTGTCCTTCGATGGCCAAATTTTCGTCTGGCAAAATTTACAGTGGTCTTACCCCTTAATTTAAAAATTATGAAGCGTAACGTTCATGGGTGAGAAGTGAACGAAATGAATCTATTTTTCAACGAAAATTTGAATTTTCATGAGGCTTGAGCGACCTCTAAATATTTTTTGTCCGCCCGCAACTTTCGGGACAATTTTTTTTTCTCTCTAAAGAACATAATTTGATGGTGAGAAAGAGGGAAAAAATAGAGTTCAAATTGGTGCCTCCCTAATGTATACACATATCCAATTTATAATATATACAATCTATTATTATTAATGAATTAAATTTATTATATACTAAATTGTACATGGTATATACAATTTTTTTATTTACCAAATTTTTCGTCGACCAAATAAATTTGAATACTCACTGAGCTATTTGAAAAATTAATTAATAAGAATGCATTTTTAAAACTAATACACAACATTTATTAAAGCAATTTTCTAATAATAATAAATTAAATATATATAAAAATCAAAAAATATAAGTTAGCTACGCCACATGTTTTGCTCTCACCAGTACTGAGTATTGTATATTCGTTCGTATATTCAATAAAAATTGAAAAAAAAAAAATCAAAGAAAATACGATACCCCCCAGGTCGTAAAAAATTTATTTTCGAAATTCCGTCATAACCGAATATTATTTTTTTTTTGGAAACATAAA
Organism: Ophion slaviceki; assembly: GCA_944452715.1. Classification (NCBI taxonomy): domain Eukaryota; kingdom Metazoa; phylum Arthropoda; class Insecta; order Hymenoptera; family Ichneumonidae; genus Ophion; species Ophion slaviceki. The sequence continues at coordinate 1,639,521 of OX101789.1, forward strand.
CCCCATTGTAGAGCAGACGATCGTACGAGAATTTGGCCCAGACTATTATACCGTACACCCGTGACTGTTTACCGTAGTGAAAAAAAATCCAAATTGCGAACGAGCCCCGGATGAACGCCGCGGAGGGGAGAGGCGAAAACCCCGCGGCGTCTTTTTTAAAAACAGCGCTGGGATTTTTCACACACGCGTACACGCATAAGGGAGAATAGTGAATAGTGGAATTTAATATCTTTTTTTTCACGAAGTAGCTTTTCGTCCCGTCTCTTCGGGGATGCTCTCTGACGGGCCCAGATACGGGGACCGTGTTTATTTTCGCGTCTAACGCTCTTTCCCCACTCCCTACTAACCCCCTCCCCGTCTCCCCATCCCAAAGAAAACTACCCTCGTACACGTTTTATGGCGTAACGTCTATTTATGTTTTACACACACCTCGTGCATGAGATATTTTCCTTTTTCATTTTCACGCGCGAGGGCTGCACGACCTAAATGCAGCGATATATGTGTATATATATATATGGGAATTCGCGCCGTTTTTTGTTGGCGATATTCAACGTTCTAACGCACTTTAATAGCTCACCGTTTGTGTAGGTAGCGTACGAAGGTGTCGAGGAGAAATAAAGAAAAGAAAAGAAAAGAAAAGCTCGTGCCAACGGTATCTGAGTATAACTATTGAAAAATAGGTTTCCTCCTTTTTCTCTCTCTCTGTCACTCCCGCAGACCTTCTTTGCCCGATATCCGTCATGTCGCACCTTTATTGTCCTTGACGTCCTTAAATCCGTGTCGAATGTCACAGTGAGTATAGAAAAAAACGTAATAATATTTTTCCTACAGCGTCGCGGCTCTATTTTCAAATGTATATATATATATATATATATATATATATATATATATATATATATGTATGTATGTATATTAGGGTGATTCGTTTCAGGGTAACTTTTTTTTTTACCCATCGCGCCCGAAAACCTTTAGTTGGTACCCAAAAACGAAGTTTCGGGAAAGGGGGTGTTGGCAAAAAATATTTAGAGATCGCCAATCAAAATTGAAGGTTTCCCATTTGATTAACATTGAAAAAAATGTTTTTCGCATTATTAGTGTTACCATTCCGCGAATTTTGATATCGCGTTATTTTCCAAGTGGGTTCTCATAGGAAATATGATACTTTACAATAAAGTTCGTTGAGCCATGTCCGTAAATTCAACCGTTTCAGCGGTATCATTATTTCAAGTGAATATTGTATGAAAATATCTATTCAAACGGCTGTAACGCCTAAGCTATTAGATATATCGAAAAAAATTCGAATGAGAACTATGAAGAGAAAGTAATTTGCTACAAAAAAGTCTTATAAGCCGAGCCCGTAAATTCAACTCTTTCTCAGCTACCGGTGGATGAAGTAAAATAAATAGATTTTTTTTGTTTAAAAAAAATCTATTTATTTTACTATATTTCTATTATCTATATTTACTATATTTCTATTTACTATATTTCTATTACTATATTATCTATTTATAAATAGATTTTTTTTAAACAAAAAAAATCTATTTAATTTACTTCATCCACCTATAGCTGAGAAAGAGTTGAATTTACGGGCTCGGCTTATAAGACTTTTTTGTAGAAAATCATTTTCTCTACAAAGTTCTCATTCGATTTTTTTTCGATATATCTAATAGCTTAGGCGTTACAGCCGTTTGAATAGATATTTTCGCACAATATTTACTTGAAATAATGATACCGCTGAAACGGTTGAATTTACGGCCATGGCTCAATGAACTTTATTGCGGAGTATCATATTTCCTATGAGAACCCACTTGGAAAATATCACGATATCAAAATTCGCGGAATGGTAACACTAATAATGAGAAAAACATTTTTTTCAATGTTAATCAAATGAGAAACCTTCAATTTTGATTCGCGATCTCTAAATACTTTTTAACAACACCCCCCTTTCACGAAAGTTCGTTTTTTGGTACCAACTAAAGGTTTCGGGCACGATGGGTCAAAAAAAAGTTGCCCTGAATCGAATCACCCTAATGTATATATATCTATATACTATATTATACTTAAATATATTACATTTTTATTTATATTTATTGAGATCTGAATTAATTCCCGAGTTCCAACGTACAACCCTTCCTAATTAAACCCTTTCCTATCACTCCCTTATTATTATTACTTTTTAAAGGCTGGCACACCTGATTGTCCTGCCTTTAAAAATTAATAATTCATGGGTTGATCTGAGATCCACACATGCTTATATCAATCGACTCAGAATTTCATCCCCAACCCCTCATTTTAGGGAACGCATTCAGTTCTGCGACACCCTGTATAAATACAGGGATGTCTATACACACACGTATATTTATGTAGATAAATAATTTTTTCTCACTTGATCGATATTACTGAGAGATATTTTATATTTTTCGTGAAATATGTTAAAAAGTCTTTGAAATTTTGTAGAATATAAAAAAGTCTCATTGATATTGAATATTATATATGACGTCTTTGTCGGGTTGAATAAAGTTCGCCCGATAAGCGATTAAGGCGTTACCCCCACTTGTAGCGCAAAAAAAGGCCTTTTTCATGAATTTTTTAAAAGAAAACTACAAAACTTTTTTAATCGATCAATATACCATCTTAAAGAACACATCTTGAAGAACTTTCAGTAATTTTTTTATTGAAAAATATTACATTGTTTAGTGGCAAATGGCCGTCAATGAAATAATGTTTTTATATACACGGTTTGCGGTGACCAACATTGCGGCGAAGTGGATCATCTGAAAAAAAAAAATGCGGATAGATTTAGTCAAATATAAGTATAAACTAGTCTTTAATCGAAGGATTTTAAAAAAATATTCATTTTTCACAAAAATGGCGGACAGTCAAAGTTAATGGTTCGATTTTAACGAAAAAAAACGGCCGTTTTTTGGTTATAAAACGGCCATTTTTTCGAGAAAAAAATCGAACGATTAAAGACTACATTTTTATGTATTAAATAAGCCTGCAAAATTTCAAGAAGATCGGCTCATTAGTGTTCGAGTAATCTTGGTCACCGACTTCAGAAATGCCATTTTGAGAAAAACGCGTTTAAAGTTTCAATTTCAGTTTACACGAAGAAAATATTTTGTTTTTGTAAACTTACATAGAGTCATCTATTCCGGGCCCATACAGAAGTTATTCTCAGATACTTATACTTCAAAAAAAAATGCAATAAAAAAAATCGATTTTTTCAAAATCGCAAGTGGGGGTAACCCCTTAATGAAAAATTCGTACTTTCAATTTGGCCAAACACCGCCAACAATCGTGAGAAAATTTTTTTCGCAAATATATTTATAGTTCTATGTGTGTGAGATAAAGCGAGGGGGAGGGGTGCGTGGCCAAAAAAAAATTAACGAGAAATCGTTTACGAGGCAAGAAAAGCGAAGCAAAAAAAAAACCCGCTGGGCTTATATTGGATTATGGAAATGTGGAATTTTCATTTTGAGCGATCGGCGGCGAGCATCGTTCACGCGAGCCTCAAGCTACGCAGGCCAGCGCAAGTACAAGGAGGAAGCGAAGTATCGTTTTATCGGATTTTTTTTTTCGTATTTTATTCCTCCGATTTTTTATTTCGTTTCCCACGCACGAGACGCGGGATGGTTCACGACCTCGATAAAATATTGATCGATGATCTAACGTACTCGCCGTGCTCGGCCGGCCAGCTCATCAAGCCGCAAATTCGCGTATGAAAAAATCCCAAGCGAGTACTCGGAATACGCGTTGGCTGTGTGTATGGCGTGTATTCGATACGTATGTACACAGGGCGTTTTAGTTTTCCGATCGTACCGGGAAACAATTAGTTTTCGTTGATGCATCGGCGCGGCGCGAGCCTCGCACTCAAACGAATGGAGAATTTCTATCGATCAATGTCACCCTGCCGGTGCCCCGCCCCGAGCCTGATCGCGACGCTTATTCTCGTTGGGTCGAGTAACCTGTCGACAAAGTATGTATTTTGCTTGGGTTTGTTTGTTTTCGTTTGCTCGATTGAATTTGTTCATTTGCGCTTATTTGCTTCCGTTCCTTGGAGTTTTTTGGTTTGAGTTTGTCTTTGGATGTTTAGGTTTGGGTTTGTTTTATGTTGTTTGGGTGTGGGTTCCTTTTTTGTTTGTTTTTTCGTTTATTTGTTGGTTTCCAACTGTTCGTATGGAATTAGGTTCCCGTTAATTTTGTTATTGGTTTGTCCTTTGTAGTTTGTTTCGGTTTTTGCTTCCACCGGATTGCTAGGTTTGTTTGTCCCCGTTTGTTTTGAGAATTTATTGCTTCCATTTCGTCTTTTTTCC
>OX101789.1:1644036-1760972 GCA_944452715.1 Ophion slaviceki
AGACAAGTGATTGACATTCGACATTGATATTTCCATCTAATGAAAACTTTGAAGCGCGTTTTCTTCCGTTTTCATCTTCACGATTTTTCCAAATTGGCGGGCGTGATAGAAAAAAAACTAAACGACCTATCGAATCAAACCAAAGTTTATTTTCTTCAGTATAAAAATCTCTTCTAAGTGAATTAAAAGAGTCGTTGAAAAAGTATTTTCAAATAATTTTTATGACACGTTAAAGTGTTTTTTTAACACATTTTTTTTAACCTGAGAAAAGCAATTTCACGTTTTTTTCAGCTTTTTGTTAATTCACCCGGAAGAAAAATATTTGACAATTGAAAATTTTATTGGTTTATTTGGTTCAGTCAAGAATTACGCGCCGCATGTTTCCCGCCGATTGTGGACTGCAGTGGCAAGACGCACATGGAATAGGCTGATAAATCTGCAGTCATTTATAGTTTAATATTGAATTTTTTTTATACATTTCAAATATATATGAAAAGATACCTCAATGTTTACTAGGCTCACTTGGATTTTTCCCTTTTAAAAAAATTCCGGCAGAAACGCTTTTTTGGACCTTCTAATTCAGGCTCCCGCCTTAAGGGGGACTAGAAAAATCTCGGACGGTCAAAGTTTCCGATATATTGGGTGTTTTCCACATATTTCGAAACACTATTCTTCAAGAAGATGGCGAAAGAGTTCATTTATCATGAAGAAAATGATAAATATTTTCAATTAAGATATAGAAAAAATATTAATAAAAGTATGCTAATTATTTAAGAAAATTATAAACATTGTTTTTGTCATGTCACATATTGAAAAAAGAATAACATTTGAATAATTTTTCGTTATTAATCAGATTAATTATTGTATAATTAATCTGATTTTAATACTTAATGCACTATATTGAATATCTGCGTGGATATTTATCGATCAATTCTCGTTTATTATTTTCGCTTAAGATTTTTTTCCGTTGACAATAATTAAAATCGAAAAATAATTTCCAATTAATTATAAAAATTATCATGATCAAAACCCAATGTAGTTAAGAGCTTCGGTAAAAATGCATTTGATATTAATCATTGTGTGAAAAATATAATATTAATATTTGACGGATAGTATCGAATATTTGTATGAATATTAATCGATTAAGTCGTGTTATTTATTTGTACTCGAGATTTCTAAAAATATAGATGATTAATTATTAAAAATCATTCAAATTAAGGAATACATTTCAATGAATTAAAAAAACCGAAGCTTCGACTTCATTCAACGTCTTTGCTTGCTTAACATTCCGGGCGAGACACCTCATATATATGCTACATTTTTTCCAGAAGTCTCGCGACTGCTAAGCGCAGCTCAGGATTTTATTATATTTTTTTAATAAGCCGAGCAAAAGTGCGGTAAGTTTGACCCGAGTTCGCTGATGCAGGGACACGTCTCGTCGTCGTGCTTTCCCCCGAACGTAGTTTTACGACCACGTGCGGACATATCGGGTCTCGAACAACGAAAAGGAAAAAGAGAAAAACGTGTGCTCGCATCATCTCGCTTTCTGGCTTCATCGCCCCCACCCCTCCCGGCCGCGCTTCTTTTCTGCTTCCTAGTGTAGCTCGTGTACAGCGTTCTTTTTTTTTCAACAATTTATCACTGACAATTGTCTATTTTCGTGTCTCTGGTCATTCCTGGCTCCATCGGTTCTCGATTCTCCTTCGTATTTGCTTCCTCCCCAAGTAAACTTGGTACCAAACAAAATTCCGCCGAAATATCTCCCGAAAACCTCGTATTTTGATCGATGGCCTTGACGAGGTCCAATGACCTTGAGGACAACAGCCAACCCTCTGAGGTGACCTCTGAGGTGATTTTGTCCCTGCAATAACATCAATGACCTCTGTACGGGGCCTGACCTTGGGGACCAAGTCCGAGCGTTCAAGGTCACCAGGCCCAAAGAGGGTCCCACTGCGTTTGGATCGAATGAGGCATGTATACACATTTATATATTATGGTGGCCCAAATTTGAGCTCAATTTTTTTCCTCTTTCTCATCATCCAACTATCTTCTTTAAAGAAAAAAAATTGTCGCGAAATCTGCGAACGTTAAAAAAATATTTAGAGGTCGCTGAAGGCTCCCGAAAATGCAAATTTTCATTTTAAAAAACCATTTTTTTTGCTCCCTTCTCACCAATGCATTTTAGGCTTTATGATTTAAAAATTAACCTCGCGAAAGCTCTAGCCGGCCAATTAATATTTAATGGTAGCTCAAGAGCATCGAAATTTCCAATTGTGGCCAATTTTTTTTCTTCTCATTCATAAACTTCCATTACACTTTGTAAAATTTTCGAAACAATTCATCCTTTTTTTCTTTAGGAACGGATTTTTTAAATTTACCTCACACTTCTAACCCGATAAAACGGGGGACCTATAATTTTGTTTACGGACAAGAGCTTTAAAGAATTATTTTATGAGAACAAATATTATAATTCGTTGGTTATTAGTGTGAGGTAACTTTGAAAAATCTGTTTCTAAAGAAAAACGATTAATTGTTTTGAAAATTTTACAAGGCGTCAAATTTATGAGTGAGATGAATAAAAAAAAATGGCGAGAATTGGAAATTTCGAAGCACTTGAGCGACCACTAAATATTCATTGACCGGCTGGAGCTTTCGCGAGGTTAATTTTTAAATCATAAAGCGTAAAATTCATGAGTGAGAAGTCAATGAAAAAAAAGAACAATTTTTCAATGAGAACTTGAATTTTTGGGAGGCTTGAGCGACCGCTAAATATTTTTTGACTGTACGCAGATTCGGGCAATTTTTTTTCTCTTTAAAGAAGATGATTGGATGGTGAGGAAAAGGAAAAAAAATAGAGCTCAAATTTAGGCCACTCTAACATATATAAATGCATATCGTGATAACATCGATGACCTCCGAGCGGGGCTCGACGTCCTTGAGGACCACTGCGTTTGGGTCGAATGAGGTGTGTGTGTATATATATATATATATATATATATATATAAAATAAGGCTTTCACTGCCTGTATATCGTAAATTTTGGGACCCCTGAACGTACGGGATTTGTGGGGCCCTGCGGATGGATGGAAACGCGTAATATAACCCGGTGGCTCTTACAGCTGCCCCGGGACATGGATCTTAATATTGCTCGCACGGAGGATTATAAATTTAATTCTTCGATGATAGCAAAGCCATATTATCCTTCCGAAAGCTGGTCCAAAAGAGATGGACTCAATGTTTCTGCATTTTTTAAGTGTCCTAAGGTTTTTTTGGATTCGAGAACATTCGGTGGCCTCACCCATCCAAAGTGATTTTATTTTATATTGAGAGCAGAAAAGTTGCGAAGTGTGCCAAATGTAATTAAACACCGAGAAATCAATCATCGTACGACGTGTTAATTTATTTTTTATTTGTTTTTAATAGTTGAACCTTTTGAATGACCGATAGTAAAATTGTGCTTAAGAGAATAGTAAAACAATTTGGCAAAAAGATTGATGTACATTGCAAGAATTGTGCCAATCATGAAAAATGATATTAATATTATTGTCATTAATGCTACTGCTACTACTGGTATTATTATTATTATTACTATTATCGTTATTTCGACTCTATATTTTACGATTTTATTTAAGATAATAAAATTATATCGAGAACACTATTATAAGCGTGCAATAAAACAATAATAATGAGTACTATTATTACTTTGATTATTATTGTTTCGGCTCTATATTTTACCCATTTATTTAGAAGAAATGAAATTGTATTGAGAAAGAGATTTAAACCGTGTTATTAAATAACAATGATTAGTTATCATTATTACTCATATTACTATTATTGTTTTTTACCCAATTATTTGAAAAAATTAAATTATATTGAGAAAATGATTATGAGCATGTAATAAAATAAAAATAAACATTATAAATGAAAATTAATTATAAATACAAATAAAATACAAATTATAAATAAAAATATATAATATATAAATATAAATATATGAGTAAAAATAATATAAATAATAAAAAAAAATAAATAAAAATATCAACACATTTTTTTCGTAAAAATCTTTCACCACGTGTAAAATTGTTCTGTTATTTTAGGTTCTTGGCGTTGTATCTTTTTTCGTATATAGAGGAGAATGAGGATAAAAAAAGCTACGCCCCGAAATGCGAAAAGAAAAGCAAAGGTATTAACATTTTCCCGGATACGAAGTTTATTCTTTCGCGGTCCTCGAAGAGGGCCACGGTCACATCCTCGCGATGGGATTCGATACGGGGCGTAACTCTGCTTTAGCCGAATTGATTTATGCGCTATAAAAAGGTCTCGGTAATAATGGTGTAGATTAGAGCGTTCGTGTCGCCGGCAGTTAAAAAATACATCATCCAAGCGCTGGCGATGCTAAAAGACGAGGCTACAGAGGGAAAAAAAGGGAGAACGAAAAATGGCTCTTCGTTGCATGGAGAATTCCACGCTGAATTATTTCGCCTGTAATCCGTGCAATTTCATTTTTGTTTTGTTCTTTTTGTATCGTAAAAATAAATGACAAAAGTTTGGCCTCGTCTTTTTGAAAAGTTTGACTCCAAAATGCGAATAAAATTATTCAATTACAGGGGAAAAGAGAATTTATCGTTTTTTTTTAACCACGGAAGAGATCGTCGAAAATTATTGAAAATGCCGTGCGAAAAAATATTATTTGAAAACAAATAAAATAAATAATACAAAATAAATAAAATAAAACAAGTAAAACGGATAAAATAAATGCAAAAAACAAAAATAAAAGTAAAACGATCGGAAAAATGTCATCCCCGCTGAGAGAGCTCGTAAAAATATATTTAAAAAAAAATTGAGTGCGATCTCCCAATTCGAGGAAAAGACATAAAAAAATTGTGGAACGAATTGCACGTGGCCCCGAGGCTTTTGGACGAAAACCCCCCGTGTATAGGTCGAAGAATACGGAGACCCACTTTTCGATGCCCTCATTGACGTTGTCGTAACGAAACGACCAGGGTGAAACAGTGCCTCGCCCTACGAGCTATCGCCCTTCGGAGCTATAAAATGCAGATAAAGGGCGTCCCCGTGTTTAGAGAGCAATGACTCGTGCATTCTAGATATACGGTACAAGTTCCTTGAGAATTTCGAGTACACAACGCATCGACGAAAATACTTTTTTTTGAAGGTACAACGAGCGCGCGCTTCTGATTTATATAGATTTTGTTCAAATTTTAACCAGACATTGTTCATATCATCATGCATGTTTGAGTGAAATTTCAGAAATGTCGACTATTTAGATTGGGAGATAATGGGTTTTGAAATTGCAACTTTTAACACTGCAGGGCATTGAATTTTAGACAGAATAATTTTCCGTGAAACATATTTGTTCCCTATAATAAGAAGATATATGGCAATACCGCATCGCTCCACGCATCCAATGACGTCAGTTTGCGCGGCATATTTAAAATAATATTGCAACTCAAATTTTTATGTGGAAGTAGTTTTTAATCGAACAAAGTTTTTAATTAGTTATGAATTAACCAACACTTTTATTTGTTAATGAAGATAACATAAACAATATAAATTATTAATATTTATAACGCAATTTTTTTCTATGATAAAAGTTTTGAACTTTAGGAACACGATAATTTTTTTTCTCGAAATATTGAACAATACTGTTCTGCGGTGTTGCCATATGTCTTCTCATTATAGGGGACAAATATTTTTTACGGATAATTATTCTGTCTTTACTGAACATTTTAACAAAACTGAATAGTAAAGGCAATCCAAAGTTTTTTTTACCCTTTCCCTAACTAGTTTGCTATCTGAACAAATTTTTTTTTCAAAATTTATAAACACCATAGAATGGCACGCCGAATTATGTGACCTGACTTTCGGTCAATGCAGACCCTGCAGTTTTAAAAGTTGCAATTTTAAATCCCATTATCTCCCAATCTAAATGGTCGACTTCGAAAATTTCACTCAAACATGCATAATGATATGGACAATGCCTGGTTAAAATTTGAACAAACCTTTAGAAATAAAAAACAATGAAGAAAGAAATAAAAAACAACGAATGAATGATTTATTTCTATAGGTTTGTTCAAATTTTAACCAGGCATTGTCCATATCATTATGCATGTTTGAGTGAAATTTTAGAAGTCGACCATTTAGATTGGGAGATAATGGGATTTAAAATTGCAACTTTTAACACTGCAGGGTCTGCATTGACCGAAAGTCAGGTCACATAATTCGGCGTACCATTCTATGGTGTTTATAAATTTTGAAAAAAAATTATGTTCAGATAGCAAACTAGTTAGGGAAAGGGTAAAAAAAACTTTGGATTACCTTTACTATTCAGTTTTGCTCAAAATGTTCAGTAAATACAGAATACTTATCCGTAAAAAATATTTGTCCCCTATAATAAGAAGACATATGGCAACACCGCAGAACAGTATTGTTCAATATTTCGAGAAAAAAAAATTATCGTGTTCTTAAAGTTAAAAACTTTTATCATAGGAAAAAAAATTGTGTTATAAATATTAATAATTTATATTGTTTATGTTATCTTCATTAACGCGCGCTCGGTGAAATTGTACGAACATTCCAAAAATACAAAAATTTAGTTCAAGTTTAGGGTGAAATAAATTCGCTCATTTTTTGGATACGTAAGAATTTTTAAGCATTTCCTAGCCTCGTTTACATTTTTTCACGAACTTTAAAATTGTTTTTTTTTTAATGATGATACAGTGATGACCGAAAAAAATTAGGAAAAATCGTTTGCAATAACGGATAGAAAATGTTAATAAGATATGAATTTAATTCCAAAATATTAACGGACGATAAATTGCGAACGAAAAAAATCAATGCAACTTGAAAAATCAATTTTAAAAAGTTGAAATTATCACGAAAGAAGAAAGCGACTTAAAAACATGAATGAAGTAGATTTGAGCAAACTTTTCAATCGCAATTTAGAACTCGTAGAAAAAAAAAATGTCAGGAATTTCCATATGTTTGGACAGTTGTGAGTAATAAGGAATAAAAATGTATTTGACAGGTGGCTTACGAAAAAATGTATTCGTAAAAAAATTCCAAGTGGCAGCTTGTTCGATGAAAAAGTGCGATATCTGTTAGAAATCGTTTTATGGGATTCTTGCGTGCACCAGCGTATTCCAATATGGAAGTCGAAAAATATGTTCCCCGAGGATTTGTCAGGATGAACGTTCGAACGAAACATCTTTCGTTTCTAAAGGCACATCGATATTTTTTCTCGGCTTTCTATCATCAATCTGTACGGACCAGAAATATCAAATGACATCAATCCCATCGGAAATATCTCGCCAATTTGTCCGGATATTTGGACGGAGTGCCTGTCGTTCTATGGGCTTGAAAAGTACTAGAAAACATAAATTCGAATTTTTTTCTCGATTTTTTCGTTTTTTTAAAAAACCTTATCTTATTGTTATTTTTCGTTACTTCAAAAACCTCATTTCCTTGTTAATTTTCTTTTTTTTTTATAAATTTCGTATTATTGTTATTTTTTGTTATTTCAAAAACCTCAGTGTTTCGTGATTTTCCCTTATTTGATTGTTCATTTTTTTGTTATTTTTTGTTATTAAACAAACCTCATTTTCTTGTTATTTTTCATTACTTTAAAAACCTCAACGAAATATGAATTTCGTTGTTTCAAAACGCTCATTGTATTGTTATTTTTCGTTATTTCTCAAACATTGTTATATTGTTTTCCATTACAAATACCAGTTCAGTGGAATTAGCGAGAAAAAAATACGCATAAAATATAACAAAACTAATTCACAAAAACTTTTATAACGAAACTACTTAAACATAACGAACAACGAGAATAAAATTTGGAGGAAAATAATTCGAACGAATGACCGAAAAATATCCATCACTGACTGATATTTTAATAATTATAGCGATAAATGACGACTGAAATTGAATAAATTTTAGGAATATCAATTAAGTTCAAAATTGAAATAATTATGAAAAAAATGTCTTCAATAATTTTTAGTGGATCACCATAAAACCGAGTGATTCACGAGGGTAAAATCCCTTGCACCCTACTCTCTCTCTCTCTCTCTCTCTCTCTCTCTCTCTCTCTCTCTCACACACACACACACACACACACACACACACACACACACACACACACACACACACACACACTCCCTCCGCGTCATAAATACTCGATTTTCTTCTAAAGAATGTCGTACGTCACACGCCTACGAGTCCAAATTTTCAAAGGGATTTAAAGGAATTGCGTTCACCCTGGGTCGGATCCGAAGGTTCACGAACTTTCGAAATTTATCTCGCTAAAGATTATTGCGAGTCCGAAACCTCGATGTGGTTCACCACGATGAATCTCCCCGAGGAGTCAACCAACCGCAAGCACTCGTGGCTTTCCAAGCGGAAAAAGTCATCGTTCAGGGGGTCTTAAGCTGCTACACGAAAAAAAATCACAATAATAACTACTACAAAAACATTTAAAAAAGCAATGCTCGTAAAGAAGCTTCTTGTCCGAAGTCTCCCTCGAACTTCATGAATGCACCTAGGTAGAAAGTAAAGAAATTTTATTTCTAACAGTAATACAATTAATATAATAACGATTTACATAAATATTTATATTCAGATATCATGATTATTATTTGAACATATATGCACTTATGTATATATATTAGGACGTTGAAATAGTTCTCGCTGTTTCCCAACAGATGGCGTTACCAGAACTGCAGCGTGTAGTTGAAGATGGCAACGCATCTACAGGGTGTCCCAGAACTGAATGCGTTCGCTGAAATGGGGGGTCGGGGGTGAAATTCTGAGTCGATTGATATAAGCATGTGTGGGTCTCAAATCAACCCCTGAATTATTATTGATTTTTAAAGGCGGGCCAATCAGGTGCGCCGGCCTTTAAAAATCAATAATAATTCAGGGGTTGATCTGAGGCTCACACATGCTTATATCAATCGACTCAGAATTTCACCCCCAACCCCCCATTTCAGGGAACGCATTCATTTTTGGGGCACCCTGTATATAGAAGTACTAAAAGCCAGCTTTAAATTCGGTGGATGTAATTTCGCCGAAGTGTAAACAACGTTTTTCTTCATAATGTTGAATATGTCAAACTTCGTGCCCAAAAAGAGTATCTTCGGAGAATTTCACCGCGCTACTTTATTTAAAAAAAAACTGCAGTTGAAGCACACAGAATTCTAGTTGAGACTCACAACGACAATGCTCTGTCAAAAACAACATACGGATATTGGTTTAGACGCATAAAAAATAATGATTCTGATGTGTTGAATTGGAGGAATTATTTCATGACGACTCATGTCAGACGCTAGTTGAACTTGCAGAATCATTAGGAGTTGATCACACAACAGTTTCGAAACGGTTGAAAGCATAAGGAATGATTTTTAAAAGTAAAGTATTCATTTTCACGAACAAACAGCAAGAACTTATTCAACATCCCAATATATACCAATATATATTCAACCGTTCAGGATATAATATAGGAAAGAATGTAATAATCATAATAATAATAAACAATAATGCCAACAAAAACAAAAAGGGATGCTCGTCAAAAAACTTTTTGCCCGAAGTCACTCTCGGGCTTCTTGAATGCATTATGTGGACAATAAAGGACTTTTATTCCCAATAATAATTATATTATTATAATAACAATGCGTAAAAATCTTTACATTTACACTTCCATTTATTTGCTTGTTTGTGTGTGTGTGTGTGTGTGTGTGTGTGTGTGTGTGTGTGTGTGTGTGTGTGTGTGTGTGTGTGTGTGTGTGTGTGTGTGTGTGTGGCATCGTTCAAGGGGTCTTACGACAATGCACAAAAAAATGAAATAATTAATACGAAAATCCAAAGGAAGATTCGTAAAAATGCTCATTGGCCAAAATGACTTTCGAGCTTCATGAATGCACCTAAATATAAACTAACAAAGAGTTTTGATTCCTAATAATACTTATAATAATCGTAATGTATATCAATATCATGTATAGATACTATGATGATCATTTTTTAAATATATGAATATATATATATATATATATATATATATATATATATAATGAGGGAGAGATACGTGTTTCTGTACATATGTAATAATCTAATTGCCATGTCGAAATGGTCATCGCTCTGGTTTATCGACTTAAAAAGATGAAAGAATAGCTGATCACCAGTGGGGCGGGCGGAGAATAGGGGGAGGGGTGGAAAAATGATGAAGCGAAGATTGGACGATCAGAGTGGATGGTTTTTCTCATGTTAATGTTGCGGATGTGTTCGTTGACTTTACTGTTGGATGCGCACCAGAGTCCATGACATGCGCGTTCCGGGTTCATCCCGGTCGTAAAACCGCGAATGCTCGACTCGCGCACTCGCGCCTCGCTCTCTCTCTCTCTCTCTCTCTCTCTCTCTCTCTCTCTCTCTCTCTCTCTCTCTCTCTCTCTCTTTCTCTCTCTCCGTTTATACTATCGTACCTAAGTAGTTTTGAGTATATAATGTTATATATATACACACGAAGTTATCACACGTAATAAGTACATTTAAAAAAATGTATTTATTAATTTAAGTCACTATTTATGTCCTAAAAAATTGTAGTTCTGCGCTGTTGATGAAATCTCGGAGATGAATCATCCGAAACAAAAAATCAAACGGTTTTAGATTCAGTATGTTAATGGCTATAGCGCATTTCATACGATTTTTGATATATGCAAAAATAACAAAATAGCGGACCTTTTTCGAAAAAAAAAAACAAAAAAAAATTATTTTCACCGTTTTTGGCAAAAAAAATTCGTAAATATCAAAATTTGAAAAATCCTTGATATGCGATATAGCTATAGTTGTACAGAATATGTGGTTAAAATTTCATAAGGATCAATTCAGTAGTTTCGAAGATTTTATCAACAAGCCGTCCCAAAACGTTGTTTCGAGAAAAACGCGTTTAAAGTTTCTTTGGGTTACATAAATACATAAAATTTTTTTAAAAATGTATTTCGAAAGTGTATTTATTAAGTGTAACAACTTGTAAATCAATATCTATGATATAAAAATATTAAAAAATTATGAAAATAGCCTTTTTCAGAATCTGTAGTGAGAAGACCCATTAAGGGGTTACCCCCACTTGCGATTTTGAAAAAATCGATTTTTTTATTGCATTTTTTTGAAGTATAAGTATCTGAGAATATGTCCTGAAAATTTCAAGTCGATCCGAACAAAATTGACTGAGATATGAGCGTTGAAAGAGAAGAATCCGTTGTGTAAACGACCGGCTAGCCTGCCGTCTGGCGCGTTTTTCTCAAAATGGCATTTCTGAAGTCGGTGACCAAGATTACTCGAACACTAATGAACCGATCTTCTTGAAATTTTGCAGGCTTATTTAATACATAAAAATGTAGTCTTTAATCGTTCGATTTTTTTTCGATAAAAATGGCCATTTTATAGCCAAAAAACGGCCGTTTTTTTTCGTTAAAATCGAACCATTAACTTTGACTGTCCGCCATTTTGTGAAAAATGAATATTTTTTGAAATCCTTCGATTAAAGACTAGTTTATACTTATATTTGACTAAATCCATCCGCATTTTTTTTTCAGATGATCCACTTCGCCGCAATGTTGGTCACCGCAAACCGTGTATATAAAAACATTATTTCATTGCCGGCCATTTGCCGGCACAATGTAATATTTTTCAATAAAAAAATTACTGAAAGTTCTTCAAGATGTGTTCTTTAAGATGGTATATTGATCGATTAAAAAAGTTTTGTAGTTTTCTTTAAAAAAAAAATCATGAAAAAGGCCTTTTTTGCGCTACAAGTGGGGGTAACGTCTTAAAGAAAAAAACCAGGAATTTTTTGCTCGTCTAAAGGTACCCCCCCCCCTGAAGCACATGGCCACTTTATAACGGTCACCCTATATGTACACCGAGACGCCGAGATCTCGCACTAAAAGGTCCAAACTCAACAACAGTTTCACGATTGAGCGCAGATAGGGGAAAGGTTATATTGTTGCGTTGTCGACTTTGTATTGTAATAAAACGCGAGAAGAAGTCCTGACACCCATGACTCGCGAGCGATATGTGCAACGAGAACAATGCTTGAAATTAATCGAAAGTCTTCGACTCACAATTCTTACGTCGCGTGGCCCTATTTCTTTCCAAAGGGGCGATTATTAACCCTTTCAGTCACAGTGGGACGGCTACGGTCCCACCCTTTAAAAAATCACCTCAGAGCTCTAATATTGAACCATTGCCTCTGAAAATACGGATCTAGGGGTTTTTTGAGTCGCTGATCACGAATATGAGGTCAGATTTTGAAAATTAAAAATGTACCAAATCCCCTTTTTTCCGTACAAAATCTTCGTATGAATGTTTGGGTCTGCTCAATATCTTCGGTGGTTCTTTACGGTTTCGGGTACCGGCAATACGAATAAGACATTTATTTTGTTCTACAATCGTTTTTTTTTTCGTTATAAACAATTTAATTGTTATAATGACGATTGTGACGAAGAAGTGCATTTTGTAGAAAACAGTTTGAAATAAAAGATGTTTCTTCTTCAATTGACAATAAAAAAATGTCTCTTAATTTTTTTGCTAGCTCCATTAGTAATGGAGATGTGAACAAAAAACATTTTTATGAGCGCGACGGAACGAAGAGTGAAAGGGACGAAACGATGAGTGACAGGTGATGCGATTAATTTTCGTCGCTTACATCTCCATTACTTATGGAGCTAGTAAAAAAATTAAACATCTTTTATTTAGAATGTTTATCTATGAATGCACTCTTTCGTCCCAAGTATTATTTGAAAGATTCAATTGTAAAAAAGTGCCTGGGTGTATGGACTACTTGCTTGAGACAACAATTATTTTTCGTGCCTTCAATCTTGCTCCACTAAGATCGTCATAACTCGGTCAATTTTTGGAATTTTTACAAAATCTTTGAACCAAATCAAAGTTAAGACCCTACCCAATAAGAAATGAAAATAAACAAAAAATTGATTTTTTGGAATTCCAATGTTTTGAAATTCCAATGCCCCTTAATTTGATTTGAATTCGAGCTTCTCTCATATTTCTCAACGGGAAATGCTCCGGGACGAGAACTGCAGCAGCGGACAATCCTCCGTAGCCGTGACAATCCTTCGGGAAGGAAATTCTATCGGAGTACGAGTTTCCCGGACCGATGAGTTCTTGATAGAGAGAAATGGAGAGAAAAAAATCGATGGAAGCAAAAGAAAATTAAAAAAGAAATCTAAAAATACAAATGGCGGGTCAATCGAGCTTTGAGAAGTGAACATCGCGGTGATCAACCGAAGGAGATGAACTTTGCCGAGGCATTTATCATGCGTGTGGGTTGGTCGGGGAGGGCAGAAAGATGCAATGAAAAGAGAAATAAAAAGTCGTCAAGAAACATTCTCTCTCTCTCTCTCTCTCTCTCTCTCTCTCCCTTGCTCTCTCTCTCTCTCTCTCTCTCTCTGTCTATCTGTATCTTCTCTTTATTTGTATTTAAGGACATAGAGTAGATATCGTCACTGCCAAAAGTATTGTGAATTCAATTTTTGTAGTAGAAAATGACTAGACGTTAATTCAATAAAAAAAGTTTCATTGAAACATCGTAATATTTTGCTCAAGCCAGAAAAAAACTTTGTGGTGAAAAGGGAGAATTATGAAAGCGAGTGTGTATAACAAAAAAGTTGCTCTTGTGGAGAGATCAAAGGAAAAAAAGCAGAGGAGAATACACCAGTTATAGTTGAACCGTTGTTCAATAGCAATGAAGAAAATAAAGAAAAGGTGACTGAAAACATAACCTCAATCTCTGAGTATATGCTTACGGACGGTCGCCGAATCGTAGAATTGACATTGCTGGGCAGCAATTGTTCTTGCTCCGATGCTATTGGCTCCAAGGAATAAACCAAACATATTATTTTATAATTATATTACGTTTCAAAATGTACGGGTAATTATTTCTCTGGTTTTGGGGTTGCGTACAGGTTTCTTCCAGTTTTACTTAAATATCACCGAAACTACTTTGACCACGCGTACAAAATGTTGAGAATTTATTCTTGAATGTATTCTATGCACGTGGAAAAATGTACAACTCGTTCCTATGATTTTATCTACAGGATGTCCCAGAACTGATGGTAGTCCCTGAAATGGGGGGTTGGCGGTGAAATTCTGCGTCGATTGATATAAGTATGCATGAGTCTCAGATCAACCCCGGAATTATTATTCATTTTTAACGGCGGGCCAATCAGGTGCGTCCATCTTTAAAAACGAATAATAATTCCGGGGTTGATCTGAGACCCATACGTACTTATATCAATTGACTCAGAATTTCACCCCCAACCCCCCATTTTAGGGACTACCATCAGTTCTTGGACATCCTGTATATTTTCATAGAATAAATATTAGGGTTTCTCACTTCTCGACTTATTTTTTTTCTCGGATCTAGACAATTCTTGACTAGGAATTCCCGGGAACTCTCGAATTTTCGAGATATTTCAAAAATTTAAAAAAAATCCGAAAATCATTGACTAAATGCAAAATAAAAAATACGTTTATTCATAATTATCAACATTTACTATTTATTCAATCTTGTTTCGATAGAAATTTTCATTACTTACACATTTTTTTTTAACAAGACAACTAAATTAAACAACAACTTACATTGAACTTTAAGTATCTTCGTATAAAACTTTTAATTTGTCTTTTTATTTAGAAGTAAGTACTGTGAATATTTGTCTTAGCTTCCTTTTCGAGGTAAGTAAAAATATTAATCGTACAGTCTTTTAATTAAACAAATAGTAGGTACATGAAATATCGTCATAAAAACAATATTTAAATTAAAGTTACATACAGTACATCTTTCTTCCTATAAATAAGTAGACCTTTAAGGGGTTACCCCTACTTGTGATTTTGAAAAAATCGATTTTTTTTATTGCATTTTTTTGAAATATAAGTATCCGGGCCCATACAGAAGTATGGGCCCGGAATAGATGACTCTATGTAAGTTTACAAAAAAAAATTTTTTCTTCGTGTAAACTGAAATTGAAACTTTAAACGCGTTTTTCTCAAAATGGCATTTCTGAAGTCGGTGACCAAGATTACTCGAACACTAATGAACCGATCTTCTTGAAATTTTGCAGGCTTATTTAATACATAAAAATGTAGTCTTTAATCGTTCGATTTTTTTTTTCGAAAAAAATGGCCGTTTTATAGCCAAATAACGGCCGTTTTTTTTTCGTTAAAATCGAACCATTAACTTTGACTGTCCGCCATTTAGTGAAAAATGAATATTTTTTAAAATCCTTCGATTAAAGACTAGTTTATACTTATATTTGACTAAATTCATCCGCATTTTTTTTCAGATGATCCACTTCGCCGCAATGTTGGCCACCGCAATGTTGGTCACCGCAAACCGCGTATATAAAAACATTATTTCATTGACGGCCATTTGCCACTAAACAATGTAATATTTTTCAATAAAAAAATTACTGAAAGTTTTTCAAGATGTGTTCTTTAAGATGGTATATTGATCGATTAAAAAAGTTTTGTAGTTTTCTTTAAAAAAATTCATGACAAAAGCCTTTTTTGCGCTACACGTGGGGGTAACGCCTTACCCACCCATAGTCCTTTAAATAAACAGAAAATACATTCTACAATAACACTTGAGAAAGTGCTATTTGTCATAAGATCGCACGTTAAATTGGTCATTGTATAACTTTTGATATGTTTGGTCAATCGTATTTAAATTTTGCACACAAACTCATCTTGAATTTATAATGATTTTTAGTTGTAGCCCATGGATCCTTAAACATTTTTTCTACTATTTTCTTTTTTGCTATCAGCGATATTCATTTTACTTGCGTTTACAATGTGCACTTTTTTTTCACTTGCATTTTTATATTTCATATTTCTTCCGTTTACAAAGAGTCATTTTGCTTTTTTCTTTTCGTATCGCGTCTCGTTTCATTTTTACGTATTGCACGAAGATTGTGTGCTAAACGACGTTTTGGTCCTGACGTACTGATAACCGTAATCTCCTGTCTTCCCCTCTCTCTCTCCCTCTCTCTCCCACGCTGCAAAGGAACATAATTTCGACATGATGTTTTTTTTATCTTTTAAGGAAGGTGCGGTTACATTTTATAATCGCACCTTCTCATTATGCCGCTATTACCGCGCGTTTAGGTGATCGACGTTAGTTGAACGATTGCGTTCGCAATACGAATGTCATTATCGCGTCATGTCGACGGTATGGTGTCACGAACAAATGCGACGGCTCCCCTTGTTCACCAATTGCATCGACACACGCGGACACACGTACGCACGGACGCTTACGTCCACCGTATAATTATGTTAATCGCTAATATGATAATGAGGATTAAGGGTACTATGGATGTTGGTAATTTATGAGAAAACCTTTAGCAGTGTCGTGTACAATAGATCGAAAGTTTAAATAGCCTTAAGAGGAAATAGTTATTTTTTTCGAGCTCCTTTTTTTTACATCGGCCTGCATAAATTGCATAAATTCTGGCCAAGGTCTTTCCTGGATTAGTTGAAATGTCATTATCGTCACGTTTGAGGTGGTGAGGAATTTAGTACGACGGCGCGTGCAGCCGATCGACGCGAGTCGGTGAGTTACTGTATGAGAACATATATATATATATATATATATATATATATATATATATATATATATATATATATATATATACATACATATACATATATAGATGTATACATATATACATGTATACACACACACACACACACACACACACACACACACACACACACACACACACACACACACACACACACACACACACACACACACACATATATATATATATATATATATATATATATATATATATATATATATATATATATATATATATATATATATATAAGGAATATATTGAAGAACAAAAAGACGAAAAAATCGATTTTGTAATAGAAATTTGAATTTTTGGGAGCGTTGAGCGATCTATAAATATTTTTTGACCGCTCGCTGCTACGGCGACAATTTTTTTCTTTCTCTAAAGAAGATAACTGGATGATGAGAAAAAGGGAAAAAAATAGAGCTCAAATTTGTGCTACCCTAATATACATTAGGTTAATTTGAAAGAATCGACCATTTTTTTTCGAGTTCCCCTATTCAGTAGTTGGAGTAAGGCGAAATAAGACGCCTGTCAAGATATGAGCCCTCAATATTGATATCTAGAGGTTCCTCATCGCGATTATCTATTTTCCATGCCAATAACGTGGAGACAACTTTACTTGCCACTTTTGAATTTTATAACTCACCAACGGGTAAACGTACAACAATGCCCGGGATACATTGTCGTAGGGAATTAAATGCTCTACAAAAAAGGTGCCTTATTGTTTTATGATAAATATTCTCTTCCTAAAGTTATTCAAGCTCAAAGTTGAGTGTATAGTATATTCCAGATTCACTTTTTCGGTGAGGCTATCAGACTTATCACAAAATTTCGTACGATTTTTTTTGTGGATAATTTCGTTTTCTATAAAATCATGTCATTAAATGATATAAAATTTGAATAGTTTAATTTTTTAGAAAAAAGTTCCTATTCCGTGATATTAATTGTTATATCAACCAAAAATATAAATACTAAGACACGAATTTTTATAAAGTTACTTTTTAATGTTCACTGTTGATGAAAATTGTGAAACAAATGAGTATTTTTTTTTGTTTTACATATAAATTTTTCTGAAATGATACATTTTTTATTTTTAATATAAATTTTCTGAAAAAATTCCGGATATTTCCTTTCGCTCACATATAGCGTTAAATTCTCAGCAACAATCTGTTTTGGGCATTGTTGTACGTTTGCCCGTCGGTGAGTTATGAAACTCAAAAATAGCGAGCAAAGTTTTGTCCATGTTATCAGGGAAGTAGGGATATAGAATGGGAAATAGAACAAAAATGTGTGATCGTTTTATTTGTTCGTTAAAAATAGTGCGGTCATAAAACCGTTCACAATATTGTTCATTAAATACACAAGTCCTAACACCACGCAAATTCGAACAGTTTTGCGTTTAGACTGGCTTAAGCCGTTACCCCCACTTGTAGCGCAAAAAAAGGCCTTTTTCATGATTTTTTAAAAAGAAAACTACAAAACCTTTTTAATCGATCAATATACCATCTTAAAGAACACATCTTGAAGAACTTTCAGTAATTTTTTCATTGAAAAATATTACATTGTTTAGTGGCTAATGGCCGTCAATGAAATAATGTTTTTATATACACGGTTTGCGGTGACCAACATTGCGGCGAAGTGGATCATCTGAAAAAAAAAATGCGGATGGATTTAGTCAAATATAAGTATAAACTAGTTTATTTAACTTTAATCGAAGGATTTTAAAAAATATTCATTTTTCATAAAATGGCGGACAGTCAAAGTTAATGATTCGATTTTAAAGAAAAAAAAACGGCCGTTTTTTGGCTATAAAACGGCCATTTTTTTCGAAAAAAAAAAATCGAACGATTAAAGACTACATTTTTATGTGTTAAATAAGCCTGCAAAATTTCAAGAAGATCGGTTCATTAGTGTTCGAGTAATCTTGGTCACCGACTTCAGAAATGCCATTTTGAGAAAAACGCGTTTAAAGTTTCAATTTCAGTTTACACGAAGAAAATATTATTTTTTTGTAAACTTACATAGAGTCATCTATTCCGGGCCCATACAGAAGTATGGGCCCGGATACTTATACTTCAAAAAAATGCAATAAAAAAAAATCGATTTTTTCAAAATCGCAAGTGGGGGTAACCCCTTAAAACGAGTCAGGACGAGGTTACGAGCGTCTCAAACCTGACTTAGAACAGGTTTGAGACGCGTTGGGACTAAAATTTTAGAGAAGGAATGGTTGGGGTCTATTCAGAACCAGGAATTTGCATTCGAATTGGTTGGTAATCGGAAGCGATCGATAATTCGCTATTTGGAACTGGTTCAGGACTAGTCAGGATCAACGATGGAGGTTGAACTTGTTTGGAACGAAACATGACCGGGAATTTGTTTTGGGGTTGCTTGGGGACTGGTTGGGACGAGAAATATGCCAGTAAAATTAATTCGCAACTGTACAGAACGAGTACTCCAGTCTAGAACTGGTTCGAAACGGGTCGGGGACAGGATTTTGGGACGGAACGGATTCGCGACCGGTATTTCCGTCTAGGACTGGCTAGGGACCAGTAATTTCGCCAAGAGATGGTAGGGGGCCATTAAGGGGTTACCCACATTTGCGATTTTGAAAAAATCGATTTTTTTATTGCATTTTTTTGAAGTATAAGTATCCGGGCCCATACTTCTGTATGGGCCCGGAATAGATGACTCTATGTAAGTTTACAAAAAACATATTTTCTTCGTGTAAACTGAAATAGAAACTTTAAACGCGTTTTTCTCAAAATGGCATTTCTGAAGTCGGTGACCAAGATTACTCGAACACTAATGAACCGATCTTCTTGAAATTTTGCAGGCTTATTTAATACATAAAAATGTAGTCTTTAATCGTTCGATTTTTTTTTTTCGAAAAAAAAAAATGGCCGTTTTATAGCCAAAAAACGGCCGTTTTTTCGTTAAAATCGAACCATTAACTTTGACTGTCCGCCATTTTGTGAAAAATGAATATTTTTTAAAATCCTTCGATTAAAGACTAGTTTATACTTATATTTGACTAAATCCATCCGCATTTTTTTCAGATGATCCACTTCGCCGCAATGTTGGTCACCGCAAACCGTGTATATAAAAACATTATTTCATTGACGGCCATTTGCCGCTAAACAATGTAATATTTTTCAATAAAAAAATTACTGAAAGTTCTTCAAGATGTGTTCTTTAAGATGGTATATTGATCGATTAAAAAAGTTTTGTAGTTTTCTTTAAAAAAATTCATGAAAAAGGCCTTTTTTGCGCTACAAGTGCCTTAACGCCTTAATACGTCCAACAGCGCTTCGGGAGTAGTTATCTCGGACCAGTAGTGTCGTCCGGAACTACTTCGGGACCAATAATTTCGTCCGGCACTGTTTCGGGACCAGCGCAGATCACACTTAGGACAAGTTCCGGACTGGTTCCGGACCAGTTGTGATCCAGGACTGTCCTGGAGCTAGAAAGTATAAGGTTCGATTCAAACCCGGTTGGGGACCCGTCAGGACCAAAAATATTGTCCTCAATCAGTTACAGTGCGATAAAAACGAATCGAAAAAAGTCGCTGGTCGAAATAAATTGAAACAAAAAACGCGACCCGGAAATACTTGTCAAAAGACAGATTCGCTCGGTCCTAAATCCGCGGCTCAATGAAGCTCAACGCAACTCGATTCAGCCACGCGAATCCAGGATGTGATCATCAATAGGTGTCAAAGCTGACCCATTCGGACTCGTTAGTATTTAGGATCGGAATCAGTTGAGTGCATAAGCTTTATCGAATGACGATGCTGTATTGAGCTCCACGTCAATCCAGTAAGCTTGTGCTTCGTTTGACGATTTCCTGTTTTTGCCGCGCGCCGCCTGGATTGCAACCATCCATCCCAGGCTCCGGTCAGAGCTCTTCGGACGATTCGGACTAATTAGTCCTCGGTGTAGGCGTACGCCCCAATCACGAGTGGCTCTGCTTTTCAGATTCGGACTCGCTAATTAACGAGGAATCGTATCGTGCCGCAAGAGTCTAGTAACCTTTTCACGAGCCTTGCGCGTCAATGACTCGTTTGATAAAGCGCCTCGTTGAAACCTTTGACGCTCCTGCGATATATGCCACGGTTAAATGAAAAATTAAATGTCAATGGATGGGGAGGAAAAACAGTCCTTTTGACACCTATAAGAGTTTTCGAAAACTTTAATTTATATTGCTTTCGATACCCTCGTGAATGTGTCGGTTAGAAGTCAGACTAGAAGTCCTGTGTTTCGTACGTGGAATGAGGAGAAGAGTTGAGGAAAATTTGGAAAAGAGGAGAGCACTGAAAAGGAGAGAAGAGTTTTGAAGAAGGGAGTCGAGTTCAGGGTAGGTAAGGCGAGTTCGGGAGAGGAGAGTCAAGTTCAGGAGTGGAGGGCAGAGTTCAGAAAAGCGGAGGAGAATTTAGGGGCGGAGAGCTCGGAAGATCGAAGTAAAGCTTGGAAGAAGAGAGGGGAGCAGAGTTCGGAGGGGTGAAGATAGTTCGAAAGAAAGTAGTGGAGTTCGGAAAAATAGAGGCGAGTTCAGAACAGGAGAGAAGAGTTCAGGAGTGAAATGCAGAGAAGATTCGGGTAGCAGAGAGTTTAGGAGAGGTGAGGCGAGTTCAGGAGAGAAGAGGGAAGTTCAGACGAAGAGAAGCTGAACTCACCTCTGAGAGAAGAGGAGGAGAGAAGCGTTTAGCAGTGAAGATTAGAGGGGAATTTAGGAGGGGAGAGCAGAATTCACGACAGCAGCAGAGTTCAGAAGAGAAGAGGTGAGGTCGGGAGAGGGGACTTTTGGAAGGTGGAAGTGGAGTTCAGGAGAGGTGAGGCAAGGTCAGGAGAGGAGAGGAAAGTTCAGAAAAAGAGAGGCTGAACTCACCTCTGAGAGCTGAGGGGAAGAGAGGCGTTTAGGAGTAAGAGGAGAGGAGATAATCGCAGAGGAGAGTTTAGGAAGGGAGAGCAGAATTCAGGACAGCAGTACAGTTCAGAAGAGAAGAGGTAAGTTCGGGAGAGGGGAGTTTGAAAGGCGGAAGTGAAGTTCAGGAGAGAAAAGACGAGTTCAGACGAGAAGAGGCAAGCAGAGTTCATAAGAGCAGCGATGAGTTCAGGAGAGTTCAGGAGAGGAGCGGCGCTTCAGGAGAGGAGGGGCGCTTCAGGAGAGGAGAGGGAAGCAGAGTTCAGGAGAGCCGCGAAGGGTTCAGAAGAGAAGAGGAGGGTTTGGAAGATGGAAGTGGAGTTTAGGAGAGAAGAGGCGAGTTCAGGAAAATTTGGAAGAGGAGAGTCCAGAAGAGGAGAAGCGAGTTTTGGAAAAGAGAGGAGAGTGCTGAAAAGGAGAGGAGTGTTTCGAAGAAAGAAGTCGAGTTTACGAGCGGTAAGGCGAGTTGGGGAGAGGAGAGGAGAGCCGAGTTCAGGAGAGGATGGCAGAGTTTAGAAAAACGAGGGAGAGTTTAGAGGAGGAGAGCTCGAAATATCAAAGCAAATCTTGGGAGAGGAGAGCGGAGCAGAGTTCAGAAGAGAAGAGGAGAGTTCGAAAGAAAGAAGTCGAGTTCAGGAGAATGGAAGCGAGTTCAGAACAGAATAGGAGTGAAATGCAGAGAAGATACGGGTAGAGGAGAGTTTAGGAGAGCTCAGGCGAGTTCAGGAGAGGAGAGGAAAGTTTAGGAGAAGAGAGGTTGAACTCACCTCTGAGAGGAGAGGAGGAGAGAAGCGTTTAGGAGTAAAGAGTAGAGGAGACAAGCGTAGAGGAGAGTTCAGGAGGGGAGAGCAGAATTCAGGACAGCAGCAGATTTGAGAAGAGAAGAGGGGAGTTTGGAAGGTGGAAGTGGAGTTTAGGAGAGGAAAGGCGAGTTCAGGAGAGAAGAGGCAAGCAGAGTTCAGAAGAGCAGGCAGATTTCAGGAGAGCAGAGGGAAGTTCAGGAGAGGAGAGAAGCGCTCAGGAGTAAAGAGGCGAGTCCTATGTAGAAAAGAAGAGCTGAGTTTAAACCAAGGAGAGTGAAGACAGGAATGGGAGGAAGGGGATAAAAGAGAAGAGGGGAGAGCCGATAAAAGAGGAAGACCGCAAAAAAACAACCTAGTGGGAGGAGAGGCGAGGAAGGGCACTTAAAAAAAGAGTGGGGAGAAAAGAAATGCTGAGGGTGTCGGGAAGAGACCCGAGGAGAGTAGATGAGCGGAAAGGCGACCAGGGAAGAATGATGCGAGCGATTTATGTTGACGCGGTTGTAGCAGTGACCGCCTGCGGTCACAAGGGCGAGTTATACTCACGTAGGATCCCCGGCTAAAACGTGCCAGCCATAAGGAAAGCAAAAGCCGGGCCAGAGTGCCCAAAACTCGTACGGATGAGTAACGGGTCTTGAACTTTCGGCGATATTTCGCTTGTGACTTTTCTTCGTACCACTTGCTGCGCCAAGAGACCCTTCTCTGCCGCTCGTCCTTTCACATCGTCCGAATGAAACTAAATTAATCCACTTCGGGAAATTAAATGTACCGATGTTTTTACGCATGGATCACCTTCCGAATTTCCAACATCGTCCTCGAAATTTCCCCCAACAGCTGTCATGTTGGATTTCTAGTTGAATTTTGATTTTTTGTCGATTTTTTGTCTCTCAAGGGTATTGCCGATAGACGGAAACCGATCTTTGGATGGGAACGAAATTGTTTTTCGCTACTCTCGTTTCGTGCGACAACAGCGTAGGTCGACGAAATTCCGCCATGCTGGATCGGCAAATACGTTCGTACGATTGATGCAATATTTGACCGTATTGCGTGCACAACGACCACGATTTTTATCCTCGAATAGCGCCCAATCCTTGTGAAATTCCCCCGATTCTCTCTATAGATCGATATTGCCTCGTCCGAGAAAGTCGGCAATTTCGTAAATTCGCGATCTCGCGCAGATGCAGACTCGCCAGATCTTGATCCCAATGCCGATTTCGATTCAAATGTCGATTTCGTGCTCGATCGGATGCCCTACATAATCCTACGATAAATGATTACTATTCCTGCTATTAAAATGTCACTATAAAATGTTTTCACACCGATCAACTATAAAGATACAATTTTTGTCTGACTATCATGACGCAAAATGGAAGCCATTATAATAGATGATACCTATTATAATAAATAATCGACTATTGTTCGACAACGTAAACAAATATTTGTTATTACAAAAGTACACTTTTCGAAGGAGTTTTTTTTATATCAAAATTTATTCACAAAAAGTCGTTTAAATTTTTCTTCCCAATGAACAATTCGGTAGTAATAATACTATTGGCGAAGAAAAAGTGATAAAAAAATCCTGAAGAAATGTAATTCTATTTGGGTTTATGATTTAAAGAATTAACAAATTAAAAAAAAAAAACATTTTTCCAGGATTATGTAAAAATTCAACCGACTATCTGTGAAGAAATAGTCATTTTGAAAAAAATCCTGAATTAAATTATTAATAAATTAAAGCATTAACAAACCCAAATGAAGTTACATTTTTCCGGAATATTAAAAAATCTCTATTTCTTCACAAATAGTCGGTTAAATTTTTCTTCCCTACAAGCTATTCGAGATTAATGATAAGGCGTTGATTCTCCGATCCGATCTCTGAGCGATCACTCAGCGATCGCGTGAAAGTCCTTCGACTCGTTGGATCGCGAAGTATCCTTGTGTACCGACAGTGTGCTCGTACGATTTGGAACCGTCGAGGAGTATTCGTGTGCGACGAGCGTGCAGAATTTTCGCGCAACATCGACCCGACGATCTGACCCCGCGGCGAGCTCGGGCGACGATCCGCGCAAGTGTTGGATTTTCAGGATCCTGCCCGATCCGATGAGGCCGACCGCGTGGGTGATCTATCGATTGTTTCGGCCTACGATGTGCTCGATGCATACAGGCTCTCCCGACTCTATTACACGACACGTTTTATTTGATAAAAAAACCCACTTTTCAAATCCAAACTTTGGATAGCAACAATGGTTTCTAAAATTGATTTTATTCCAAAAAAGTAAATTTCGAGAATGTTAAAAAAAAATCGACTCTGAGAAATTCAATTCCAAAAAAGTCAATTCTGAGAAATTCGATGCGAAAAAATAAATTCTGAGAAATACAATTCCAAAAAAATGAATTCTGAAAAACTTCTTTCTCAGAAATTCAATTCCAAAAAGTGCATTACAACCAAATAAAAATCTCAAAAAAATGATAAAAAATTGTATTCTAGCGGTATAAAAATATACGAAAAAAATCTAAAATATTGAACTTAAATTTAAACAAAAGGTTCCAAATTGTGCCAGCTCTTGAAAATCTATAAAAAAAAATGTCAACTCCAAAAAGATCAAAATCTCCGTTCAAATACTTCGAAAATAAATTTGAAAAGAATGTATCAATCATTTAAAAAAACTGGGCAAAGCTCTGAAACAACTCGGAGAATACGTCAAGAAACTTTATAAAACTTGAACATTTTTTTTCTTCGAAATCCTCCCACCCCTCTCTCTCATTTTTCCGTCGCAATTTCTTTATTTCCAGCGATCTCGTTCCGATCTACAGCTATCGTTAATAGCGACGTTTCGGCCTTTTCTGCACGAACGAATTTCACTCAAGCGAACTTGCCCGATTCTCCTCAGATCGTCACCGCGATTTCTACCGTAAGAACGACACTCGGCCGCGATGATTTAGAATAATCGTGACCCATTGAGAATAAGCCTCTCACAGTTGCTTCGGCACGAGCCTCAAAGGGGCTCAGAGCTGTGCAATTGCCACATTAGACTTTACAGAATTGGCGAACACATCGAACGATCCTGATCAATGATTGTTCTGGACGATATATTACACGAAGATGGTGTCCCAGCTCGCGAGTACCATATTCTACGCCATAGACGTTTGCATAAAATATGACTGCACATGCACAAGCCTGTTCATGTTTACCGAGGATATTTCTACACACATTCTATATCAATATAAAATATAATTCACTATATATAAATACATTGGGGGTATAGATATGACGTAGCGGATTTTGTTAATAAAACAACACATTGATTTAAAACACAATACATCATTTTTACTTCAGTCACAATATGCTCCATCGAACATTGGAGCCTTGCATTGCAATTTTGCACAAACCTTGCTTTTAACATTTTAAGACAACCCTTAAGGGGTTACCCCCAAAATCGATTTTCTTATTGCATTTTTTTGAAGTATAAGTATCTGAGAAGAACTTCTGTATGGGCCCGGAATAGATGACTCTATGTAAGTTTACAAAAAAAAATATTTTCTTCGTGTAAACTGAAATTGAAACTTTAAACGCGTTTTTCTCAAAATGGCATTTCTGAAGTCGGTGACCAAGATTACTCGAACACTAATGAACCGATCTTCTTGAAATTTTGCAGGCTTATTTAATACATAAAAATGTAGTCTAATCGTTCGATTTTTTTTTTTCGAAAAAAATGGCCGTTTTATAGCCAAAAACGGCCGTTTTTTTCGTTAAAATCGAACCATTAACTTTGACTGTCCGCCATTTTGTGAAAAACGAATATTTTTTAAAATCCTTCGATTAAAGACTAGTTTATACTTATATTTGACTAAATCCATCCGCATTTTTTTTTCAGATGATCCACTTCGCCGCAATGTTGGTCACCGCAAACTGTGTATATAAAAACATTATTTCATTGACGGCCATTTGCCACTAAACAATGTAATATTTTTCAATAAAAAAATTACTGAAAGTTCTTCAAGATGTGTTCTTTAAGGTGGTATATTGATCGATTAAAAAAGTTTTGTAGTTTTCTTTAAAAAAATTGATGAAAAAGGCCTTTTTTTGCGCTACAAGTGGGGGTAACGCCTTAAAGGGATTTTTGGCGACGCGCAATAGTTTTTGGGTTTCGGTTTGCTTGGGTTTGTTTCGGTATTATTGTTTGGACAAAACGGAGAGCGCGTTAACATATACAGGTGTGCACGGAGACGTAGCAGATATACAGGGTGTCCCTCTTACCTCTGCCACCCGAAATAACTCGGTAATTATCGACGTCACAAAAAAATGTTCCAGACAAAAGTTGTACGGTGTGAAGTGTTTTTTTATTTCGGTGGAGGCGCTAACGCACAGTGAAGGTCACCTCCACTTTTTTAAATGGAATGGTGCATTTTTTTCAACCATCTTGTGGAGCACCTCAAGCCGCATAAACAACATTAGGCGGTCAAAGTCGTTCAAGGTCATTCAAGGTCATTATCGAACACCTATTAAAATGAAATACAAATATAATTGGGTCGGATCACTACCAAATATTTGGTCGTGATCCGAGATATTTAGATTTGTATTTCATTTTAATAGGTGACATTGAATGACCTTGAACGACTGTGACCCCCTAATGATTTTATACGGCTTGAGGGGCTCCACAAGATGGTTGAAAAAAAGTAAAAAAAAAAAATTGGTCGCATTTGATGGCCCCCTTCACACTGTAGGACTTTTGTCTGGAACATTTTTTTGTGGCGTCGATAATTACCGAGTTATTTCATGTGGCAGAGATAAGGACACCCTGTATATGTGTATGTATGTATGTATCTATGTATGTATGTTTGTATGTGTGTGTGCTGTGTGTATCGGACAAGCAGAGAATATCAAACTTTTACTATGAGAACAGTTTCTAGAGGGCCTCGCCCATCATCTTACAACAGCAAGCTTGTGCAACGATCAAGATACGACCTGGTTCCCACAACTGTTTCAAGTACAACTCTGAAACATCCAGATTTGTCGAGTTAGAAGGTTAACTTTGAATATACACTGTCGGCCAACAGTTTGGATGCACTACTCGAAATTTCTAACCTCACTAAAAATTAAATAGCGGACTCAAAAATGAAGATAATTGAATTTCCCAAGCGGCGTTTTAAAGAAGACAAATTTACCTTTATTTTGCTTTCTTAGAAAATTCTCCACGATTTTTTTCGACCTGGTACGCATTTTTGAACGTGGCCATTTTTCGGCTATTTTTTGGCCGTCCAAAATTGAGGGGACAGTCCACTTTGAAAATGAAAAAAAATCGATTTTTTTAACTGTTTTCGAAAGTACATACATTCAGAAATATTGTGTCAAAATTTTATGAAAATCCGAGCTCTCGAAGTATTTTTTTTTACCTGAACGACAGAACCTCATTTCGTCTACCTGAGCGTATAGCGCGCTCGGCCGATCATAGTATAAACTTCAAACGCGTTTTTCTCGAAACAACGTTTTCAAACTCTAGCTCGATCGTATTTATAAAACTAATAAACCGATTCTCTTGAAATTTGAACCGCATATTGTAATCATGATTCGCAACAAGATGACCATCAATTTTAAAACTCGATAGTTTAAAAAATTTTATTTTCACTCTTTTTTTGCGAAAAACTGCGAAAAAACGCGTTTTTTTACTTTTTTCGTTTTTCATCTGCCTTTTTTGATGAAACTTTATATCTGAGGGTTATTTTGTAGCTGGTGTCTTACTGAATCCAATGGACGTTGATTTTTTTGTTTCAGACAAGCCGTTGCCGAGTTGTGATGGAGCTACCTAGCCCACCTATTTTTGAGGCGTTACGTTAAGCTAGAGTTTTTGTACTTAAAAAAGAATAAAAATTAATTAAATTTTTTTTAATGTATTTCAAGACTTCGTTTATCAACTTTTATATTTATATCTTTTATAAAATCCTCAAAAAAAATCGCGAAAATACCCTTTTTTCGTGGCTCCAAAGTGGACCGGCCCCTTAACTGCAAAGTTTGTGAAAAATGTTTTCTTGTTTTTTTTTTCTATGTTAAACTTAAATGAATATCACAACCAACATTTTTGTTTTTTTTTAGAAAGTCTCGGACGATTTTTTTCGCCCCATTGTTGCATTTTTGGCGTAAAAAAACATGTTTTAGAAACAAAGGCGTCATCGAAGAACTATAGGGCTTAAAAGGAAGTGTCGAGAGGGTAGAAAGTTACATGGGTTCACATTGAAGTGGTTAGAAATTTTCAAAATTTTTGTTTGGACATTTTTTTAACCATTCTCGGTTGGAACTTCGACGAGTGGAGAGGCTCCACTTGGGAATTATGAGGTCTAGGACAATATATTGAGAAAGGAAATTCGTTTGCATTTTAATTTTGTAATTAAGTACAATTTTCTAGATTTTTCAACATTGTTTCGGTCGAACTCGGAGTATCGTCGTCAGTTGGTTGTTGCGCCTCGAGATCTATCGGATTCAAGACCAAATATTAAAAAGAAAATAAGTTGTAATTTTAGATTCGATGACATTTTTCCAGATTTCTCTCTCAATCAACGAGATGCTTTTTTGACCCTTTATCGCAAATGCAGCACCACACAACTTTAAACTGTTGGACTTTCTTTTTGACGCAAAAAAATAGTCATTCGAGTCTCTTACCTCCTCTATACGAGTTTTTCATCGAAAAAAGATTCTTCGAGTTCAACAGAAAATTTAAAAAAATATCAAAAAATGGTGGTTAATTAAAAATAAAAACGTAAACAAATTTTCTTTCTTAATATATTGTCCTGGACCACATAATTCCCAAGTGGAGCCTCTCATCAAAATTCCAACCAAAAATGGTGAAAAAAAACAATGTCCAAAAAAATTCTGAACAAACTCTTGCCACTCCAGTGTGAAACCGTGCAATTTTCACCTTCTCGACATTTCCTCTGCAACCCTATATAGAGACCCTATACCCTAATTCATTGATGATTCATTAGTGTATTAATTGATGAATACACTTTCGAAATACACTGGAAAAAATAATTTATTTATATAAGTCACTATTTATAGACGAAAATGGTAGTTAAAAAAAGGTCCTAAAAAGACTGGACCGCTCCTACCCCCTTAAATTAACTTTTCAAGTTACCTACCTCTCACTTTGAATAAAATAATAAAAATCGTGACCAATAACCAGTAGCCCCGTATACATATATATTTTTCAAACACATTATTAATTTTTAGTTCTGAGTCATGCATAGCGCTATTAAGATGACGGAATCAATTGAAGGATATTTTTACGATAGTTTACTGACGACTTATTGTGATTTTTTATGATTGACGAAAAGTTACTAGAATATTTGAAAATGGAAAATTTCGAGTTGCGATCCACGTTGGATGAATATAGTATATTCATCCCCCCAACCCTCTCTTGACAGCGAGGCGAGATCTCCGTTATTGACCATACCGCCATTTTACAGCCGGCTCGTTCAACAGATAACGGTCTATTAACATTGCCAGGCTTAGCCGGTCGGCCATTCGCCGTGTACGAGTACCAGCGAGGACGATAAGAGTGAGGAACCAGCAATATTATGTGTACCATCCGGGAATTACTTCACCCTTGCATTTATACATCGTGAATATACGGAAGGTTCGACCGTCAGTGGCCCAGACATTTATGAAGACGGTTTTGCTGTATACAGGGTGGTTTGCAATTTTTGTCATCGTTTTTTTAGTATATACAGAATCTTAAGAAATTAAAAAACTCAAAGTTCGTTCTTCACTTTGGATTGCATTTTTTTAGGTTCTGAAATTGTGCAAGAAGTCTGCATAAGCTTAAAATTCTGAGTATACAATTTTTTTAAGTATACAATTTATTTATATATACATTTTTACGATATAGTGTAGTATCTTAAAGTGAATTTGCAACAAAGATTCCATGAAAATCTGTGAGCCACCCCGCAGCCATTTGCACGCCTTTCTTTTAACATTTAATAACATTTACTAACATTCAATGATATTTAATAACATTTAATAACATGTAATAACATCAATAATTTTTTATAACATTCAATGACATATAATAATCTTTTCTATCGTATGACCGGATCATTTTTTCGTATGTTCATCCATTTGTTGATAACAAAAAAATTAAGTTGTTTTCTTTTGCTCGATAATCGAACTTTTTTTGGTAGCGCCTACCATTTTCTCAGTTTTCAAAAATTCAAAAAGAAACCGGTCATACGAAAGTTTTAACGTTATAATGAATGTGCATTTTTTCATTTTTCATTTCGGATCACCCTGTTTGTCAGAAACACCAACACCGATTGACCACGCAGCAACGGCGGCACTTTATTCAAATAATCATGTCCTAGTTTATCAATAATTTATGACACCAAACCCAAGCAACCCGAAACAAACACAAACAAAAAATTCAAAAAACCCAAACAAAAAATTCAACTTGGGCAACACTATGTACGAATTGTGTATAAAACCCCAACTTTTTCATCCCAATACTGTGAGCAGAAAAAAATATTGAAAATCATCCGGTTTTTTGGGCCCTAAGGTAAGACAGACTCATAAATAAACATTCGATGGTCAAGAACATTAACCTGAATCTCGAAATTTTCATTGAGACCCAGCCAAATTTTCAAGTCGACGAAAAAAAAAATCCGGCCCTTGGACACCCTGTATCCCTTCGAAATGGCGAGTGGAAAGGGACATGGAAATCCTCACAGCACTTCCCCCCAGAGCGCAATAATTAGACAATCAACGAGGATCGACGATGACCGGGTGTTCAATGGCTGGGGCTGTTCTCCGCTGACGATGACCCGCTCACCCTCGCGCGATATTAAACCACCCTGCCAGTAGAATTGAGTCTGCGGAGAGTAGCGACGGGCGGGGGTGCTTTACGGCTTTTGATACTCTCAGCGTACTCAGAGTGGGCATTTGCTCCGCTGAAGGTTTCTGCAAATGTATGCGTGCCTTACAGAGATTGGCACACAAAGGTCGGTGAGTCCCTCGACAATCCTGAATTTTCATCCCCTTTTGACTTGGTATATTTCTAGTGCAGTCGTGCTGTATATCGGAATCGGAAAAAAATAGAAGGCTAGTTTTTTGACGGGTAATTTTGTAGGTGCCGCGGGTGCTAAATCCAAGTTTGCCTAAAAATCGGGGTGTAGGGTTTTTTCAGGGGATGGAAGTGGATTAATGCCAAACTACAACCCCCACGAGGTCGGCGCCGGGAGACAAAATGTTCAGAAAAATCCGGGCTTTATTTTTGTCCACAGAGCCGAAGTCGTGGAAGTTTATGTTGGGGTTGAAAAAGTGGGGTGAAATTTTGAAAAATCAGTGTTCATTGGATAACTCTTTAGAAAAAATGCATACAATTTTTGTTCAAATGGGAACGTTGTAGCCCTTGAAAAGACGCGTCGATCCGGTATTTGATCAACCCTCTCCGAAAATATCTTTGCCCTCAAAACAATTGTTGAAGTTTACAACAAAAATTGTTTATTGAATAACTCAAAAACAATCGATTTTTCGGGGACGGTTTAAAGGTACGAAATGTAGAGAATAATTTTCTCTATATTTTCGTTCCTATGGACCACTCTTGAATTTTGCTTTTTCGAACCCCTCTCAGAGGTTGCAAAATCAAAATGAAATTCCGGGACAACTATTGACCGAAAATAAAGAGACACGAGTTTGGCGCTGTGGACGAAAATGAAGCTGAGGGTTCAAGCTACAAATTCTTCCACAGCGCCGAATTCGTACGGTCAATAGTCTTCCCAGAATTTCATTTTGAACTTCCAACCCGCGAGGGGAGTTCGAAAATCAAAATTTAAGGGTGGTCCATAGAAACGAAAATATAGAGAAAATTATTCTCTACATTTCGTACATTTGAACCATACCCTCAAAATCGATTGTTTTTGAGTTATTCAATAAACAATTTTTTCGGTTTTTTAACCATTTCTTGGCGGGCGAAGATATTATCGGAGAGTGTTGATGAAATACTCGATCGACGCGTCTTTTCAAGGGCTACAACGTACCCATTTGATCAAAAAGTGTACAAAATTTTTTTAAAGAGTTATTGAATTAAAACTGATTTTTCAAAATTTCACCCCACTTTTTCACTCCCAAAATGAACTTTCACGACTTCGGCGCTGAGGACAAAACTAAAGCCTGGATTTTTTGCACATTTCGTCTCATAACCTCGACCTCTTAGGGGTTGTAGTTTGGCATTAATCCACCCCCATCCCCTTTCATCCCCTAAAAAAACCCTACACCCCGATTTTTAGGCAAACTTGGATTTAGCACCCGCGGCACCTACAAAATCACCTGTCAAAAAATTAGTCTTCTAATTTTTTCCGATCACGGGGTTTTTAAGCGACAGCACGACTGTACTATAATATAACTATAATGTATTGTTAACTTAAAGTATAATTATGCCGTGCAATTATGTTACTTAAGTAATATGGTGCAATTATTAAAATAACATAATATCATTTTTTGTAACCAAGTTTAATATTAAAAGAGTATGTCAACAAATATATTTTAGGATATGAAATTGATTGTAGAGTCCGTATGTGCTCTGGCTGTGTCAGGGAGTATTATAATGACCTGATCATGCAATATTAAAAACGCCTGATCAGAAAACCCGATAAGGGCTGCATCGGTCAACCAGGAAAGGCCTATAGGCAACCTGAACGCCCCCTGAATTGGGCCCCATCAAAATTTCCTACGCGGGAAGGTTCCAGAAAAAAATTCAAATCAATCGGCGAAGAATAGTCGATGTAACGTTGCCGGCTGCAGGACACGATCGGTCAAGTACGACTCGCTTTATCCAGCTTCAGCGCCACCGCTTCGGTATGAAATCTCGTGGAAAAATTTGTATCGATATTTAAAGGTATGTATAATTAAGGGGCTATGTCAGTGTGAACGCTAAAAATTTTGGTGATTTTCGGGAATTTTTTGGAAGAAAAGTACTCAATTCAATGTTTCGAAATATTGAGAATATATTTGGCTATATTTGACCTATATTACATAATTTTTTCATAGAAAAATATTGAGATCCAAGCGACTTATGCGCTGCCTTCGGAGGCGCCAAAAAAAAGTTCCCCCACTGCTAACATGATTCCAGCCGATTGAGTCGCTGAAACCGAAAAAGGAAAAATGTCGTTAAACTGGAAGGTATTTCCTATACAATGACGTAGAATTTTCAAAAAATGTCAAAACCTAACAAAATGGCGTAGTTATGAAAAAAAGTCTGTTTTCTTGCTTATAAAATGGTTGTTTTTTTCAATGCCAAATCGTCAATTTTCATCGAATAAAAAATATCCTACGTCATTGTAGAGTAAATCTATTCAAGAGTACTCAGTTCAAATTTCAAGTCAATCGGATAATTGCTCTTTGAGTTACCATGTCAGCTAATTTGAAAAATCTCATTTCGAGAAAAACGCGTTTAAAGATTTATCTATCGATTTTTGCAAGATAAAATGACATTGATATAAATTATATAAATGATAATGATATTCTTCAAAGGATAAACTGCCGAAGAAGGCAAAAAAAAAGTTTTTTTCAGTGTCACACTGGTATAGCCCCTTAAAGCTGCGAAACGGAATTTCCATTCTGCCAACCGGGTGCCCATAAAAAATTGTCGAAATTCACCTTTTTCCGGGGTCTACGCTGATAGTCCCCCTTAAGCCCCCCCCCCCCCCCCCATGGCTGGAAGTACCAAAATCCCTGTCATTTCCGGTGCCGGAGACTACGCCCAAGAAGGAACAAAAAAAAGATTTTTTCAAAGTGTCACACTGGTGTAGCCCCTTAAAGCTACGAAACGGAATTTCCATTCTGCCAACTGGGTGCCCATAAAAAATTGTCGAAATTCACCTTTTTCGGGGTCTAGGCTGATAGTCCCCCTTAAGCCCCCCCTCCCCCCCCATGGCTGGAAGTACCAAAATCCCTGTCATTTCCGGTCCCAGAGACTACGCCTGGCTTTCAAAGGCGTGGGAATGTGCTCGAAAAATCGCGATATGTTTTGCGAGCGTGTCGGTCGGAAACTGCGGAATCTTCAACGCCCGCGGCTGATTCGTATTGCGTCGTGTTATCGAGGGTAATCGTAGCAGTCTATTTTTTTCTCTTTTCTAAAACTCACGCTGCAGTGGTCTTTCACTCGAAGGCGCAGGGCTTTGAAGGACAGTGAAGAACGCGGGCCCGATAAACTTGATAGTGACCACTGGCGCTACCAAGCTGCGGGACATCAGCCGTCAGTGACCGGGGAATTTGCACCCGGATGACTCGCCGAACTAATTGCCCGACGAGGAGCAATGTGGCGAGATGAGAAACGAGGATAGAGATAGGGTGTTGGTGCGAGGATTATCATCCTGGGCCCTGTGCCTTCGTAATATTTCTCTCTCTCGCTTCACTTCTGCTGAACGTTCCATAAACTTGAAAGTCTCGGCGCGTGATTAGATGTACAACGCTTCGGGCTAAAAAGAGTTGCCTGGAAAGAACCGTTGGTTACACGAGGGAACGCCCTCGAGATTACAGGATGCGTAGCCCTAATAAGTGACGCACCCGAGCTGCACACCCGATCAATAAACGGATCATCGACGGAGCCAAGATATACTGCTGAAGACAGAGAATCAACGAAAAATCTGTAACGTCATGGTGGGACGCGAGTGCTGTGACGAGAAAGAGAGAGAGGGAGAGAAAGTGAGAGAGAGAGAGATATTATATTGGAAACCGATTGGGGCTTGGCATCCGAGAAATCATAAAACAACGCGCGACCTGCCTTGGGCAGAATATACTTTAGGTCGGGGGGAACCGCGCCCGGTAACAAAAAATCAATGAGGTGTTCCTAATCCGAATACCGGTTGGCTCACTTCTAAATCTCTCTCCGGCTCTCCCGCTTAATGGCCAATAAAGTATGCGTGTCTAGCCACCAACAACGGGGATTAATGCATCGATGAACTACGCTGTCTGAATTTGTGTTCGGAGACGAGATAGGTCAGCCATCTCTGACGTCGGCTGCTCAATTCGAGACAAGAGAGAAAAGGTAACTGCTGGGCTGCGGCGGTTAATTGGGGAGACTCTTCAAGGATGAGCCAACGGCCTCCGAAATTAGTTGGGCCGTGTGCGAAGCAGGTATTGCGAAGATTGCCTGGAGATTCCTTGGTTGCTAAACCCAAATGGTCCTAGAAAGATTCGTTTGGAATGGCTGGGATGCTGATGGTTGCTAGACCCAAATGAGCCTGGGAAGATTCATTTGGATTGCTTGCAAGCGTGATAGTTCTTCAACCCCAAATGAACCTAGGAATGTT
Source organism: Ophion slaviceki (assembly GCA_944452715.1). Classification (NCBI taxonomy): domain Eukaryota; kingdom Metazoa; phylum Arthropoda; class Insecta; order Hymenoptera; family Ichneumonidae; genus Ophion; species Ophion slaviceki. Next base: position 1,679,717 of record OX101789.1, read on the forward strand.
CGTTTGGGTCGGCTGAAAATATAGTTGCTACTCTATCAGAACGGGCCCAGAGAGATTCATTTGGATTCCTGGGACGTTTGACGGTTCTTCAACCGCAAATGAGCCTAAGGATATTCGTTTAGGTTGCCTGGAAACTTACTTGCTACTCATCCAGGATGAGCCTAGATATATTCATTTAGATTGCTTGTAAGCTTGACGGTTGCTAAACCCAAATGGGCATAGGGAGATTCATGTGGATTGCTTAGAAGCTTGATAGTTCTTCAACCTCAAACGAACCTAGTGGTGTTCGTTTGGGTTGCCTGGCAATTTACCTGCTGCTCAACGAGAATGAGACACGAAAGATTTGGATTGCTTGGAAGCTTTATGGTTCTTCAACTCAAATTTAACCTGCGGATGTTCCTTTCGGGTTGCCTGAAAACTTATTTGCTGCTTATCCAAAAGAAGCTTAGAAAGATTCATTTGGATTGCTTGAAAGTTTTACCAGTTCTTCAACCCCAAATGAACCTGAGGATGTTCGATTGGATTGCCTTCAAACTTACCGGTCACTCAACCCAAATGAGTTGACGATCTTCGGGAATCGCAAACTGATCCAACATCCAGGCTCGTGCGACCATAAAACCGAAGACTGGTGAACGCGACGAAGGCTGCAACAGCGAGCACCTTCTTCGGAGCCGAAGAACAGTCCGCCGAAGATAGCTGCGATCGTAAATCTCGAGGTCCGGAGTAACTGGTTATACAAAGTAGGCTTACCGCTGTTCCAGGCGTCAGTACCACGTACCTCTGTATATTTCTGCTTCCCGGATGTGGATTTTCCACTACAAACATCACATGCACCCTAAAATGAGTTCCTCCGACTTAGGAGTTTCCACTGCTCGGCTGATCCGTTCCTCTTCCTGTTCCCGATGCCCCACTTGCGTCATTAGAGGAGCGCATAACGCTGGCGTCTACTACCTGAAACGATGATCGTCATCAGCAGATATCTGATTGCTCATCATGATTAGCGGACTTGTGGTGAGATCAAGTGTGGCGTCATCATCCGTAACGAGTATAGCTGATGAGTGACCAATCGGGCACATCATCTATTCAACAGGATTTCTCCCGAATAACGCAGTCGGGATGGTGGCTGCTCGATCGGAATTCATGTCCGAGATAGTGGTAGCATCATGCCTAGTCTTCGCTACTGCAGACTATGCCATATTAACTGGCTCAGCGAAACCGGTGAATATCTTTATACGAGCGTATGGGAACATCATTTATAATGGAAATCTGGTCGATCTATTCAATTTGTAAAGGAGTGGCGTTATAACTATTTACGAACGGGGATTAAGCAGTTTGCCTTATGCAAAGGAGGCAGTGGCTCTCCAGCTAGGCTGTGCGTGAATCAGGACTTCATTTTGGCTCTCTCGCAAGTCCTGGAAAACACGCCGATGCGAGGTTCTTTTTCTGCTGTTTCTTCATACCGGTAATCTGATACGTCCGAGTCACACTCGAGGGAACTCACACGTAAAGCTTCGGATATAGTATTATGCATATTGCAAACGAGTGGAGCGTTGCAGCTAGATGTATATAGGTTTTTAACGATCAAGGATATCTCCTCAAGGAGAGATCGAGAGAGAGAGAGGGGAGCGAGCATTTTTACGAGGATTACTTCTCGTCACACCCGTGACTTCGGAAAGTGCTAAACTGGTTATCCTTAATCCGCAGTTTTGTGACTTTTCTCTTTCTCTCTCTTCCTCACTGTTTATTCCTAAGCAGCGTCCAGCCACGTGTGTTCGTTGAGATACGAGACTTACAGCGAATCGACGGTCCTTAACGTGCTCTCTAATTAAAACAACTTCTTCGGTGGATCTATCGAAGGATCCTGAGCTGAGCAAGCGGCGAAAAATTATCCAGGCAGAGGTGCAGTCATTGGACAAGTTGATCAATGACAACCGGCTGAAATCAATTAGCTACCAGCATTCCTGTCGTCTACGCAACATTTTTGTTATGCCTTGAGCTAATTTATATTTCCGTTCAATTGTTCTGCGAGATGATGACTTGATTAAAACAAGAGCCTCTTCACCGTTTAGCATGTCTTGACATTTCCTAGTCTCAGCATCCATAGACCCTCGGAAGTCGAAGTTGGAGGCTGGAGGTTCGCCGGGTCCAATCACTGGCGACCCCTAGGTGCTTGAAAGGCACGACTTGATTCTGAACATCAAGAATTCTGGTGCTAAACCCAAACAAATGATTGGCGGTCCTGCGGTGGTTCACCAGTCTTTATGATGAGGTACGAACGCCCAATATAACAGTTGACTGAAAATCTGGTGATGGCATCTCGCGTAACCTGCTATCGCTGTGAAGGCGAGTCCGCACACTTTATGGAATCGCGAGACCCAAGAAACCGGCCAACTTCCGGGGAAAGTTTTAAATCGTGTTCTAACGAGGGGGACGCAACACACTTGATTCTGTCATTCGCGTTTCTTCACTGAAGGTGCAGATATGTTGTTTTCCAATCAGGAATGATTGCTCGACATATCGGTTAGTACCGATGACGCGAAGATTGCGTTTACTCGTGAACAGCTCTTTCTTACGCCTGTTCCGGTCGGTTAAGCATGCCCCAGACGGTTGCAAGAACGCTGAGGGGTATCCAGAAGCAGTCGAGTCACCGCGTATTCCGAGGTGTGCAAGACCTCTCTCACCATGGACTGCATGGGAAGCGATGGTGTAACAAATTACATACGGGACGCGGGGGCTTCGCGCGTTGCTTGATGATCGTCAATAAAGCGTGGTGTGTAATCTATCAATTAGTTGGAGAATCGCTTCGCTACATCTTGACCTCTCCCTCAGTCTTTTATCGAGTCTATGAAACCGGTTCTCTCTCTTTCTTCGTCCGTTTTTTTCTTCACGTCGAAACTGTTGCTCGTGGCTGTCCTTTATTGGCTTCTCCATTGGGCGCCGCTGTCACTCATGGCGCACCGTGGTGCGCGAACGACTGTGAACTCCGTTTCCTGGGCTGTTCGCCGATCTTGTGAAACCCCCCCGGGCCGTCCGCCGTTAAATCGCCAGGCAAAATACCGCCGTGTTGACGTCGTGTAATCGATCGTTTCTGGCAGACGCTCTTCCTTCTGCTGATTCGAGGCCTGCGGCCGATTTCGCATCGGGAAGTTATGCCGATTGATCAATTCAATCGGACAGCCGGTAAGACAAAACTAATGTATGGAAGTGTATCGGGGCATGAAGACGTGCTGGGCCGTCAGGCCGGAAATAGGTAGATAGATCATTGGAGATCTACCTCCCGGGTTCTCCATTTCATCACCATCACCTGTCATCAATGTGCGGTCGCTTGCTAGATCATCGGGGGTTGGCTTTCCGGGTCTCCAACTCTTAGGGCATCTTCAGCTATGAGGCCGGAAATCAGCAGGTAGATTATTGGGGACATATTTCCTGTGTCCCCCAACCAATGCTGGTCGCTTGGCACCAACATGCCGTCAGTGGCTGGATCATTGAGGATACAATTTCAGTGTTCTCCAACCAATCGACATCATATATCACCGATGTGTCGCCAATTGCCAGCTCATTGGCCATTCGTCTCCTGGCTTCTCCAATCAATCGTGATCATCCGTTACCAATGTGCCGTCAATTGCTAGCCCATTGGACATTCATCTCCTGGGTTTTCCATTAAATCGAGACGATCTGTCACCAACGCGCCATCCATCGCTGGATCATTGGGGTCTTCTCCGTCAGTACCAGCTCCTGTAACATAGCTAGATCGATAGCCGGATCATCATCCACTTTCCGTCTCAACCGATCGCGATCGCTTCTCACCAACGTGCAATCGGTTGTTGGACCATTGGAGATTCCACTTATCGTCTTGTTCCGCAGTAACTCGCAGTAATCCGGGCCACGCTGGTCATTACTGTTGCCAGGCCGAATCGATTTTGCAGCGACGGTTTTCGAAGATGGGCTTGACGCCGAACTGGCCACAGAGGTCAAATATGTGTGCAGGCGCGATTGGAAGATTCGCGTCGGTCCGTCGCGAACGTGTGACCACACGTGGTCTATTGGGAACAGGGATGATGATGACGATGGCGCACTAAACCCGTTTGGGGTCTCGTCAAGCTCATCGTTAAAGTGTCAAAGTTCTTCACCGCGAGGGTTGTGCGATAAAGGGACGTTACCGTTAGTGCGCGCAAGTGTTCTTTGAAGGCCCGTCCGTGTATGCTAATAGATCTTTGACGAGACTTTAAACGAATGGAAATATACGATACGCAGTGAGAGCCTAGAGGGAACGTAGGTGTACCGGCTTCTAATATTCCGCGTGTATCGTACAAGTGCGGTCGCTTATTTGTTGAATTTATTCAGTGGAAAGAGGAGAGAAGAGAGAAGCATAATCGCATGCGGTACCCAGGGCTCTTCCAGACCTTCTTCTTCTTCTGCTTCTTCCACTTCGATTCGTCCTGCACGTGTGCTAGCTCGGCTCTTACCACTCGTAAATTGTTTCCCAGAGGACTTTCCATCAGCGCTGCATTATAACGTACTTCAGACTCCACAACTTGGATCTTGCACACTATGTGCATGTGTGTGTGTGTGTGTGCGCGCGCGTGCGTGCGTGTCTAGCGTGTAATCGGCACCACCACAAATCTCCTATGATCCACGTTGGTGGAACTACTGTGACCCTCGCGCGCTTTTGCCATTACCGTAACGTACACCGGGAAACTTAGCGAAGCGGACTCCTTGCACACGATAATTACCCGAGCGCGGAGGCAAGATCGTGCGAACGTTAAATCTCACCAAGGCGACGCTTTCGGTAGACACGTGGCTGAAGGTGTCGGTACCGCCATCCCGTGAGACGCACTCGAGAGATGGTCTACGGGCTCTATCGGTTAACCGCTTACACGGAGAGCCGGTAGCTCACTCAGGATCTCATTGACTCCCGTGACGAAAGCACCGTTAGCTTATCCTCAGCTGTTTTTCCGCCTTGGCTCAATTCGATCGCTGCTTTAGTCGCATCGTCTCGCGGAAATTGGACGCGGAAGAGGAGCCCAAGGAGCCCGAGCTAAATGAGGCGAGGGAATCAATCCCGTCAGCCTCCAATGATGGCCGCAAAAGGTGGACCATCATTGGAGGCGGCCACTGGGGTGTTCGTGGCTCGTCTTCAGGCTGTTCGCGGACAGGAAACACCAAGCGTTGACGGGCCGCCAGGTGTTCTGGAAGATTATTGTGGTACCGACGGGAGAAAATTTTCGTTCGGCCTTTCATAGCAGAAATGTGACAGGGCATACCCTACTTTGTGTCTGGTCCTGACCCGACTTGCCTTGCCCGATTCACCTGACCGGTCCCTCCCATGGAACGAACTGGGAAGATCGCGAAATCGTTTTTTACGGCCTACCCTGTACCCGACTAGAAATTTTGCTACGGGGCAGACTAGGGCCGTGTCTGGCATGCCGTATTCCGTACCAAGGCACTTTACAAGCCGCCGTATCAGGGCTTTAACAGGCGTGAGGCTCTTTTTGCATCCAGCCCTGATACGGATGCCGGTTACGGACCTGATCAGTATACCTTTGCAGGTTCTGATCCGGCTGCCGTATCTTTGCATGCAATGCCAAATAAAAAGAATCCAAAAATTATGAATAAAAAATTCTGTTAGTGTTTTTTGTTTCCATATACCTTATTCATGTTCCTGCCTGTATGATAATTGAATCAAAACGTATTCAGCCTCGTTAAAGTTTTTGCCTACCCTCGGGACTGAACCTATGCCTTCTTATTCTAGAGCTGAGCGCGCTACCTATTTGGCCATCCTAACACTTGTGTAAACTTTCTTATTTTCTTTCCTATCTTTATCAGTCTAATTCTATTCTAAAGAATGTCAATAATTTTATGTATGACGTTGAAGGGTGCATCACCATATTTATGCAACAATAATTACGTTTTTCCTACTGATTTTTTTTGCCCGGTCAGGGCCTTTGCACATGGCGTATTTTCCACGCGCAGATCACGCGATACACACTTGATTTATATGCGTTTTTCAGTCCAAAAAACGCGTGGATCATGTGTGTATGGCGTTGGTATCGCATCGTCTGCGCGTAGAAAATACGCCGTGTGCAAAGGCCCTTAGGCTGTGAAAACAACACATTAAGAATAGTTTGAATTATGTATTATTAAATAATATCGCTTTAGTTCGTTTCTATATAAACAATTAGTCCATGTTTATTACCTGCTCGCAGAGTGTAGATTATTCGAATTCACGCGGTTTATATCGCAGACGTCAATGAAACCTAACCTCAAAATCTTGATTTGCCAACTACGGCTGCACTGATCCGGCCGACATCCGGCAGAGATCAGGCGTGCCGTAACACGGCATCCATGGACGCTATATTACAGCAGCATACAGGCTATCGTACTTGGCCCTGTTCAGGGTGCCTACTCGCGCCCGGACTACGTTTCCACTGGTTCGGGGGACTTCCGGCACTGCTCAGACGTGCCGTACTACGGTATTACGGATCGCAGCTTGATAGCGGCCTGATCAGTCTTCAGGCTGCCAGATAAAAATTTCTAGTCGGGTATGTTTGGAAATTACAATCTTCTAAGTGGGATACATTGCGGGCAAGTACATCTTCACGTAATGTCTACCCGGCCAGAACATTGACATGTTCTGAAGAGTGGAGTCTGTATTGAAGAACTAAAGAAAAGCTACTTTACTTTTCACCTCATCAAAGATATTTATAATTGATTGGGATAAAACTAATACATTTGTTGTAATTCTATTCATCATTGAAAGCATTCATTTCGTCAATGATAATGGACAAGGATAACAATGCTTATAATGAATAATTACGGGGGATTACGATAACTAATTATTAGAGTATAAAGAATAGCTAAATTATTTTATGAGGCAAAAACGTAAAGCAGGTCATTCGTGGTTTCAGATCCGGAACAGTACTTTTTCCCCACTCAAATTTCTACACGGGTTGTTGGACACGCACGGAAATTCATTTCGATGAGATCGATGAGTGTCCTCAGGGACGTTGAGATATAACGAAAACGCCAAGATTTGAACTTTCAGGCATCCTGGACAGAGAAGCTTAAGGCCTTAGCCACAGTAACGGGTATTAAATCATGTGCGAATTTAACAATTTTTTTCGTATGAAAAAGTGATTCGCTCATAAAACTTAATTACACATCTATTTAGTATGAATATCAAGCTGTTAGAATGTTTTCGCCGACCACTAATATTTTCTTTTATCTTTTTTTAGACGCTCCGCGGCGTGACATTCAGCATCCAGAATTTTTTACCTAGAACAAAAAACAAAAATTCTCGGCAATCTACATTAGAATACCTAGAGAAGTACGTAAGAAGTTTAAAAAATATTGTTTTATTCAAAAGTTGTAGGTATTTGAACTTAAGAAATGAATTTTCAGTGAAAAATTTCGTTATAACTGCTCATAAACTGCTCATAAAATTAAAACTTTTCGATTAATCAGAAATTCCGTGCGTACTTCTCTGCGAAATGCAATTAGGAACGTAACTTTTAAATTCGAAGTAAATCGAGTGAAAATTGTTGAAGTTATTTGTCACGCCAATTGGGAAAAAGCTGTTTCGAGAAGTTTTGAGTAGTCGGCCATTTTGTACGTCGAAAAAAATATATACAGATTTTCTAACGGCTTGATATTTAGACTAAATAGATGTGTAATTAATTTTATGAGTGAATCACTTTTCCATACGAAAAAAATTGTTAAATTCGCACATGATTTTATACCCGTTACCGGGCCGAAGGCGTTAAAGTGATTGAAAAAAAAATGATTTTTTCATGACAATTGTAATGCACGGGATACACGTAACCGTATAGCCGTATATACGTGACGGAAGGTGGATGGTCACGATACGAAATGTTCAATGTACAACGGGCGCAGTCTTCCGTGGCGTAATAAACGAATCAGTTTCAATGAAAGCCGCGTGTGGCAATCTTCCTGAATTCGTACGTGTAATATCGGAGGTAAGCTCGGTTCGTCGGATTCGGAACATTTTACCCCCCTCGCCCCTCTCTCTGTCCTTTCGGTGAAATGCAATTTCGCGTCTGGAATTGACTGCACGACGTAACGATTTCGAGGAATATTAGTTCGCGTCTAACATAAGAAAACTGATATTACGTGGATGAATTTTTGTTTCAACTTAATTATTTTTTTGCTTTTATTGTTGTTTGTTTTACTGTTATTTACAAATTCTCATTGTTTATATTTATTTAACGAATTTTTCGATACTGTTTTTTCCCTAATTTTTTAATTTACAGATTAACTTGTCGCATGTCTGAATAAATATTTTGTTTTCATTTTTTCGTTTGGTAAATTTTCACTAATCACTCGATTAATTATTACTCGATATGTTGCCATTTATCATTTTTCATAGATTCGATTGTGTCTTCTCGGAATCAATTTACATTCGATTATTACTTATTGTGGATTTACAAAAAAATATATTGCTCTTTTTTAAATTTCACAGTTTGAAAAAAATTATAACTAAATGGAAAAATAGTGAATGAATAATTAATCTCTAGAATAAATAATCGAATCTGCGATTCCACAATTCGGTACGGGCCAGGTCGTCGCAGTTGCGTAATTGTTTCTGCCGATAATTTTTTAATTTAGAAATTACATTGTTTTACATTTAAGTGAAAATTTCACGTTTCTATTTTTCAATTAAGCAATTTCCACTAATCATTCAATTAATAATTATTTTATATAAATACAATTATGTCTTTTCAGACTCAATTTTTCTTTATTTTAGATAAATCAGGAAAACCTATTTTTTTGTCTTTAAATTTCACCGTTTGGAAAATATTAGTGCGACCGAAAAACAATGAATAAATAGTAGGAATGCCTAAAAAATAAACAATCAAATCTGCCATTCCACAATTCAGCACAATGCCGGTCGTGGTAGCTGCATAATTATTTCTTCTTAAATTTTATTTACTTAAAAATTAATTTGTTTTATATTCAAATTGATGTTTTATGGTTCAATGTTTTCAATTCAACAATATTCACTGACCACTCAATTATTATTTTACATTCTTCCAATTGTCCTTTTTTATCAATTCAACTGACTTTTCAGGATCAATTTAGATTCGATTATTCTTCTTTCCAAGAAAAAATGATAAATCTATTTCTCGTCTTGAAATTTCACAGTTTGAAAAGAATACTAACCGGACGGAAAAAAAATAGTGAATCTTAAAAATAAATAATCGAATCTACGATTTCACAATTCGGTACGGTTTTGGTTGTGGCAGTTGCATAATTATTTGCGCGTATACAAAAGATGAAAAATACAATGGACTCGTTACGATCGATCGTATTTTGCAATTGAAAAAGTGACAGGAGGTGATACTCGCGACAAGGCATAATGAGTGATCGATGAAAACACGCGCCTCGATCTTTCACATTCCCATACGCATAAGACGGGAGCACATATGAGATATGACGTATACGCGAATTACATTCTGCGTTGCGAGACGATACCGCCGTGAAGGGGGGGGGGGGGGGGGGGTATTCGTGTGGGCCGAATCTAAGCCTCGAGAACTCGACTTAACGCGTTGATAAATCAGCGGTGTATAGAAAAAAAAACGACATCCATCTCATGGATATTATGCGCCATTTGAGTCTGTTACTTTACAATGCTTCATTATTTTTCGGCCCGCATTGCACGGCAAAGTAGGTAGAGCCGTTTGACGTGTATCTCTGTCACTCCCTGTCTGACTTCTGTCTCCTATGCCACTCTTTTCCTATTCATATATTTTGGCCTCTTTCTCTCTATGATCACCTCGCACTCTTCTGTTTCTCTTCTCTCATCCCTGTTCCGCCCTTACTTGTACTCCTCTCTACTCTCTTCCTCTTCTCTCCTTTCCTTCTTCTTATTTTCTTATTCTCTTCGCCTCGATCTCTCCTCTCTTTCCCGTTATCTATCACATCCTCTGCATTTCTCTCTTCTCTTTTCGCCTTCTTCGTCAATTCTTCCCTCTCTTCTCATTTTCTTTTCCTTTTCCTCTCCCTCTCTCATTTTATCCACGTCGTCTAACCCTGCCTCTTTTCGTCTCTGCCACTCATTCTCATTTCTATAGGGTGTCCCAGAACTGATGGTATTCCCTAAAATGGGGGGTTGGGGGTGAAATTCTGAGTCGATTGATATAAGCATGTATAGGTCGCAGATCAACCCCTGAATTGTTATTAATTTTTCAAAGCGGGCCAATCAGGTGCGCCCGATGGGCCAGCATACGTCAGTGAGCGATGCGCGCATGTAGTGGCGCAGTACCAGGTGTGTAAGTATGAAACCGGAATTTGCCCATAGGTGGCGCTAGATGTCGATGCAGTTACCGACACATCACGTCAGCGGTGTCTTGTTATTGTATTGATATCCGACAAAGATTTCCAACTCACAATAACACGAGTTTCATTCAGTAGCATTAGTTTATTAGAGATAAACATGCCGAGTTTTGTGCCAACAAATTACGATTTGCGGACAGCACTACTTTTGTTTTCATCTGAAGAAAACCGCAGCCGAATCGCATCGAATGCTTGTGGAGGCGTTTGGTGAGCATGCTCTCGGTAAAATACAGTGTTTCGAGTGGTTCAAACGGTTCAAAAGTGGCGATTTTGACGTGAGGAACGAAAAACGTGGAAGACCACCGAAAAAGTTTGAAGACGCTGACCTGCAAGCCTTGTTGGACGAAGACAACGCTCAAACACAACAACAACTGGCGGATCAGTTAAAGGTGACCCGAGAAGCCATCTCCCTTCGGTTGAAAGCCATGGGAAAGATACAAAAGGTGGGGAAATGGGTTCCACATGAACTCCACGAAAGACAGCAGGAAAACCGCAAAACATTATGCGAAATGCTGCTCGCCAGGTTCAAAAGAAAGTCATTTCTCCATCGAATTGTGACTGGCGATGAAAAGTGGATATATTTCGAGAATCCTAAGCGCAAAAAGTCATGGGTTACTCCGGGTGAACCATCAACATCGACGGCAAGACCAAACCGCTACGGACGAAGGACAATGCTGTGTGTTTGGTGGGATCAGAAGGGCGTAATCTACTACGAGCTGCTGAAACCTGGGGAAACTGTCAATACTCAACGCTACCGACAACAAATGACCGATTTGGATCGAGTTTTGCGTGAAAAACGACCAGAATACCAACAAAGACGACACAAGGTGATTTTGCTGCATGACAATGCACCAGCACACAAAGCAAAACAGGTCCAGGAAACGATAGAGTCGTTCCGTTGGGAGATTCTTCAGCACGCGCTTTACTCAGCGGACCTTGCCCCATCCGATTACTACTTGTTTGCATCGATGGGACACGCACTTGCTGAGCAGCGCTTTACTTCTTACGAAGATGTACGAAAATGGCTCGATGACTGGTTTGCCTCAAAAGAGCAACAGTTCTTTTGGCGCGGAATCCACAAATTGCCAGAAAGATGGGAAAAATGTATAGATAGCGACGGACAATACTTTGAATAAGTTACTTTGTATCATATCATTACAATAAACGTGTTTTTTCTGTACAAAAATTCCGGTTTCATACTTACTCACCTGGTAGGTGCGGTGCTTCTGCCAGCTATCACGGTACACGCGTATCGCTTACCGACGCCCGCTGACTCATCGGGCGCACTTGATTGGCCCGCCGTTATAAATTAATATTAATTCAGGGGTCAATCTGAGACCCATACATGCTTATATCAATCGAATCAGAATTTCACCTTCATCCCCCTATTTCAGGGATTACGATCAGTTCTGGGACACCCTGTATACTTTCTTTCCTATCTCTGCATCTCTCCTCTCTCTCTCTCTCTCTCTCTCTCTCTCTCTCTCTCTCTCTCTCTCTCTCGCTCGCTCTCTTATATAGCGCCGATCGAACGGCCTACGTACGTATAGATCTCCTGAGGCCTAAAAATCTTTCCTCGATGTTGTTGCGTCGTATGATATATGCATCGATTATTCATGAATATCGCGCTCGCGGGCTCTCGGGGCCCGAGAGTTCCTCAGAGTTCCTCGAATGATTCACGTTAAATGAACACGCGAACGGGTTTACGGCGCGAGTCCTCCCGACACTCTCCGCATCAACAAAAGTGCTCGCGTTTGTCCCGGGCACGTGGCTCGCGTCGGCCGAATTAACGAAATGCTAATCCCTCCGCGTTTGCGGTGCTTCGTATTTCACAAGCATATATTTTGAAGGAACGCCGTGTTCCTAGACTCCCGTAATATGAACAGAAAAAAATACAAGCAAAACAAATTCCGCATAGTCAACAAGTTTTTTATCTTTGCAGGCCGATTTATGGAGATCTCAACAGCGGCGAATTACTCAAATGATTCTTAAATGTTATTCGCTCCATTACGATCGCGGAACTACTTAATTTATTAAGCATGACTATTATAATGATATATTTCGTATTTTTTATGATATATTAAATCAATTTTTTCGAATGCTTTGATCAATCGGTAATCCGTTATCGACGTAAAAGTAATTAATAAATATGCAATGAATTTTTTAATCGATTGGAAAAATTGATGGCGGCTAAATTCTAGAATAACATAATTATAATATAAAATAAAAAAAAAATATTAATAAATATTAATAAAATATAATATAATTAATCATACAGAGTTATATAATATCTTCGTAAAATAATAAATTAAATTAACTATATTATACCAACATTATTTGGCAATTATCCAGTGATCGTAAGTTTTGCAATCATCTGAAGTGTCCGGAATGTTTTGACCGGTAGTGTTTATATATATATATATATATATATATATATATATATATATATATATATATATATATATATATATATGTATCTATATATATATATATATATATATATATATATATATATATATATATATATATATATATATATATATATATATATATATATAGGTCCAACAGTCACTCAATTCCCTATAAAAAATCTGGTGAACGAGAATCACGATCATCCGTCAATTTAGCGTAGAACGCGGCGTACATACATTAGGCGCATAAATACCACGTACCAAGTAAGTACCAGGATTTCGCTAGCGAGTCGCGCATGTGAACCGGTCTTACCTTAACGCTGATGCCTGTCCTGGGATCAATCATCATTATATTTCGTAGCAGCGTTCAACACCTACGCGGCCGAGAAGAAGAGGGCAAGCTAGCGCAACCGTTGTGGCTGGAGCATTCACCGTACCATCTATACGACCTTACTGTGTGAGCGAGAGCACGCGGCAAGAGGTCGCAATCATTTCCTAGGAATATTGCCAACACCGTGCTCAGGTACGGCAAATTCCCCCGTGCACACGGCTTTCAAAATGGGAAGAAACGATATCGTTGCCCATATCATTGAATAATGAAATCAAAATGTGTTTGCATTAGTAACATTACGGTAAAAATAAAATAACAATTAAGTAGTGGTACGGTGATAATTTGGTAATGATACGGTAATGGAACGGTAAAATAATCGGCGGTAACAGCATAGTCACATTACAGTAACAGTATAGTAACGGTACAGTAACAGTACAATGACATTACAGTAACAGTACGTACAGTAATAATGGACCAACAGTACAGTTACAGTTTAGTGACGGTACAGTAAAGGTACCGCGCAGTAACAGTACACAGCATAATACCGTAACTAATAATATAAGACTAGTACAGTAATGACATAAACAAGTAAAATAAGTGCAGACTAGCTGCAAAAGAACCGTGCGGTAATCATGCAGTAACGGTGCAGTAACTGTAAAAGAAGAGTACGACACAGAAATGTGATATTAGTACAGTGATAATATAACATAGCAATCGTACAGTAACAATACAGTCGTGAAGTGATAGTAAAATACGATGCTACTACAGTAACATTATAGTACCAGTACATTAAAACCATAGACCTACAACAATTACAACGGCGCATGAGTAATACCGCCAAGAGTACGGTATTGGTAACAGTAACTAAGTACAATAATCGTGCATCAATAATACAGTAACATAATAACGCCAGTCCAGAGTAGCGCCCACAGCAACAGCAACCGCGATCGTATGGCAACAGTAGCCGTAACAGAACCGTACAGTAACGATAACAGTAACGACGCAGAAAGAGCAACCGTATAGTTATGGTAACAGTAACGACGCAGAAATAGTAACCGCCCAGAAACGTTATCACTAACGATGTAGAAACAATAACAGTCACCGTAATGATGTAGCAACAGTACCAGTTACCATAACGATGCAGCAACAGTAACAGTGACCGTAACTATGCAGCAACAGCAACAGTAACCACAGTAACCGTGAAGCTAACAATGCAGTAACAGTAATCGTAGGCGTACAGTAATGGCAACAGTAACAACAACTACAGTACAGTAACCGTGCGGTAACAGTAACTACGCAGCAACAGCAACCGTATAGTAACGATAACAGTACCGACGCAGCAACAGTAACAGTAACCGTGCAGTAACGATAACGGTAATGACACAAAAAAGTTGCAGCAATCGTACATTAATGGTATCGGTAACGATATAGCAACAGTAACCATACAGTAACAGTAATAGCAACCGTATAGTAACGGCAACAGTAACGACGCCGCAATAGTAATGGTAATAGCAACGACGCAGCAACAGCAACCGTACAGTAACAGTAACGACGTACCAATAGTAACTGGAAAGTAACGCAACAGTAACGACGCAACAACAGTAACAGTAACCGTGCAGTAACGATAACCGTAATGATGCAGGAATAGTAGCAGTAACCGTACATTAACGGTATCGGTAACGACGCAGCAACAGTAACCGTACAGTAACAGTAAAGGTAAGGACGCGGCAACAGTAGCAATACAGTCCAGTTTACGGTTTACAAGTATAAACCACGAAACCAAGTATACTCGACGGATGATAAGATCAGTGGGATATTCTGTTACAGAAGTATTCCGGTATATTTGCCGGGAATATTGCACCGTGAAAACGCGCTCGTGAAAACGTCTACGTATCTTCGCCTTCATTTATATGTACCTACGAATCCCCCTAGTAACTCGGAGAACATAACCTCTCTACGTTCAACGATACTATTGCTGGAAAAACAATGCTAGCTCAGGCACGAGCAATATTGTAACCTAAGACTCCGTGTACATAAAATACTTTAAAACGAAGCACCACGCGGACTGTCGGGAGAAACGGTCCTTGACTACCGTACGCCTGTGAGTATCAGATACTTAATTGCACAGCTCCGTACGTGGATGGTGTGTGCAATACGATGCTTGGTTTTATCATCACTCTCATGAGGGTCCTTGCATGCCGATTGGACTTTCACCACAATAAACGATCATCCGCGATCACGGACAGTGCTCAACAAATATGATCGCCTATTTTATAGTGTTTCGTCTACATACATTTCGGGAATAAATAATGGATGTACAAAAATTGGCAACCCTTGAAATTTTGGATGAATTTATAAAGGCAGTTCATTGGTGGATTAAAAGTTGCTAAAAAAGGTTGAATACTGCAAAGTTAACTGAACATACAGCTGGTGGAAAAACAATTTCTCACGTGGTAAGAGTAAACTTTTGAGGCAGTCGGAAAATTCTCGACGCACACGTCTGAGGGTGGCGGAGATTAGGCTCCTCGAGGATCGACTGCACGGCTCCACGCAACCCTCTTGAGCCAATCCCTACGAATGGCACGGCACGCACTCGCCATTTTTCAGAATTCTCCCGATCCCCAAAGTACGAACTCCGCACACGTTCCTCACCTCGAAATCCTCGGAATCACCAGCTCATTCGTGGCATTCGTAAATGCTCGATTATGTGAATACAAAATCGTTTATTCTAGCGGAAAAAAGTAAGGATAGCGCCTGAATTTTGCGTTTCTGAAGACAAAAATTCATGATCGATGAAAAATCTCGAATTCTTTAATTCATGAATTTGAAATGTTACACGATTGAAATATTCCTGAATTCATAAGATAATGCGGTTGTCAATGAAAAAAACATGTGCTTACACCTGTACATTTCAATTAGGATAAAATTTGCCAAAAACACTTCACATTTTCTTGAGTTTGTTATTTTCAGTTGTATGTTTAAAAAATTGACCTCCTTTTTGTAAATACAATTTATAGAAGCAGAAAATGCCTATATAAATTAATACAAATTAGAAATAAATTTCCCAAAAACAATCTCCATTTGTTTGGATTTGTTTCTGCTTTCGTCTTTTTTTATTTACGAAAAATTGACCACTTTTTCTCAAATGAAAATGATCGAAACTTCTTCAGCTTGGTTCTTCTTTTACTGTTCGTTTTTTCCACTTCGTTACAACCATGAATAAATAAATATTCACTCATTTTAGTTTATCCTGCTACTTATCTAACATTAATCTCACGACCTGTTTAAAAAAATCTCGAATGAAGGGGTAGATAATTTTCTAAATATGAAATTATAATTTCTTGGTACATTCCGTAATATACATACAAACAATTCGAATACACCAAAATAGTTTCGAAATGCATATAAATAAATGTAAATACATACAAATGACTCCGAAATATGTATAGAAAATTCACGTACATTTCAAAATAATTCAACACAATCACAATAAATTCATTTTCGAAAGTTCAATAACACATGACCATTTAGAAGAAGCGTTTTAGATGCTATTATCGTCTTCATTGGAACTTTGTCATGCGATCGTTGCGGCACGTCTTTCTCGTCCTTTTTCACACGTTTTTTTCTTCTTTAATCCGAAACGTGCCAGTGCCCCAAACACGATATAGACACGAAAGTCGAGAATATTGGGTTGAACAATTAAGTCCGTAACTACAAACGCAAGGCAATTTGCATCCCACTCGTGGAGTGTACAGCCACTAACCGTAATCGCTGGTAGACAGGATTGGGAGCCACACGCACTCCTTTCTCTCTCTCTCTCTCTCTCTCGTGTTCCCACCCGTTTCTCATCATATGCTTTTTTCGTTCTCTACGTTCTCCAACAAATTGAAACTCGATCGAATTACCGTTGCAATAACGCCCTTCATGACGTGGTTGAGGGGGGGGGGGGGGGGTGTACGATCGAAAATTGAGGTCGTTACTGTACAATACGTGCAGGGGTCGCTGTTCTCTCTCTCTCTCTCTCTCTCTCCCCTCTCTCTCTCTCTCCCCTCTCTCTCTCTCTCCCCTCTCTCTCTCTCTCTCTCTCTCTCTCTCTCTCTCTCTCTCTCTCTCTCTCTCTCTCTCTCTCTCTCTCTCTCTTTTCCTCTTTCTGTTGCTTTCGTCGCTTCATTTACCAACAGGACCTTGTGGCTTTTAGTACCTTTCGTACACGCGATATACGCCTCGTTTCCCGGTGTTTATGGAGCTTAACGCTATCGTTTTGGCCCGAAATGAAAACAAGAAAAAAATTACTCCGTACCGATGAAAGGACGGTTACTTCTGTCCCTTTATTACAATTTTTACCTCCATCACCTCCCTCCCCCTCTCACTCTCGTAATACCAAAAAAGAAACGTCGAAGCTTGCACTCGAGGAGTGATCCCGCGAAGCAATTTTTTTGCAGCCCAGCCGCAATTTTCGAATCGCGCTAAGAAATTGCTTACGTATTTGATATTTTTACACGAAGCATGTCGATTTTTCGCGTATCATAGCAAAGATTATCGTAACCGTTATATTCAGGAAAAAGTTGAAGGCTTTTTGGAAGGGGAAGGATGTAATGTTTTGAGATTTTTCAATTCCTTTACTTATCTTTAAAAAACCATTTATTTGTGTATTAAATTGATTACTTGTAATTTGTTTATTTATTTATTTAACTAAAAACATTTAGATTTAGACTGTCATGATTTAAACAAAATTATATTAGACAAAATATATTTATAAATATGAATATAACAAAAAAATTTTAAAAAGAAAAAATGTGACTTGGGTTCTTATGCTTTTTTAAATACATTTCATATTTATATTAATTAATAAATTATATTTACCAATATAAATATAAATGAACGCCGAAGTGAGCTTTTTGCCTTTTTATATTTTGTGATATTTGTTCAGTTTTCTCGTGCACATCGCTCGAAGAATTTTTGCATCGAAACCTCCCCCTTTTCGGTCACAAGCCATCCTCCAAAATCATTATTTCTTCCTTGTCAATCTTCAAAAACCGAAGAAAAAGAACGAAAAACAAAATTGAAGGGCGAAAATTGAATCGATTTTTTTCAGGATACCAGGAAACTACGGTTATTCCGAACGAGGTGTGTGGGGCAAAAATGATTAACGCACGTGCTGCGAATTCTCGCGCCACAGAGAACGGATGATATCCCCGATCGTACTTCCAACCGAGTGAAATATTGAACTCATTATCCAAGCTATTCGGAGCCGGAGACGAACAAAAAATGGCGTTTCCAAGAATATTCTCGGATGGAAAATTTGGCACTGTCAAATAATCACGAGGCAGGAGAATTCGCAGTGGGTGCAAGGATTTTGCATTTCGTCGCACAAGTCGAGACCGCCATAGTACGGAAGGAACGAGAAATCGAAGGTCCTTCGCCATCATCTCTCGCGAGGGGGCTCGATTATTCATAAATTCTGCACAAAAACGTAAAAGTTGCTTCCTGTCAAAAGCATCGTTTGCTTTTTTCGAAGATTTATTTGCGGTGACGAAAAATCGCCTCGCAGTATACTTCGAGAGACAGGACCATTTAATTTGCTACGACGAGCAAAACAACTGCCTCAAAGCATTCCATACATCATAAAGGAATGTTACGACCCAATGTAACATGTCTGGCACACTCCCTCTATTGCTTCATAACTGGAGCCCTGCTCAAATTTTTCACACTAAATAATACGTGTTTTTTTTACCCCACCGTAAAGTCAACTATTAAAAAAAAATCACGTTGTTGAGTTATGAAGGCTTGAACGCGTTTTTCGCGAAACTATGTTTTTCAAATTGGCAACCACGATATCTTGATAATCAATTTGCCGATTGAACCGAGGGACCTACAAAATCGATTCCCAGGGGAAATGAACAGTGAACAAATATTATGAATTGCGCGAGTTGAGTATCACTGGATACCCACTACGATCTTGCCAAATGAATGTGACATCAACCCAATTGGCGAGTATTAGAAAATAACAGATTGCAATGAAATGGAATGAAAAAAAATGCCGATTAAGCTCAGATTTAGCTTACACCTACAGTAAACTGATTTTCGACGTTGATCGCAGAATTGAGTGGAAATAATTTTTTCTTGTTATATTACTCGAAGAATGATCAGAAAAATAGGTGAAGTTGATAACCAAAGTTTAGCATGACGTAATTTTGATTTTTTTGAACCCAAACATCGTAGCACCCATACAGATTGAGAAAATGTTTGCTTTCATTTCTGCTTCGTACAACGTACACGACATCGGTCGCCAATTGGGGAGGTTTTGTCCTTACCGTTGTAAACACCGTTGTAAACAAATCAAAAGTACATGATAATTATTTTTTGTTACTTTGTACATATTTGTGAAGGATCAATGAAAATGTGTAAACAATTTCACACAGAAAAGTCGATCAGCTTGAAGGTTATTCCATCCTAAAAATAACCTCCAAAACAGCGCTCTAGACAACAATAGAGGGAGTTAGGTTAAATTTGCAAAGTGCGGATATGGAGTGATAGAAAATGGTTCAATTGTAATTGTAATACGTAAAAACCCGCAAAAGTGTAGGAACTTAGGAACGGAAAAATGAATAACGAGTAATATTTTATAGTAAAATATATACAAAAGTATATTACATAAAAGTGTTGCATAAGAAATATAAATTATATTATTCAATGCGGCTAATAATAATAATGGCAATGATATAAACAGTACAAATAATAACACCCATGATAAAAATAATAACAGTGGGAAGATAGAGACGGGTAGAAAGTTAATTTATTGGTTCACTGTACCCAAATGAATCTTCGGAAAAATACTTCTCTTATACACCCATATGAATATCATATTAATCCATATTTTAATATACATAACTCCCAGCAAATGTGGAGTCGAAAAAAATTGCACGCTTCCATAAAAGCACACGTTGTCCGATTATATGACTATTTTTCCCCTACCATTTATTCTTCGTGACTTTAAAATTAGCCGTCATTGTTACTTTTCTGATTTTCCTCGCAATTCGCCACGACGGCGAATGCAACGAGCCGGAGAAAACCATTCGAACCTCCACCCAGCTGAGTCTCGACAAAAGATTATCGTGAGCGCTTCCAAATGATAACTGGACGTGACAAACCTTTATTTTTTGTGTCGTTGGGGCTTCCAAAATGATCGTATTGAAAAGCTTTGAAAAGTAGCATAAGGAAGATCCATTGATCAGACGAGATCGTGTTTCACTTATCGAAAGGTTCAATTGCAACGAAAGAATCATTTATTCGCCCCCCCCCTTTTGTTGTCCCTTTAACAAATGATCTTTTTCGCAGGCGTAGGTAGAGCCTCCCTCGTCCCGATCCGGTGGTTAACGATGTTTATTTTCATTCGTATTTGATGATGCATTGGGTGAACCGAGAAGCGTTACGAATCACTTAGGACCCTTCCCTCTTCGTTTTTCTCTGTGCATCGCTCCTTATGGCGGCTACGTAAACCCACGAGGTGTAACGGTACTAATGCCGCGAATACGAAAAAAAAAATGAGCCCTGGGGGAGGACGACGGGAGACATGTTTCTGGTAAAGCGATCGAGCGAGGTATATAAGGGCCAAAAGTGACGAGGCTCGGTGCTACAGGGCGGATATTAACCGTTGACTCCGATCATCATTAGTCAGTGTCGAAAGATCCTGTCACTGAATGTTTTACCCTCCCCCGACAGTTCGACGGGGGGGGGGGGGGAAGGGTCGCGGAGCCTCCAAAAATCACTGAGCTATTTGACAACGAATTTTGTGTGTCGCAGGCCACATTGTTCGGGGCTGAAATGGAAAGGGCCCCGCGGGATATCTCCCTTTTGGGATTTGCGGTGAATCGGGATTTTTTTCTCTCCTTTTTCCACAGGAGAAAGGAAAGGAGCTGAAAAAGATGGTTGGAAAGTCTCGTGGCATCAATCAAACCTCGAACAAGCCCTCTATGAAGTTCTCGTATAGCTACAGCTACGACGAACTCGGGACAGGTTCAAGCGACGAGCGAACGTGCAATTCATTGGTCGGGGTCAAGTTCTGAAGAGTCTTGTGGTGCGGTCGGTTACAGTGGTCTCGAACACTCGACCAATTTGTACGGTTTTTGTAGTGTTGCATCCAGTGCGGTATCGCTGTCCCGTTACGGTACTGTTATTTTATTGTAATTTTTTCTGTTGTGTTTATTGTTATTTTTTGTCATTTGACTGTTTTGTCCCTTTGTTTTTAATTTTTTTTCCTGTCATTTTACTGTCACTGTGCTGTTACCGTACTGTTACTATACTGTTATTGTACTATACACTTACTGTGAACTTACTGCACTGCTGCTATCCTGTTCTTTGATCTGTTGCTGTACTGTACCTGTAATGATGATAACGGTAATATGGGTTGCTGTACCATTACTGTATTATTACTGTACATAGTTTCGGTGTTATTACTGTACTGTGTTATTACTGTACTGTGTTATTACTGTGTACAGTTTCTGTACGATTACTGTACTGTATTGATACTATACTATTAATGCACTGTTCCCGTGCTGTTACTCCACGATTACTGTATTACTACTGTACGTCAATGCATTCTTACTTCCCGCATGAATACAGTGGTCCGGAGCACTAGACTAAACCCAAAGCGGCTCGCACGAATCCCTAAAGTAGCCCGAATGCTTGGGTCGCAATTTCTTGCAAACGATCGCGCAAACGATCCGTCTGACCTCCGTTGGCCGGATTGTGATGTCAATAGACCTTGGCAGACCCCGAACGTCCTACTGATTGATCCTTCTCTGGTCCGGATGTTCCTTTCGCCAGTACTTTCTGTTTTGACGTAACACGAGCTCGTGCGAGGCTGTCGAAGGGATGGTTGGAGAGGGCGGGGTAGTTTTGAGGAACGGAGGACACGGACTCTCGGCGATATCTTCTTCAAACCGCCGCGTGCAAGCTTCAATTAATCTTTCTGACATCTGAAACGATTGAATCGTCGAAACTCCTCCCGTTCTCTCCTACTTCGCAGTCTTTTTCTTTCTCATCCCCATATCATTCATCCCTTGTTCCCGGCTGCATGCACTCTCGCCGTAGTCGTTAGCCGTATACATATCCGCGATGTGATCCGGTGATTGATCGAAGTCAATGAATCGAATTTATTAGAACGTAGTGAAGACGTTTCCGTTCAATTTCATTTTTCACCGTACGGACGAATCATCCATTTCCACAGATACAACTTACCAACGGCACTCTAAATTTTCTTATATCAGCTTGGAGCCTTTTTAACGAGGTCAGCTTTTCGCTGTTTCTCCCTTTATTTACCTCTATCTCGTTTAGCGTTTGTTTCCTTGTGTTTGCCCTGATATTTTTGCCGCTATTGTGCGGTTGCTTTACTGTTACTGTACTACTAATGTACTGTTACTGTAGTATTAGTGTACTGTTACTGTACTATTATTATACTGTTACTGTACTATTAGTGTACTATTACTGTACTACTATTGTACTGTTGCTGTACTGTTACTGTATTGTTACCGTACTATTATTGTACTGTTACTGTACTGTTACTATACTGTTACTGTACTGTTACTATACCGTTACTGTACTGTTACTGTACTGTTACTGTATTGTTACTGTATTGTTACTGTATTATTATTGTACTGTTACTGTACTGTTACTGTACTGTTACTGTACTGTTACTGTACTGTTACTGTACTGTTACTGTACTGTTACTGTACTGTTACTGTACTGTTACTGTAATGTTACTGAACTGTTACTGTACTGTCACTGTACTGCTTATCTACTGTTACCGCATATTTGATTGCAATCGACTGAAGCTGCGTAAATATTAATCAATTGACTATTGCAATGGCATTAATAATAATAATTTATAACAGCAATCGCAATGTACTCAACTGAAATTAACAAGTGTTGAATCGTAAAAATTCGTGAACTTCCCGCGGTGTCTTCGTTTTCCCGTGGCAGAAAAGAAATTTCCATTCCATCGGCGAATGACCAAAGGAAAGTGTGTCAAGAAAGTCCGTCGTATATTGTTCGGCACGCCGATAACCCATTATACGTAGAAGGACAGGAGAACCATCGCAAATAGGGGTGCGCGAGGCGAATGAACCGAAATGAATAACAAGCCCACACGATTTACATATCTTCGCTCGTAGATACTATCCGTTACATGATGAACAACGTCATATCGATGCCGTTGCCGAGGGCGCTTTATATGCTTATTACTTTTTTTCCTTCTTCTTCCTGCTCTCTGTTGTGATCTCCATTCGTTATCTCACTCCAATTCGCGTCCCTCCTGGACTAGACTGGCCAGATAATAGCGGAGTCGCCTGGTGGCTGGCGACAGGCTATTGCGGCTCGGGGATACACCAAACAGAAAGTATATACACATGTGTGTCTGCATGTGTGTACAGCAATAGGATTGGGGAACGGTAGTTCGTGCGAGCAAATGGAACAGGGATGGTCTTACCATGCGGGCGCAACGAAGCCGAGGGTGATTGATGACGGCTCGCCGTCGCAGTTGTAGCGCTACCGTATCGTCGCAGGGCTCGACTTGAACGAAGAGGCAGACACACCACAATCACTGGAAGGACGTGGATATATCTAGTAGCTTGGGCTAGTCAAGCCCTCCGTGACATCCAGTATGCAAACCCGTGTCATCGAAGCCACCCACTAATTTGTTTATACAGAGTGCGGTTGTCAGATGTACGTTTTCTTTTCTCACCGCTGACGCCCCACCTCCACACCCCTCCGCCCTCTTCCCTTTGGCCCCGTTTGGTCACCGCAGTTCTAGTGCTCGAATCTACCGCGGCACTCCGAAGCTCGAACATTCTGACATCCGGCTTCTCTTCTAAAGAATGATGGCATCGAGTTGGAGTAAATATAGTGACTTTGGGGAAAACACACTGACGAAACAGCCACCGATCTCTCCGCGGCTCCCATCGCAGTTCGTTCTAGCGTATTCATCGTCGTGGTAGCTAGTGCTAGCCGGTAATATATCGTTTTCCGGAAATAGTACTAGCTGATCGAGGGCGCACGATCATCCAACTTCTTCAACACCTAGTCGTCGCTCGGGTTTATTTTTCTCTGTGCGCGCTCGTGTGGGGTGATTTGTTAGCGTGCGAGGTAACATTGTGTGGTTGGTACTTTATTGATAGTTGGCTAGAGCTAGGATGACACCTGGTGAGCGCGAGCCTGGATGACACCTCGTTGATGAAGAATTTGATCCTCGATAGTTTTCAGTTAGGAATTTGTCGACGTCTAGATGAAACCAATTCGGGAACCGGTCAACGTCTCTTGAGAATCTTGTCAGAGCTGTGTTAGTAACCAGTTACGACCAGGACAAGGTTGGGTTAGCGTCCAGTTGAGTTCTTGTTGAATTGACGCGCAATTGGGAATGGCCAAGCTAATGTTGGCGTCCATTGAGGATCCGGTCGGACCTGCACGGCTTCGAGATAGGCCCAGGCTAGCAACTGGCGAAGACTCAGTTGGAGCCTGATTCGGTGACAGTCTATAGGACAACACCAGGCAGTGGATGTACTGAGTGAATTATCAGAGGCTGACAGGGCTTGGGCAGCATTAGGTTGCGCTTCAATTAAAGCTTCATTCTGCCTGCTCACTGAGTGTACATCAGGAGATTGCTAGGATCTGATAAGTGTCAGGTTAGGATTCACTTCGGACTCCAATTAGGTGAAGGCACAGTGAGTGGCTCCTCAGGATCGAATGAGTGCCTCATTTACATCCAACCACACAGCAGCGCTCAGTTAGTGTCTTTTTTAGCTTCAGCTTCCTCAGCACGCTCAGCGCCCTCTGATATCTACGTAGGGATAAGGCATGCGTCTGGACGCAGTCAGCACATAAAATTATTCGAACAAATCAGATACCTGGTTAATCTTGATCGAGCCGCACGACGATGAGCCAGGTCCGGCGGAGAATGGATATTCAGGCGCAAGTAGAGTCGTGTCCACCTGAGATAGAATCAAACATAATTTGCAAGTGAATGCATCACCCGTGGCACATTGTCACTTCTTTAATTCACAGTCACGTACGGGAATAAGAGTCCATGGGCGGGGGAGCCAAGTGTACCCCATCAATGGAAACAGTTACATAAGTCCTTCGAAGATGAAAAGGAAAAAAAAACTTTATGGCAGCTTCGTATTAGCATCAAACCAGGCTGCTCGGGCATTGTTAGCTCCACGGCTCCTGTCGAATCAAGTACATCGGTTGGTGAGCCCTTTTGCATTTCTATCAGCTTTCGCCGTCTCTCTTTTCTACCCTTCTTCCTTCATCCAAGTTCTCACTCAACAGGAGTAGCAAAGGGTTCTGTATCTCAGCCACTTGGCAATTTGACGCCATGGAAAAACACGCAGGTTCGAAGGGATTTTCGAGTGAAAGGAAGGGTGGGGACGAGCCGTGAGGCCCTGTCTCCTCTCCGGCACGAAGCTATGCCGGAGTCCCTTTGACACCCGTAATCCCTTAAGGTTGCGGGACGACGAGTCGGCAAGGAATGATAACATCGCGCCGAGAACCGCGTGAATGAAAGAGAGAAGCGCGCTCTCGCGTGAGAGGACCTTCGAGACTTGTACGAGGAGAAACGTTGAAAGCGCAGGAGGATTTTCTCGTCCTCGTGCGTCGTCAGCCGGGTTGTAACCAATTAGAATTAACTCAGCCCTTTCGCACTGTGTCAGAGCTCCTTTCGAAAAGTCCTCTTTACAATCACAACCGCTCCTCCCCCCCGGACAAATACTGAAATATTCCTCTCGAAGAACTAAGGGATGGGGTGGCACGTCCAAATGAGCTTTTCGATCAATTAATCAAAGGAGCTTGCAATGAGTATCGCGTTCTATTTGTCGAACGCGACAAATTAGCACTGGGCAGTTTATCGTATAAAGAAGAGCGCGAACATCTGCCTCGTTAAGCTGCCTGGGCCTGGGCCAGCACTCGGATGGGAGACCGCTTTGCCGAGAACTGGCTTGCCGAAGATCCAGAGGGCCATTTTACCGAGTCTCTGATGGTGAACGTAATTCAAATTCATTGATCATGTTGCCCTCTATATCGGCACGGGTTTTTCACAGTTACCCTGTGTCCTCCTGTGCAAATTCGGAATATTGGAAATATAT
Organism: Ophion slaviceki; assembly: GCA_944452715.1. NCBI lineage: Eukaryota > Metazoa > Arthropoda > Insecta > Hymenoptera > Ichneumonidae > Ophion > Ophion slaviceki. The sequence goes on from OX101789.1 coordinate 1,705,948, forward strand.
CCTTATCGTGAGTTTTTTTTCTGCTTCTGTTTTTGTTCGCGTGGATTTTTGTTCTTGTCAAATCCAACACGAGGCGAATCTCTCGTTCGGATGCGGCATGTGATAAAGCTGTCGTTGAAGTCTTCTTATTTCGGGCGCCGGGAAAAGCTTGGGAGGGTCCCAGTGTTGTGGTTGTGGATTACCGACCGCGGGAGAACAGAAATTCCGTCTGACATGCGGTGGCACTTTTTGAAAAATCACTGGCTATAATTTTCGTGTCGCGGGATCACACATTTGGAATTTCTCGAAAGCTCCCGGGCAACGAGTGACTTTCCGCCTCTCTTAAATTTGTCGCACGTGTTCCAAAATAGTTTTCCGGTAATACGAACTCTATTTTCAAGTCTTAATTCCCTTTACCACGTGCTCCAACGTGCCCCGTGACTCCCTCGAGATCGTTTTTTATTCTCCAACGAAAAAATATGTGCCGGCGTGGAAATCGTATCGGAAAATGTGTTTTCGAAAATTGGCGATGCGCCGGTGGGCAATTACTTGAATCTCTCCGTTGTCTTTTTAATGTGCATTTTTTAGGGATATTTGACTTTTCTAATTTTAAAGTAATTTTGTCTTTTTTCAGGGATATTATAATATTTTCGATTCTTTACAAATCTTTACTTTTTAGAGCTATTTAAAATATGTGTTTTTTTTCTTCAGAATATCTTTCCTATGTTTTAAGACCAGCGATTGTTTTTTTTTTCTTAAAGGATTTTCAAATTTTTTATGTTCGAGGAATAGTTGAATTTTCTTATTTGCAGGGATAATTAAATATTCTTGTACTCTAGGGAACTGCAAATTTCTTGTTTTTCCTTGGTATTTGAATTTTCTCGTGTTTACTCGTGACTAAAATTTCCTTGTACGGAAAAAATAGCAACAAAGAAAGCGAAAGAAAGAGGACGATGCCTCACGTACGACAAAGCCACCGGCTCTTCTTTTTCTTTCTCTTCATCCCCCTCTCAAATTTCTCATTCGTTCACGTACCGCGAATATACACGTCCGAGTATAACTTTTCCCCTTGGCAATTTTTCCTTCTTCCCCCGTGGTGGTACTCACGATAGGCATTTCGCAGTCCGGATGTAATTTCCTGGTTATTATGCGCCCTTGCTCGCGCCTTCCTTCGACGGCAATACGAGCACGTGAATATCCCGAAAATACTCGATCCTCTTCTCGTACTCCTCGCACCCTCTCTCACCTTTTTCTCACTTTTACACACGCTCGTAAAATCTCGAGAATATTTTTTTTCTTTTTATTTATACGAGAGGAATATTCGAGAGGATCTTACTTCGAAATGTATCCGAGAACGATATCGCACTTTGCATTGTTTCCAGTACGATTCTTTCCGATGCAAAGCCCCGAATTTATATTCTCGAGATATGCGGAATTAGAGTGATTTTTTTTTCCGTTACATCCTTCTTGCGTTCTTTGCTTCCCTAATTATTCAACAGCTTCCTCTCTCCCATCGTTTCATTTTGGATTCAAGCCTGATGTGCCCTGGATATTTATGGGCGTCTGTCAGGAGGGAGAACTCGTTGAAAAGTATCGGTCGAACGACGACGCCCCGATCCGTTCTCACGGCTCTTTTTTTTTCTCATCCTCGCATATACACAACTCTGTTGCAAACGAAGTACGGCTGAATTTTCGTCTATATTTAAATTGCGGGAAATACGTATTAATCATCCCTCTCTCGCTGTCTCCGACTTCCTCCAGAATTTTTGTCGATGTTTATGCTCACCTATCTGAGATTGGGCACGTTTGACATTAGCTCGTGCACATCTATCCAACAAGGGGTAAAAAGAATTTTTGCTAACAGGGAAAAAAAGGATAGAGTTGAAAAATATTAATTGGAGACATTGAGAAAATCAGATTTCTAAAATTCAATCGAAATGTAAGAGATTCAAGGTATTCTAGGTTTAAAAATTATCGATGCATGGTTTTTTTAGGCCTTAAGAGGCCAGTCCACTTTGAAAATTTAAAAAAATCGAAAGCAAGCAAGACTTGAAGAAATCGACGATGATGAGCAATCAGAAGGTAATTTGTACGGTATAGGAATTGCCGATTGAGTTTAGGTAAGAGTTTTTCATCGTATAAAGTTCAAACGCGTTTTTCTCGAAACAACGTTTTCAAAATCTATCTCCATCGTATCTCTAAAACTAATAGACCGATTCTATTGAAATTTGAACCACACATTGTAAACATGATTCGCAACAAGATGACCCTCGATGGTTTTAAAAATTTGATTTTTACTCTTTTTTGCTGAAAACTGCGAAAAAACGCGTTTTTTTTACTTTTTTCGTTTTTCATCTGCCATTTTTTTATTTTTTGATACAACTTTATATCCGAGGGTCATTTTGTAGCTGGTGTCATACTGAATCTAATGGACTTTGATTTTTTTGTTTCAGACAAGCCGTTGCCGAGTTGCGATGAAGCTACCTAGCCCACCTATTTTCGAGGCGTTACGTTAAACTATAGTTTTTGTCCTTAAAAATGAATAAAAATGAATTAAATTTTTTTTAAATTTATTTCAAGACTTTATTTATCAAGCCCAACAACTTTGATATTCATATATTTTATAATATCCTAAAAAAAATCGCAAAAATAGACTTTTTTCGCGGCTCCCAAGTGGACTGGCCACTCTAGAGGCGAAAAAGGGCATATTGTGTTTTTTATTTTTCAGCGAAACCAGAAAATAAATCGAAATTATACAAGAGGGGTTTTATTGCACACGTAATTGACTATACAGAGTTATTTTTTCACAGTGATATATGTCAAAATGGCGACTGTGCAGCATTTTTCCGATGACGCCTTTATTTCTGGAAGATGAACGGCCGGACCAACAGCTCCTATATTTTTTGAGTTATGATGAGATACTAAAGTTTTTTCGATTATATATAAGAATAGCTATAGAAGTACGTAGCATTTGTTTTATTTTTTTTTGTCAAAATGGGGCATTTCTAAAACAAAAAGTATAAATTGCCATGAGAAAATCATGTGAAAATAGTTTATGAAAAAGGAACTATGCAATATAATTTAAAAATCCTGCGCAGTTCCCTAGAAAATGTAATTCTAAATATTCAGTTAAAATTATAAGTGAATAGGATGAAATTTGTTCGAGTTATGAGCCCGGCCGACTTGAAAAATGTAGGTTTGAGGTAAACGCGTTTGAAGTTAGTAGAAAGTCACGACATGAATAATGTTTCAATATCTTTGATCTTCAACAATCTTCGAAAATCGAGTTTAGAGATTTTTCACACCCAAAATCTTTTGGAATATAATTTCATAGGTACTAAGGTACCTTTTAACAAACAAAAAAAAATCAATTTTTGGAAAATCCTAGAGTGGACGAAGTTTTTTACTTTTATTAAAATGTCGAATACATTTAAAACTTGAGAAAATACATTTATTTAAACGTTCAGCCATTCAAATTTCTTAATTACATTTTCATAAATTTATGTCCTCGAAGGTCTTAAATTTCATGTATTTTGATTGAATTTCGTGAAACAACTTTTTAAAATTTCTCCATTAATTTTTTTCATAAACATAGTTCGTTGTTTTTCATACTTCCACAAGTTCATTCGACTTTTCAATAAAGGTGAAGCTTAAGAAAATAGATTCAAGTAATTTGTGAGACTAAATGTAAATAATTTAAGAAATTGAGTTGGAGTTAAAAAATTAAAGAATTTTTTTTACGATATATGAAAATACCATCGGAATTTCTCAAATATATTTACCGAAAAAAAAATTAGAAATTCAGATTGAAGTTTTGTATAGGGAAAGTAGGCAAATGAACAATAAATTGAGATAGTTAATTAGACAGATTCAAGAACTTTAAGAAAACAAATTTGAGAAATTTAGAGGAAACATTTTTAAAAGTTCAATGATGAAACTTAAGAAAATTAATTCAATAAACTTCACGAATCAAATTTGAGAATTCTGTGTTAGTGTAGCTTAAGACGGCTGCGGATGCAACGGAAGTTACGTTAGATTGACAAAGTTTGGATACGGAGTGATGTGAATGGGTTCAATTCGGAAGGGTGAAACGCAAAAGCCCAAAAGGGTATACGTTGGAACTCAAAAAAACTGATTTAAAAAAATTGACAAATCCAATGAAAATAAACGTAAGAAATGTAATTTTTTAAATTTAAGTAATGTAGTGAAATAAATTTAAGAAGTTTAAAAAAATAACAGAAATTAAATCTCAAAAAATTAAGAAATTTAATTGAAGGAATTCAATACATTTAAGATCACTAAATTAAAGGTCCCACGGAAAAGGAAAAAAAAACACTGACCTTACTTGCTACTATTTTGTATGATTACAGATTTTTCAAATCTAATCATATTATTTCTATAGCACGCGGCAATACCTTTCGTTTAATTCCCTTGTGAGAAGATTCTCAATTAAAGCAGTGTGAAGGCTGACAGGGTGAATTACGGGCTCGGGGCTTACAGAAGACAGGGATGCCTTCCGGGGGAAGATGAAGAAAATCCGTGCACCTATTTCCAATACTTTCTCGAGGGGTTCAATAAATCTTGGACTATGGATTCCCACAGGAGGCTTGAAGTCTCGCCTAAACCGGGTTGTTGCGAACGGTGCCATTAGGTCGCGAGAGAGAAAGAGAAGGGAGGGAGAGAGAGAGAGAGAGAGAGAGAGAGAGAGAGAGAGAGAGAGGGACAGACAGACAGACAGACAGAAGTGGCAGAGTAAAGCATACAAGGAGAGAAAAATGACGAAAAGTTCACTTATTATTTTTTCCCGCGTTCATTCGTCACCATGAATGAAAATGCAGCTAGCATTATAAGCTCAGGTTTTCTGCACTTTCCCTGTGCCCTCGTGTGCGAACATATCGCAGCCTTGGGAAAGTGTTTTTCTCAAGACGTTACGTCTAGTTGTAAAAGTAGAAAAATCACTTTATGAAATACACATATTGACAGGATATCATTTTATAAATGTCCCCTGAAAATTTCGAGGAGATCGAAGCAAAATTGACAGATTTATAGGCTGTTATGTTGACGCCCGTCGGAACGCTCGGAGCGTCGTTCGAAACTTTAAACGCTTTTTTCTGGATAGTATGCTTTCAAAGTCGATCAGCAAAATATCTCAAACGCTACTGCATTGATCTTTCTGAACTTTTTACGACTTTTTCTAGGTGTACAAATATAATATTCGATCGAGAACTTTTTCCGATGTATATTTTCGAATCAATTAACGAAAAATACCTATTTCTTGAGCAAAGTCAAGAGTTACTTTAAGGGGTCTTCTCACTTTAGAAGCTAAAAATAGCTATTTTCATGCATTTTTTCATAGGTTTATATTATAGATATTGATATAAAAGTTGATATTATTATTTATGGTTATATTATTTATAGTTATATTATAGTTATATTATAGTTATATTATAGTTTATATTATAGATATTGGTATAAAAGTTGTTACACTTTCGAAATACATTTTTTTAAATTTTTCATGTATTTATGTAACCCAAACAAACTTTAGGTGCGTTGTTCTCGAAACAACGTTTTTCGACGGCTTGTTGATAAAATCTTCGAAACTACTAAACCGATCCTTATGAAATGTTAACCACACATTCTTTACAACTATGGCTATAGCGCATATCAAGGATTAAATTTTTTTTGATATTTACTATTTTTTCGCCAAAAACGGTGAAAAACACGTTTTTTTGTTTTTTTTTTCCGTTTGATTTTTTTGTTTCGGATGATGCATTTCCGACATTTAATCAGCAGCGCAGACCTTCAATTTTTTTAGGTCATTTTTTGAATCACGTTTTTCGTCTATAAATAGTTACTTAAATAAATATATATATTTTTTCATGTATTTCAAAAGTGTATTTATTAAGTGTAACAACTTTTATATCAATATCTATAATATAAACCTATAAGTAAAATTAATGAAAATAGCCTTTTTAGGGTCTAAAGTGAAAAGACCCCTTAAACACGCGCAATTTCAAGTTCGATGCTTTGGAAATTCTTTCGATTATTCATGAGACAAATTAATATACAAACGAAATCTTTTTGACTTTTCGACATCGGCTGTAAATCGATTATAGCTAAATATTTTTGCATAAAAAAATATTAAGTGTTCTTCAGATGATAATTTTTCAAATACTTACCTAATTTTTATACAAATTTATCATCACGATTTTCTAAAAAAATCCCAATAATGAGCTGTTTTCGGCTGGTACAACTAGACATAACGCATTAGAGAGCCCACAGCAATTTCTGACTGGCTGAAAACTGGGGTAAAACGAGGTTCCTCGGGAGTTTCCACAAAGCTGGAACAGGCATATGACAAGTGTGGGGTAAGAAGCCGTGAGTGCCTTGCACACAGCTGCGTGAAGAAAAAGAAGTCTCAAGTCGGGTGTCTCTTGGCTGACGCAGCGAAGACAAAAGAACCGGAGTTCACTAAAGTAACTGCCAAATCCGCCATCTTCGTGCACACAGGACAGGAGGGCGAGCAGGAAACTTGGAGAGGCCAACGAAGAGTAGCTAACCCTAAAAAGGGACATTTAGTGCTGATGCTCGGTGAAAAGCCACCTGCGCTCTCAGAGAGTTATCACTCCGGACTGCCAAAGGTCTAACGAATCCAACGATAGTAACAACGTGGATTACCGAAATTAAAGCGTTTTGTCTCTGGCTCTATCTGTCTCGGCCGGCTGCTGAACCACAAGTCCCCCCTAATCCATGTGTATCAGCTTCCTCAGGAGAGAGCGATTCAAGTGGTCTATTTCCACGGACATACCAGATGGGCGCCTCCATCAGAACACTGGAGGATACGTGTGGATCACAACCTTCCTCCCCCGAGGGAAGAATATTCTTCTGTCGATTTCATCTTCAAGAAGGCTCATCAAACCCGGAATTGTTTTTCGTCCCGTTACGAACGTCGGAACTACTTTTGACTATTTCATCAGCACAAATGATGCTGAGTCATGGATCCGCTGCACTGGCCAGCACGAATCGGATCCCTCTTGCCCATATTCGGCCATTTTTTTCGTTTATCATGACCACTATGGGAGTATGGAGAAGACTAAGAAAAAAAAAACAGGCTGTGTCGACGTCCAAACCACTCGCATGTTAGGTACCATTCCCCAAATGAGCTTCACCCGAAGTAATGTATACACGCGCGATGAAGAAGCTGCGCGTTCAACTACCGGAAGATATTTATGGACGAATGAATAATCTAGCAGTTGCTCTTTTTGGCTTTCCTCTCCAATCTAGCGCGAGTCTTGTGACATCTGCGCCCGATTGATGGCACCCGTTTTACCAAGGAGTTGGATCGTGCTGCCTGGTTGCCGTGGAATCCGTTGATTTGGTGCTTTGCTGATTCGGTCGATGAGGTTTGATCTCGTCCGATGGCGTGACGCAGTCGGCCAAGGCCGTCGTGTGACGCATGAAGTGCAGCAACTATACGGAGTGCGGATCATTGATGGCGTTTGTGTATTTATTGGACGGTTTGAATGATGAGGTAGTCGAGGCAGGATTGAATGGGGTTTTGTTCCTGCCAGGCTTATAGGAGCAAGAGGATATCGAGCTACTCTTTGACGTGTTCAACAGAAAGTGTTGGCTGATGGTCTTGACGAACTGAGTTGAAGATCCCGTCCAGTTTTGGAAGAGGATGAGGATTTGATGTTCTTGATGAGCTGGCTTGATGATCCAGTCCAGTTTTGGAAGACGATGATGGTATAATGTTCTTGATGAACTGGGTTGATGATCCAGTAGAGTTTTGGAAGACGATGATAGTATGATGGTCTTGATAAACTGTGTTGAAAATACGGTATAGTTTTGGAAAGAGATTACGATATGATGTTCTTGATGAACTGGGTTGATGATCCAGTAGAGTTTTGGAAGACGATAATGTTATGACGGTCTTGACGAACTGGGCTGATGATCCAATCCAGTTTTGGAAGAGGATGACGATCTGACGTTCCTAATGAACTGGGTTGATAGGTCAGTAGAGTTTTTGAAGACGATCATAGCAAGGTGGTCGCGACGAACTGCGTTGAAAATGCAGCCTAATTTTGGAAATAGACGATGGTATGATGGTCTTGATGAACTGGGTTGATGATCTAGCCCAGTTTTGGAAGAGGATGCCGATTTTATGTTCTTGATGAACTGGGTTTATGATCCAGTTTCGGAAGAGGATGACAACCTGTCTTGATGAACTAGGTTGATGATCCAGTAGAGTTTTGGAAGACAATGATGGTATGGTAGTCTTGATGAACGGGGTTGATAATCCAGTCCAGTTTTGGAAGAGGATGATGCTTGATGATCCAGTAGACTTTTGGAAGACCATGATAGTAGGATGGTCTTGATTAACTGGGTTGAAGATCCGGTCTAGCTTTGGAAGAGCATAACAAACTGATGTTCTTGATGAACTGGGTTGATGATCCGCTCTAGTTTTTAAAGACGATGTTAGTGTGATAGTCTTGAAGAACAGAGTTCATGATCCAGTCCAGTTTTGGAAAAGGAAATCAATCTGATGTTCTTGATGAACTAGGTCGCTGATCCAGTAGAGTTTTGGAAGACGATGGTGGTACGATAGTCTTGATGAACTGGGTTGATGATCCAGTAGAGTTTTGGAAGACGACGATAGTACGATGGTCTTGATGAACTGGGTTGATGATCCAGTTTAGGAAGGGGGCGACAATCTGATATTCTTGATTAACTGGGTTGATGATCCAGTAGACTTTTGGAAGACGATTATCTCCAATCCTCATCAACCTTCACAGCTGGACCACCAATGGCACAACTCTATTTTGGCCCTCCAACCGAACTCGGATCCAATCCCGTATGTTTTGATCTCATCATCGGTATAAGTCTCTGGACTTTGGTCTCATCGAATATCGAAAGAAACGCCATACGTAGTCAATTGGTCAGCGATTGGCAAAGGCGTGTTCGAAGATGATCATCTTCCAAAGCTGGCCTGAACCATCAACCCTGACGAATGGGCAATTCCAGTGGGTTCAAGCCGTTCAACGTAACCGATTGCGCCAGTGTCGTTGGCACAAGTTGACCAAAGTATCGGAAGCTCGGACCCAACCGTGATTAAAGCATCCCCCGGCCAGACGCAGCGCCCCGTCCGCATTAATATTCGCACATGATTTCCTCGCGGACCTTCCACCTCGTGTGCACAAGGAAATAACGAGCCTCCGAGTATGATTACGCTTTTCCAAGCTCCACACTTCGCTGCCAATTCACCCCACAATGGCGCTGACGTCTCCCCAGGCTGGGGTTAATCGTCGAAGGCGCGCGTTACAGAAACAGATACTGGCAATAACCTCGGGATATCCTCGGATGAAGGGCGATATTTCAAACGCGAGCGAGGGCAATGGCAAACCTACTCGAGGGCTTGGGACCGCCAGGCACCCATAGATGTCCTCTCGCCGGTGTAAAAATGCAAAAAGGGGCTTTCGCCCGACTTTAGCTATCGCAAGCTGCTATTAAAAAAGTTCCGGCCCGTTAGTGTGTACGCCCTCGTAAAATGCACGCACCTAATCCCTCGGTAATTTAGAGGGTGGCTGCGGATAAAAAATTTTCGGCTCACCACCGGCCTGGCAAAAAAACGAATGCTCCGAAAGAGTTCGTCCGCCAGCACCAATCCCACGTGCCATTGCGTTTGAACGTTCCCAGTGGCCAGAGGAGGGTAAAGGGGCTGGGCGGAAGAGAGGGTGCCCGTCAAAAGTAACGCCAGCGCTAATTCACCATCATTACGCAAAAGGGTTATTCCTCTTTCTTCCCTTTTCTCTCCAGCCTCTCGACCTTTTTTCAACTACCCTCCTCTTACTCGGCTCAGTCAGTCATTTCGAAACGCTCTGGATCCCTCGTTATCCAGTTTTGTGTGTACTGTTGGTAAACGTGGTTTTTGAAATACCAGAGTGTTTTTTAACTACCAGAGCCTGCGACTCGTCCCGATGTCTCATCCTTGTCTACACTGAGAAAAGAAATCATTGATCCAATATCATTGATGTTATTGAATGAAATTTCGTTGATTCGATTGTAAAATTGTTGGTGTAAATAATCGGATTTATTAGTCCAAACAAAACGCTATTGACTTTAATAATATGATAATACTAAAAGTTGTTTTCATTCAAAAGATATATTGTTAGCCGAGAACAATATATTATTGAAACTATCTAGAAAATGATCGCGAACAAATTATATAGTTTTGAATCCTTTTTCTGCAATGAACAAAAAAAGCGTTTCAATTCATAACATGAATATTGTTGATTCGAGTACACAAGAAAAATTGAATTTCGCTCGTTTGATTCAAATAAAATTTCTATTCGGTAAATATGTTATTTTATTTTTTTCACCACATCCCATATTGATTTTCAAGTACATTATTCGTTAAAATGTTAATATTTTATTTTTATCGAAAAATATTAAGCAAATGTGTGAATTGGTTAAAAAATTATGCGACAATAAAATATGTTTCTTAAAGAAATAATTCATTCTATTGATCATATTTTTGTACGAAATAAAAAAATGTTGTAGCGACCGCTTAATTATTTCATCCATACATCTACGGATTGTATATAGAATTATTTCAATAGAATATAATTTTATTTGAAGGATAATGTAGATATTCAAAGAACAGAAAAGATTTTCAAATAAAATAATGTGTTATTTACATCAATCACATTTTCCAATATTTTATAGTATTGTAACAATCTCATATATCGGTAGCACTCCGCGTTCAGACATTCATTTGGATCAACCAATATATTTTTTGATTCAATTGGTTTTTTTTCTCAGTGTACGTCGGAAATTCGACGTTTACATCTCTCCAGTCGGTCATGGTGAACGGGCAATACGACTTAACCGATAGCCCCTTAATTATACGTTGCTTAAGGGGGGAGATACCTTTAGGCGAGGAGAAAATTGCTGATTTTCATTATTTAAAAAAATCCTATCGCCAGGCTTCAATCCGTAGGATTTTCATATTTTTTATGGGCTTCATTAAATTTATTAATAATCGTCTCTGTAAAATGTAGGGGTCGGTTATTGACCTAATTACAGAGAGAAAAAAATATTAATATTGCGTATTTTTGTGACGGAATTCCGAGACGACATACAAAAACCCAATGTCCGGTCGCTATAAAAGTGTATATAATAGTGGGAATCCGTCAGATTCTTAAAAATAATCAGATTTGCAAACTTAACACTTGTAGTAATCCAATGCTCTCCGAAAAAATTACGCTTATTGACCTAATTTTTTTATGTAATATCAAGTTTAATTTGAACTTCCGGTATTGGATTTACTACTACTTGCTACAAAAAAGGGACGTAACAGCAAGGCAACAGCTGACTGTAGTCCTAACTTCATCTCATTCATTCGAATTTGCATACATACATTGACATTCACACTCCTGACATTGTTTTGACAGATCGACGTTGAAAAGCATGGGGGTTAAACTCGACTGGTTGAGTAAAAAAAGACGGACATAGAACTAATGTTGCCAAATATCAAACCTACAAATCTGCGCGAATCGTTGGAATAACTAGTCATTCATTTTTCTAATTAAATGTGAACATTCATTAAGGGAAGGATATGGGTATCAGCTTGAAAAAAACACACCTTTTCTGCGAATTTTTTTCATCTATATGAATAGAGGAAATTTATTGAAACCTTTTGTACATTGTTAAGTGTCATTTCAAGAACATTCCGTGAAGTTTGTATTCGAAAATATTCACAAACAAGCCGGTGACAAAGCTTTTCCAAGAACGCCTTTGGAAAAACACGATTTGCGGTGTTCACTGTATCTCAGCTAGAAATTATCTGTAATCAAGTACCATTAAAATTTAGTCAAAGTATCATCAAATCCTTCCCCCAACGGTCTTTGATAATTTTGTTTTCATTTCTCAATTTTTGGTAGTCATGTAAAGTAAAAAGTTCTATTTTTCACGAAAAATTCCGCCATTTTGGGGGTGGAAAACCCCCTCAATGTAAAAAAAAAACTCTTACTAACCTTTGGGGGGAGGTATTTTAGATGTAGAAAGTGTGTACCAAGTTTGAAATAAATCGGTCATGTAGTTGTCAAATGGCAGTGAACGCGGACTTAGAAAAAGTGGTTTAGAGAAAAACGCGGCACCGGCTTGTTTGTGGATATTTTCGCGTACAAATTTCACGGAATGTTCTTGAAATGACACTTAACAATGTACAAAAGGTCTCAATAAATTTACTCTATCCATATAGATGAAAAAAATCGCAAAAAAGTGTTTTTTTTTCACGTTGAAACCCCTACCCTCCCCTTAAACAGTTTACACTTGGAAAATTTTAATTATTACAAACTTTTTTTTGCATGTGTTAAAAATGCAATTTGTACAAGTTTCAAGTATGATCAGTGGTATGACCAGTGTGAAGCGATAGGATTAACTTAAGGGGTTACCCCCACTTGCGATTTTGAAAAAATCGATTTTTTTTGCATTTTTTTGAAGTATAAGTATCCGGGCCCATACTTCTGTATGGGCCCGGAATAGATGACTCTATGTAAGTTTAAAAAAAAATATTTTCTTCGTGTAAACTGAAATTGAAACTTTAAACGCGTTTTTCTCAAAATGGCATTTCTGAAGTCGGTGACCAAGATTACTCGAACACTAATGAACCGATCTTCTTGAAATTTTGCAGGCTTATTTAATACATAAAAATGTAGTCTTTAATCGTTCGATTTTTTTCGTTAAAATCGAACCATTAACTTTGACTGTCCGCCATTTTGTGAAAAATGAATATTTTTTAAAATCCTTCGATTAAAGACTAGTTTATACTTATATTTGACTAAATCCATCCGCATTTTTTTTTCAGATGATCCACTTCGCCGCAATGTTGGTCACCGCAAACCGTGTATATAAAAACATTATTTCATTGACGGCCATTTGCCACTAAACAATGTAATATTTTTCAATAAAAAAATTACTGAAAGTTCTTCAAGATGTGTTCTTTAAGATGTTATATTGATCGATTAAAAAAGTTTTGTAGTTTTCTTTTAAAAAAATCATGAAAAAGGCCTTTTTTGCGCTTCAAGTGGGGGTAACGCCTTAAGCGGGAAGATTTCTCCACCATTTTTTAGATTTAAGGTATGTATTATTACTACTTTTGGCTGTTATATGTAATGAGAATTCTCCCAAAAACATTATTGCTTGTTTGATCATATAAAAAAAACTCTGATTTAACTCAAAATATTTTTTATTTGAATTCAAACGATGGCTTCATTGTATTTTTTAATTTAAATGCACGAAAACCGTGATATACATTTTTATAACATAGCCAAGCAAGTTTACTAGAAATGTTGTACACAAAATTGTTCAACCTTAGGAATAATATTTTTCCGAATATTTCATTTTCATTTTAACAAATCATTACTATTACAACATAAAATTGATATCACCATTATATAACTGTGCAACGAATGTACCACACAAGTAGAGTGGAAATGCTGTGAAACGACTTGGCGTGCATGGTTAAGAAATAAAACTCGGCGAACGATTTCGTCTTCCCAACTGCTTAAGGCGGGATATACATTTACAACGATCAAAAAATCGATTTCTTTTTTTTATTCTTTAAACGATAGAACGATATATGTAGAATATTTCCCCAAACTTTCAAAGTGAAATTCGAAAAACTTCAAACGTTACAGCCTGTCAACGCTGTGCCTCACCGCTCGGATTCGGAGCGGGCGTGAACTTCAAACGCGTTTTTCTCAAAACTGCATTATCGAAATTGGCGTGCAGGATTATTAAAAAACTATTAGGCCAATTGAGTTGAAACTTGGTAGAAATATTGATAATATTGGTACCCTCTACTTGACGAGAATTGTTGTTGAAAAATTGGACAAAAACTACTTTTTCAATCCACATTTTACAGAAATGTTGCGTGAAATGTTGATTTTTTTTAAATGCGTGCCATTTTCTTAAATTTGCCTTTTATTCATTTTAATGACCGTCACGTAGAAACTATACATGTTCTAACTGAAAAAATGTTCCAACTTTTTTGCAAATCAAAGTCTACGGGAAGCTAGACTGCACGTCGATTCGCAACCTTCCGCGGCGACCTTGCTGTAACTCTCTACCACAGCTCGGCGACTTTGATGATAAATTTAAAAAAAATTGTTTTGTATACTTAAATATACCATTAAAGTATACCAAAAGTTTGATCATTGTAGAATAATTATTTCTTAGCTTAAAAAATCCCTCAATATTGCTTATTTTTTTCCTGTCTAAATGTACAGGGTGTCCAATAGGAAGTTGCTGAAACTAATCGACTGTCATTTTAAAACACGTGCACAGAATCAGAGAAGCCACATTGCTTTAAATAGAGGAAACTCTGCAGTTTTAAACGCACATAAATAAAACCCAGTCAAATATTTTTTATGTCAATTTATTACATCTTATAAGAAAAACGAAAAAGTACAGTGATTAATGATAGATATTTTCGAAGCGCGAACCGTTAGATTGTGCACAAAAATCAATTCTCTTTTGAAAACTGTGTCCAACATATCGTTCGTAATGCCGCGAACCACTTCCTGGATGGCCGCGATCAGTTCTTCTACTGTGCTGGGGTTTTTAGCGTAACAATGATCTTTAATGTAACCCCACAAGAAAAAATCACAAGGGTTCAGGTCCGGTGAGCACGGAGGCCATTCTAGTCCGCCTTGAGCAAATTTAGGGTACCCCTGACCGATTACTCGAGTCCCATATACGCGATGAATAGCTTCAAACACCTCATGAGTCCGGTGCGGCGTCGCTCCATCTTGCATGAAGTAAACATTTTCAACCAGTCCCCTCTTTTTGCATAAGCGAAGAATTTCGTTTCCAAAAGTTGTTTGAAACTCTCTCCTGTTACCGTAGATTTCAAGAATTGCAAATAAATTCCTTTTACTGAAATCGCTGCCCATGCCGTTACTTTCTGTGGATGAAGGGACTTCGCTAGCGATATGTTGGGATTTTCCGTTCCCCAAAACCGGTAATTTTGCTTGTTTACGTACCCGTTCATCCAAAAATGTGCTTCATCGGAATAAATAATCAATTTCTCATTAAGTTCTTCGGCTTCAAACATTCCCGTAATAGTGGTACAAAATTCGATGCGTTTCGTCATGGCATGTTCAGTAAACAATTGATGAGTGCTTATTTTATACGGATGAAACTTTAAAAAATATTTCAAAATTTTGTGTAATGATGATTTGGTTATTTTTAATGCTTGAGCAGCTTTCCGAATCGAATCATTTGGATTTTGTTTGAAATAATTCTCAACTTCGTTGATCTTCTCTGGTGTAGTCACCGTAACAGATGGACCTGGCAACTCGTGTCTACGGTCCTGGAGTGTACCATACTTCACGAAGTTATCGCTTATCCTACAAAAATTAACGTAAAATTACTTCAATGCAGTTTAATTGAATTGAAACACAAGTTGTGTGATAGATGAATATGAACAAATATTAAATTCTTACCTTTTCAGAGTGTTTTCGCTGGCAACTCTCTGAGTTCCAAACTTAGTACAAAACTCTCTATACGCATTACTATAAATTTTTCCCCTCGAGAAGAAGCACTCAATAAGATATACTTTTTCTTCCGTGGTGAGCTCACTCATTTTGACGCGCGCGTACTTGCTTCAACCACGGCTGGAATAAAACTGCGGGGCCTTAGGTATGCGCCTTAGAAAAAGGGACCCCTATTGCATTCATGGAGGGAAGAGACACTTATTTAGTTTTAGCAACTCCCTATTGTACACCTGTATATCCCGCCTTAACTCTTAGGTCGGGAAAACTTAGACTGCCGCAATTTGTTGTGCAAGTGGAAATCAAATTTGGTGGTCCCGCAAAGTACGGATCAAATCATTGAAGTATCCCCAGACCACAGGATAAGTGAAATCTTGTTTTGTTTTCATAATTTAATATGATATATAAAAGTATAATCTTCCTCCTCTACAACGCAACTATCATACATTACATGAAATATATTTTATCGTATAGACTTTGGTGTATTGGTTAGAGTATCTACGTCACAGGATTGGCAAGTTTAAGGCGTTACCCCTACTTGTAGCGCAAAAAAGGCCTTTTTCATGAATTTTTTTCAAGAAAACTACCAAACTTTTTTAATCGATCAATATAACATCTTAAAGAACACATCTTGAAGAACTTTCAGTAATTTTTTTATTGAAAAATATTACATTGTTTAGTGGCAAATGGCCGTCAATGAAATAATGTTTTTATATACACGGTTTGCGGTGACCAACATTGCGGCGAAGTGGATCATCTGAAAAAAAAATGCGGATGGATTTAGTCAAATATAAGTATAAACTAGTCTTTAATCGAAGGATTTTAAAAAATATTCATTTTTCACAAAATGGCGGACAGTCAAAGTTAATGGTTCGATTTTAACGAAAAAAAAAACGGCCGTTTTTTGGCTATAAAACGGCCATTTTTTTCGAAAAAAAATCGAACGATTAAAGACTACATTTTTATGTATTAAATAAGCCTGCAAAATTTCAAGAAGATCGGTTCATTAGTGTTCGAGTAATCTTGGTCACCGACTTCAGAAATACCATTTTGAGAAAAACGCGTTTAAAGTTTCAATTTCAGTTTACACGAAGAAAATATTTTTTTTTGTAAACTTACATAGAGTCATCTATTCCGGGCCCATACAGAAGTATGGGTCCGGATACTTATACTTCAAAAAAATGCAAAAAAAATCGATTTTTTCAAAATCGCAAGTGGGGGTAACCCCTTAAGGGTCGAATTACGGTACCGTCGTCTTACTGGATGAAGAAAACAGGGGCCTCGAAGTTTAGAATTAATACTATGCTTCTAATAAAAATATCATTAAATATCAAAAAGTATTGAATGGAACATAAAAATTGTAATTATGGTATGGTAATAATGAAGAAATTTAAATTTTAACCTACAATATGATACGTAAACTGATACAAATGATACATTTTATTCAGCATATTGTGATTTTTTTGTAGTATTCAAAAAATATTTTGCCCACGTGATTGGAACAATTAGTTTTCAGTATTCTACAAAAAGTACGGAACAAAGAGTCACATTTTACTAATAACTTCGTAATATTTTTCGCTATACGCCGAAGATTTATACTATGCGTATAGTGAAATCTATACATACACGAAGATTCATGCTGTACGCATAGTAAAATCCATATGAAAATATAGCGTGTAATAAAGGTTGGTTTTTTACAAAAAGTTTTACACAGCATATAGGACTCGCGCCTATGCGAGAATAGTTTCAAATGTAATATGCACGCATCATTTTTACTATACGGTGTGAGAATCATTTTTACACTTCTATAACAACAAGTCTTAGAATTCCGAACTGGCAGTAAACTGCTATACTTTTCTAGCACTGAATATTAGAATTCTGGCAACGAGTGTGGTGGAAAAAAATCTGAGTATTACTCGTGACACTTATTGCGCTACATTCGATGGTTTGTCCGAGTACATTTGAATATTTATCGATAGTGGATATAACCGATTACAATACGGATAATATTATAGTGCGTATAAAAAAAATTTACGAGAGAAAAACTTTGTATTTTCCTATTTTTAATGCAATATAATTATTTCAGATTTTGTTTCGACTGTTCTCCCCCTTAAAATTCTACAGTTTTCTAGTCACTTCGATCGATTGATTTCAACCAATTATATTGCGTTGAAAATAGAAAAATACAATTTTTTCTTCTCTTTAAATTTACCCCATACCCCTTAGTTCTCGAGTTACGGTAATTAAATCATCTGATTTTTTACCGAAAAAGGTGAACGTTCTTTTTTTAAACTGAAAAAATTTCCGCGATCTCGACGAAAACCGAATCAACTTTTTACTCTCTTGAGGTTTTCCTTGAATCCTATTTGTGTTCGGGTTACACATTATTTTTCAAATTGTGTTTTTAGAAAAAAAATCGTACGAAGCGTTAAGCACAAACAAAATTTAAACTTGAGCTTCCCCCTTTATGATTCCGGTCGAAGAAACCCGTAAAAAGTTTGTAAACGGGGTCCACCAGAAAAAGAACAAAAAGGGCGAATAATGGTCGTTTTCGAAAAAGGGTACTAGTCGTAAAAAAATAGTAGACAAATTAAAAAAAAACGGAAAGAAGATGAATTCCTCCGCTTCAACATGCCGTTTATTAAATTAATTTATGTCGACTATCGGCGAAATGGCATGAAAAATCGTTCAGAAACTTTTTTGAATTCTTGTCCGGAAACTTTTCGCCGATGGTGTACATATATTGTGTATCTTCGCCGAGCTTTTTTTCTTAACCATGCACGCCAAGTCGTTGCACAGCATTTCCAGTGCACTTGTGTGGTACATACGTTGTACAGTTATATAATGGTGATATCAAATTTATGTTATAATAGTCATGATTTTTTTAATGCAATTGAAATATTTGGAACAATATGATTCCTAAGGTTCAACAATTTTGTGTATACCATTTCTAGTAAACATGCTTGGCTATAGTATAAAAAATTACTTAACTTGTTTTGTACATTAAAATAGAAAAAATATAAAAGCCATTGTTTGAAGTATAAAAAAAAATGTTGAGTTAAAGCACAATTTGTTTTATACAATCAAACAAGCAATGATGTTTTGTGGTGGAGTTTTATTATTGGCGTCCTTTATTACTTTGTAAAAGTCTTTAAAAGGTAAAACACCCTCAAACTCAAAACGGGTGAAAAATCTTACCTTAAAAAAATCATGAAAAATAGCAAGGAAATCCTCGCTTAAAGGTATCTTCCCCATTAACGGGTTACACCTAGTTCGCGGCCGGAAAAACAGATGTTTTCCGGATTTTTGTTTTTTTGGGAAATGGGTGCAATTTTTTTTTCATAGGAAAGGTTATCACATCAAGTATCTTTGACAATTGTTTTATTGGGAAATATTTATAAACGACGGAGATACAGTAAATTGCACAGATCGCTGTGCAAAAAACGTCCTTCGCGGTGACCACTCCTGCTCGGGAACAAATCATCTGAAATCAAAAAACCAAATGAATGTAGTTGTTGTACCGTATTATCTAGTCTTTAATCGAAGAATTCAATAAAATAATGATTTTTGAAAAAAAATGGACGCCGGCCGGTCGAAAGTGTTCGTCGAAATTTCGGTGAAAAAAACACTCGATTTTCCTTGATATAAAAAAAGTAGGCATTGAAAAAAAAACCTTCGATTAAGGACTGCCTTTTGATATACAAAAAATGTCTGTGAAATTTGAAGCCGATCGGTTTAGTTGTTTTTCATGTATTTTGGTCACTGATTCTGAAAAAGCCATTCCGAGAAAAAGGTGTTTAAAGTTTCACGTCAGGTATATTCGTAGACGGCCGGATCTACCTATAAACGCTCATAACTCCCCCACTTTTGAACGGACCGACTTGAAATTTTCAGAGAATATTATTGAAAGGTTATATTACAAGAATCCGTTGAAAACGAAAAATCGATTTTTTCAAAAATTCCAACTCTTTAATTGGTCCGTTCGTGGCTCTAATCTTTTTCGCTCGGTTTGCAGCGTTTGCCCAAAGTGACTAGATGGATTATTTTGGATCGTTTCTGAATGCGGAAGTCGCGGGCATTTCGACAGGCGCGTTTTTCCAAGGCAATCGCAATGAACGATCAGAGTATCGTGTGCCATAGCCGAACCGATGGAGAGCATTCGAGGCCTCGTAGCTTCGTGTACCGTTTCGTCAGTTTGAAAGACG
Source organism: Ophion slaviceki (assembly GCA_944452715.1). NCBI lineage: Eukaryota > Metazoa > Arthropoda > Insecta > Hymenoptera > Ichneumonidae > Ophion > Ophion slaviceki. The sequence goes on from OX101789.1 coordinate 1,725,689, forward strand.
AACGAACTCGGTTATTGCGGTACCGAGGGTGCGACAATGAGGACGTTGATTGCGGAGCTTCTCAAGCCTGCGGAAGCTGCGGTGAGGATCTCCGCGAGTAAACGCCATCGACGATCCATGAGAACACCAGCCGAGTGTCGTTGACGTTTGCTCTCATCTTGGCTGGTTGTCCTTCTGGCTCGTGAAAGGGCCTCGCGAATCGCGTCACGCGACGCATCTCAAAACTTCAAGATCCCGGAAGTGCGCAAAGAACGAGCAAAAGAGGTGAACAAAAAACAAAAAATGGCGGCCAAGGGACGAAAGGATTTCGCGGTGGGAAAATCATGCGAGTGAAAAATGAAAGGGAGGAGATACCTTTAGGCGAGGATAAAAAATCGCACTTTTGTCGAATATCCATAAGTCGAATATCCACAAGTCGAATATCTATAAGTTCGAATATCCATAAGTCGAAAATCCATAAGTCGAATATCCATAAGTCGAATATCCATAAGTACGAATATCCATAAGTCGAATATCCATAAGTCGATTATCCATAAGTACGAATATCCATAAGTACGAATATCCATAAGTCGAATATCCATAAGCCGAGTATCCATAAGTCGAATATCCATAAGTACGAATATCCATAAGTCGAATACCCATAAGTCGAATATCCATAAGTCGAATATCGATAAGTCGAATATCCATAAGTCGAATATCCATAAGTCGAATATCGATGAGTCGAATATCCATAAGTGATTACAGAATAGAAATGAGTGCCAGGTATGGCGGGAGGTAGAATTAAGTGAGTTTGTTTGGGTTGGGGTTTGTTTGGGTTCCTCTATACTCACTTTTCCTCTGACTCCCGCCATTTTTGGCACTCATTTCTACTCTATACTCACTTATGGATATTCGTATTTATGGATTAAGCGAGAATAAAAAATTGCACTACCGTCGAATATCCATAAGTGAATATCCGTAAGTCGAATATCCATAAGCCGAATATCCATAAGTACAAATATCCATAAGTACGAATATCCACAAGTACAAATATCCATAAGTCGAATATCCAAAAGTATGAATATCGACAAGTCGAATATCCATAATTGAGTATAGAGTAGAAATGCGTGCCAGAAATGGCGGAAGGTAGAGATAAGTGAGTTTGTTTGGGTTTGGGTTCGTTTGGGTTCCTCTATACTCACTTTTCCTCTACCACCCGCCATTTCTGGCATTCATTTCCACTCTATACTCACTTATGAATATTCGTATTTATGGATATTCGGTTATGGAAATTCGACTTATGGATGTTCTACCCCAATCAAAAATTGCTGATTTTCATGTTTCTTTCATAAGGAAAGATATCGTCACTAATTTTTAGACTGAGGGTAAGTTTTATTGATACTTTTAACTGTTAGGTGGTATTTTTTTATTTTGTTAATCTGTGAAAATGGCCGAGTTATGGCACCCCGAGAAAAAATATAACCAGGTTGCCCTGACATTTGGGTCGGTCCTAATCACGCTGTAGTACGGAGGCCTTACTTACAGTGTGCCTTGATTTCCCTAATCCGGCTGGTTTCAGCCGCTAAGCAGTTAAACGAATTAACGGGGCCGGGTTGAAATTCCGAACTTTGAATGCTCCGGCGGTTTAAAATTCCGAATTTTAATATTTTGAAATTCGAGGTGGGGCCGGTTTGAAATTCCGAACATAGAAGTATCAGAACGCTTAAAACTCCGAAAGATCAAAACAACGAAAACATTTTACACTAAAGACCAAAACTCCAAAAATCTGAACACCGTCAAAATAATTCAGCTATCGAAGTTTTAAAAAATTCAAAATTTTCAATACATCGATGAATTATTTTAAGAATTTTTTTATTTTTAAGAAGTGATTTTGCGTGAATTTTGAAATTTGTCTAAACAATGTTATACGTTCTACATCATTTACAGTCAACTGTGTAGACTTTCGCTGGCATGATCTTGACATGGGGGCCCGGTTGAAAATCCGAACTTTGAATACCCCGACGGTTTAAGATTCCTATTTTAAATGTTCCGAAATTACAAGGTTCATCAAGATCATGCCAGCGAAAGTCTGCACAGTTGACTGTGAATTATGTAGAACGTATAACATTGTCTAGACAAATTTCAAAATTGACGCAAAATCTCTTCGTAATAATAAAAATCTTGAAATAATTCGTCGATTTATTGAAAATGTTGAAACTCTTAAAAGTTCCATAGCCGAATTATTTTGACGGTGTTCAGATTTTCGGAGTTTTGGTGTTTCGTGTAAATTCTTTCAGAGTAATGATCTTCCGAAGCAGTATTCTTTCGGAGTTTTGAGCGTTCTGATCATTCAAATTTCGGAATTTCACCCCGGTCCCGAATTAACGACTTGCATAAATTCGCCCGATGCGCTACCTTCAAGCAATCATCAAGTAACTGGACCTATATACAGTTTGGCGCCTTATAGATGCCTAACGTCTTGTCAAACACTAGACGAACTATATATATTAGCGCGTCATCAAAACGCCAAGACAAGCTGTCTACTCTATGCATACATTTTTTTATTATTTCTAATATGTTATTTATTCGTAATCAATCTGGGATTTGTTTTCATCTGTTCAAAAAAAAAATTGATCGAATCCACTAAATGTATCTATCAACTTGGTATTTGATTTAAATACAATAGAATTCTCGTAGAGACGAACATTTTGCTATTTGATTGGATTAATAGTCTGCCTTTATTGCAATACACACATTGAAGGGCGGAGGGTAGAGAGGGGGAGAGAGAGGAACATACACTACCGGCCAAAAGTTGCCAGACACTTCAGATAATTGCAAAATTATATTAGAATAATATAATGAATTATACAGAGCTATATAATATCTTCGTAAAATAATAAATGAAATGAAGTATATTATTCTAACATTATTTGGCAACGATCCAGTGATCGAAAGTTTTGCTATTATCTGAAGTGTCCGAAAACTTTTGGCCAGTGGCATATATATATATATATATATATATATATATATATATATATATACAGTTACAAAAAAATATACAAATTCCGACCCGTTACTATATATATATATATATAGTAACGGGTCGGAATTTGTTACAATAAATTTTATTTGTTCGGGACTCGATCTGGGAAGAAATTAGTTTAAACTCTTTGTTTTGGAGGTATTTGGTAATAAAATGACATTTATTCAGTATTTTTGACTCGATATAATGTTAAAAGTTTGCTGTGTACAAGTGTGGTATATTGTAAAGTGTATTTTGTGTGTCTTATTGTATCGCAGTATCGATTGCGGCGCGCTTGATCTCGGTACGGCTCGCTATCCCCTCTCTTCCAACTGTCGCTCGTGAAGTGCGGTGCCGAGCGCGCTCTCGTGCTACGCGCCGTCCTTGAGTCCCCCCACTCTGTCGACTCACGACGCGGTGGATCGCGGCGCGCTTTCGACTGACGCACTACGGCGCGCTCTCTCGTAATTACTCCCCGTGAGCGTAATCGATTATCGCGCGTCGGTAATCGATTATTCTAACTGTGGCTGACGCCGTCGGATGGCGCCACGTACCCGCTTATGATAATGTACCGCGTGTTATGTGTGTTGTGTCGGTGTGGTGTTTCGAATTTCGATGCCTCTCCGACCTTCAGGTTCTCCTGATACTTTCGGGAGCCCTTGCGGATATTTTGTGTTTTATAATTGGATGTGTGTGTGTGTGTTGTCGCCTGTCTTTCGGATACCTCCTCGCACTTTCTATTCTCCTAATACTAATTTTCTATCTCTTATTTCGTAATTCATTCCTCCTTCGTTTATTCTTAATATTTTTTGGTGCTCTTTTTTCTTATTCCTATCCCGGTTTATGTTTCCGTATTTATCGATAAAAAAAAAAACTATGTCCCAATTCTCTCCTTTTTAAGTTTCTTAAGGTTCCCCTCTTACTGCGTTTCCCCTCCAAATAGGTGGTACTTGTTAATCCACGTAAAAAGTCTAGCTCTTCGATGGCGACTCCTTCTTTCTTTTGTTTTTTAAGGTTCCCCTCTTTCTGCCTTTCCCCTCCTGATAGGTGGTACTAGGCTAAGTGGTACTTGTCAATCCACAAAGAAGTGACGTTCCTGCCACTTTCCTCCTCTTTTATACCCGTATTTTATTGTTTATTGTTCCCCTTCCCTTGCCAATTACCCATCATCCCTTTATTGTTAACTTTTTTTATATTTAAATAAATTTATACTTCATTTGTTTTTTTGTTACTTTCTCTGGTTTCTTTCCAACGACTTTTCCCCTTCCCTTACTTTTTACCTGTCGTTACCTTTCTCTACTGTTTTTGTTTATTTTTTGTTTTTCTTTTTCTCTCTAACTTTTTGTAACTTCGATTGTTTTTCTTCTTTTCTGTTTTTTCTGCTCTCCCTCGTCTTTCCTTCCGCTTATTGTTTTGTGACCTTCAGTTTTTGTGTTTACTTGTGTTTTTCAGAGGTCGTACCTATCCACTTGTTATGATTTATTATTCCCCCTCCCTACTCTCATAATGGGTCGGTTTGTTTGAACTTGTGGTGGGGGTATGGCGCCTGAGACGGACCTGTACGTCTCATTGTCCCCAGTGGCTCTTTATGTTTTGGATTGCTTATCAGAAATCCAAATCATGAAGAGTCACAAAAAATGTATTCCTAAACCTACTACCGGGCCGCTGCCCATCAATGTTTATTCCCCCCCCCCTTTAATGATAAACGCTCGCTCGCAATTATGACATGATAATAATGTTTTTTTAAAATTTTGTTCACTTATTTACTCGTTTATCGCTGTTTTCATCGTCTTCGTCGCCGTCGTCTCCCAGACCCATCTCATGCCAATACGCTCGGCCTCGCTGTTGTTGTCGTTGTCGCCGTCCCCCGTTTCTTTGCCGCCTGCCACGCCCCTGTAGCGCCAGAAACGCTCTGCTATGCGGATGTCGTCGGCGCTGCAGTCCCCTCTTTCCTCGACGTCTTTCAGGCCCAGGTCTGGCTAGAAACGCCACGTTGCCGTTGGCGTTGCCGCTCACCGTTTCTTTGTTGCCTGCCACGCCCCTGTAGTGCCAGATACGCTCTGCTACGCGGACGTCGTCTGCGTTGATGTTCCCGTTTTCCTCGTCGTCTTTCCGGGCCATGTCCAGCCAGCAACGCTCCACGCCGCTGTTGTTGGCAACGTTGCCATCTTGGTGTTTCTCCGGCTTTTCCTCCGAATGCGACCGCGGCTATGATTTCCGTGACTGGCCGCATCGGGCGCCGCTTAAGTCCCAAAGAATGTTGCTGGTGGAATTTTTCGGAAGGGCATGTTATCTCGCTGCCACTGTTGGTCTGGATTCCCACTGGGTTTCCTTTGTCGCTGACCGCTATGCTTGAACATTTTGGATGAACTGCTTGCCGGGATGCTCTCTGTCCAGCTTCCTCGATGACGACTTCTCGTGACGGCTCGTATAAATTGCTCGCGAAGGCTCCCATAGACTAATTTTTCTTCACGATTTCGTGACTTTCGTGGGTGCTTCTCCCGGCGGTAATCTGTGCGATAGGGTGCTGATTCCTCGGCTGTTCCTCGATTTGTTTGACGGATTCTTGTGACAGGGAGAGACTTTTGCTCGTCCCTTCTTGTTGTTTCGTTAGTCTTTCTGTTCTCATTTCTGCGTTTCTTCCGTTCTGTGCCCGAATTTGTTTATTGTCCAAAATTCTGATCATCCCTAGTTGAATGATTTGCTCGGCATCTTGCTCTCCCTTCTCGTTTGGAATGTGCCGTTTCTTTTCCAATCTTTCTTTCTTCTTCAGGTTTCTCTTCATCCGGTGACGCGCTTCCTCCATGGCCTCCTGGATTTCTTCATCGTCCGTTGCGCCTTGTGATGTTTCACTCACAGTGGTGATTGCCATCGATTCGGGCGCAACGTTTAGCAGTTTCCCTGGTTCTGTTGTTGTCCGGCGGGTTGCCCAATTTGTGTTGGCGATGCCTGTGACTCCTGTTGACCTCTGTTCGGCATGTTCACGTTCGCTTGTCCCTCGGACTGATTTGGATAACATGGTTCTGCTGCTGTCCCATATCCCCCACCCCATTGCTGTTGCTGGTCTCATGCCACCGTGGAAGGGATCTTCTAGCATTCAGAGGTCCCGCTCCATCCATACTCTCCAAAAACTCCAGGAAGGCATCAATGTTTTTTATACCTGTGTGAAGTTGGCAACTGACTTGACAGAAAGTAATTTTTATTTTTTGCATTCGTTTGTACTCGGTTTGTACCCGTTTGTACCGCCTCAAATTTCGTTTGTACCTTAAGGGGGAAAAAGTACGAGGGTATGGAAGAATGGACCGCAATCCATTTAGAGCTAAACAATTTTAATAAACGCGATTAAAAAGAGAATCGTTTGTACCCGTTTGTACCGTTGATTTTTTTTTATTTTTTTTTCCAATTTTTTTTTGGAAAAAAATTTTCGATTTTTTTTTCTGTTCGTACCGACAAGTAAATCGTTTGTACCACCGACAAAACGTTTGTACCCGTCTGTACTATCGAGCAATCGTTTATACCCGTTCGTACTGACTAGTATATCGTTTGTACCACCGAGAAAAAGTTTGTACCCCTCTGTACTATCAAGCAATCATTTATACCTCCTCGTACTGACGAGTATATCGTTTTTACCACCGAGAAAACGTTCGTACCCGTCTGTACTATCGAGCAATCGTTTGTACCCGATCGTATCAACGAGTATATCGTTTGTACCACCGAGAAACTGTTTGTACCCGCCTGTACTATCGAGCAATCGTTTGTAACCATTCGTATCGACGAGTATATCGTTTGTACCCATTCGTATCGACGAGTATATCCTTTGTACCCGTCTGTACTATCGAGCAATCGTTTGTACCAGTTCGTATCGACGAGGATATCGTTTGCACCAACGACAAAACGTTTGTACCCGTCTGTACTATCGGACAATTATTTGTACCCGTCTGTAATGTCAAGCAATCGTTTGTACCCCCTCGTCATGACGAGGAAATCGTTTGTACGACCGAGAAAACGTTTGTACCCGTCTGTACTATCGAGCAATCGTTCGTATCCGTCTGTACTATCGAGTAATGGTTTGTACCCGTTCGTACTGACGAGTATATCGTTTTTACCACCGACAAAACGTCTGTACTATCGAGCAATCGTTTGTACCCATTCGTATCGACGAGTATATCGTTTGTATCAACGAGAAAACGTTTGTACCCGTCTGCACTATAGAGTAATCGTTTGTACCCGTGTGTAATGTCAAGCAATGGTTTGTACCCCTCTCGTACTGCCGAGTATATCGTTTGTACCACCGAGAAAACGTTTGTACTCGTCTGTACTATCGATCAATCGTTTGTACCCGTTGGTATCGACGAGTATATCGTTTGTACCACCGAGAAATCGTTTGTACCCGCTAGTATCGACGAGTATATCGTTTGTACCACCGAGAAAACATTTGTATCCGTCTGTACTATAGAGCAATCGTTGGTACCCGTTCGTACTGACGAGTATATCGTCTGTACCACCGAGAAAAAGTTCGTACCCGTTCGTGCTGACGAGTATATCGTTTGTACCACCGAGAAAACGTTCGCACCCGTCTGTACTATCGAGCAATCGATTGTACCCGTTCGTATCGATGAGTATATCGTTTGTACCACCAAGAATTCGTTTGTACCCGTTGGTATCGACGAGTATATCGTTTGTACTATCGAGCAATCGTTTGTACCGGTGCGTATTGACGAGTATACCGTTTGTACCACCGAGAAAACGTTCGTACCCGCCTGTACTATCGAGCAATCGTTCGTATCCGTCTGCACTATCGAGCAATCGTTTGTACCCGTCTGTAATATCAAGCAATCGTTTGTACCCCCCTCGTACTGACGAGTATATCATTTGTACCACCGAGAAAACGTTTTTACCCGTCTGTACTATCGAGCACTCGGTTGTACCAGTTCGTATCGACGAGTATATCGTTTGTACCAACGATAAAACGTTTTTACCCGTCTGCACTATCGAACAATCGTTTGTACCCTTATGTAATATCAAACAATCGTTTGTACCTCCTCGTACTGACGAGTATATCGTTTGTACCACCGAGAAAACGTTTGTACCCGTTTGTACTATCGCGCAATCGTTTGTCCCCGTTCGTATCGACGAGTATGTCGTTTGTACCACCGAGAAATCGTTGGTACCCATTGGTATCGACGAGTCTATCGTTTGCACCACCGAGAAAACGTTTGTACCCGTTCGCATCGACGAGTATATAGTTTGTACTGCCGATAAATTGTTTGTACCCGTCTGTACTATCTAGCAATCGTTTGTACCCGTTCGTGCTGACGAGTTTATCGTTTCTACCACCGAGAAAACGTTTGTACTCGTCTGTACTATCGATCAATCGTTTGTACCCGTTGGTATCGACGAGTATATCGTTTGTACCACCGAGAAATCGTTTGTACCCGCTAGTATCGACGAGTATATCGTTTGTACCACCGAGAAAACGTTTGTACCCGTCAGTACTATCGAGCAATCGTTTGTACATATTCGTACTGACGAGTATATCGTTTGTACCAACGACAAAACGTTTGTACCCGTCTGTACTATCCAGCAATCGTTTGTAGCCGTCTGTAATATCAAGCAATCGTTTGTACCCCCTCCTACTGACGAGTATGTCTTTTATACCACCGAGAAAACGTTTGCACCCGTCTGTACTATCGAGCCATTGTTTGTACCAGTCCGTATCGACGAGTATATCGTTTGTACCACCGAGAAAACGGTTTTATCCCTCTGTACTATCGAGGAATCGTTTGTACCCATTCGTACTGACGACTAATTCGTATGTACCACTGAGAAAACCTTTGTACCCGTCTGTAATATCAAACAATCGTTTCTACCCCCTTGTACTGACGAGTATATCGTTTGTAGCACCGAGAAAAAGTTTGTACCCGTTTGTACTATCGCGCAATCGTTTGTACCGGTTCGTATCGACGAGTATATCGATTGTACTAGCGAGAAAACGTTTGTCCTCGTCTGTACTATCGCTCAATCGTTTGTACCCGTTGGTATCGACGAATATATCGTTTGTACCACCGAGAAAACGTTTGTACCCGTCTGTACTATCGAGCAATCGTTTGTACCCGTTCGTACCACTGAGAAATCGTTTGTACCCGTCTGTATTTTCGAACAACCGTTTGTACCCATTCGTACTGACGAGTATATCGTTTGTACCAATTAGAAAACGTTTGTACTCGTCTGTACTATCGCGCAATCGTTTGTACCTGTCTGTAATATCAAGCAATTGTTTGTACCCCCTCGTACTGATGAGTACATCGTTTGTACCGCTGCCAAATCGTTTGTACCCGTCTGTACTATCACGAAATTGTTTGTACCCGTCTGTACTATCACGCAATTGTTTGCACCCATTGGTATCGACGAGTACATCGTTTGTACCACCGAGAAATCGTTTGTACCCGTTAGAATCGACGAGTATATCGTTTGTACTACTTAGAAAACGTTCGTACCCGTCTGTACTATCGAGCAATCGTTCGTATCCGTCTGTACTATCGAGCAATGGTTTGTACCCGTTCGTACTGACGAGTATATCGTTTGTACCTATTCGACTGGCGCGTATATGGTCCGTACCTGCGTTTAATCATTTGTATCCGTACGTACTGATAATCATATCATTTGTACCACCGTGCAATCGTTTGAACCCGTTCGTGCCACCAAGCAATCGTTCGTACCCGTTCGTACCGATGAGTAAATAGTTTGTACCGGCGTTCAATCGTTCGTACTGGTTCATACCAATGGGTAAATCGTTTCTACCGGCAAGCAATCGTTTATACCGATTCGTATCGACGAGTACATCGTTTGTACCATCGCAAAGTCGTTTGTACCCGTCTGTACCATCGAGCAATCGTTTTTACCACCGAGTAATCGTTTGTACCCGTTCGAACCAACGAGTAAATCGTGTGAAACCGTTTGTACCGTCTTAAATTTCATTTGTACCGTAAGAGGGAAAAAAGGATGAGGATATGGTAAAATGGGCCGAATTCATTGCGAGCTAAATGATTTTTAAATACGCCATTACAAGGGACTCGTTTGTACCCGTTTTCACCGTTACAAATTTTAAAAAAATGTTGATTTTTCATATTTATTTTAATCGGGCGTCATTGACGGCAAGGAGACTTTAGTTTGGGTCTTTAAGGAGGTGAGAATACAGAGTGTGAATAAGAAAGAAAAACGACCACAAAAAGGTACAAACAATATACTCGTACGTAGGACGAGTATAACTCTTGATTCAGCGGTATAAACGATAGGTTGGTGGTGCAACGATATGCTCGTCGATACAATCGATATACTCCTTGGTACGAACAGGTGCAAACGATTGCTCGCTGATACAAACGATATACTTGTCGATACGAACGGGTACAAACGTTTTCTCGGTGGTGCAAACGATATACTCGTCAGTACGAATGGGTACAAACGATTGCTCGATAGTACCGACGGGTACAAACAATTTCTCGGTGGTACAAACGATATACTCGTCAGTACGAATGGGTACAAACGATTAATCGCCAGTACGAATAGGTACAAACGATTTCTCGGTGGTACAAACGATATACTCGTCGATACGAACTGGTACAACCGATTGCTCGATAGTACAGACGGGTACAAACGTTTTCTCGGTGGTACAAACGATATACTGGTCAGTACGAGGGGGTGCAAACGATTGCTTGATATTACAGACGGGAACAAATGATTGCTCGATAGTACAGACGGGCACAAATGTTTTCTCGTTGGTACAAACGATATACTCGTCAGTACAAACGGGTACAAACAATTGCTTGATAATACAAACAGGTACAAACATTTTCGCGGTAGTACAAACGATAAACTCGTCAGTACGTATGGGTACAAACGATTCCTCGATTGTACAGATGGGTACAAACGTTTTCTCGGTGGTATAAACGATTGCTCGATAGTACAGACGTGTCCAAACGTTTTCTAGTTGGTACAAACGATATACTCGTCAGTACGAATGGGTACAAACGATTGCTCAAACGACAATACAGACGGGTACAAACGTTTGCTCGGTGGTACAAACTATATACTCGTCGATACCAACGGGTACAAACGATTTCTCGGTGGTACAAACGATATACTCGTCGATACGAACGGGTACAAATGATTTCCCGATAGTACAAACGGGTACAAACGTTTTCTCGGTGGTACAAACGATATACTCGTCAGTACAAACGGTTACAAACGTTTTCTCGGTGGTACAAACGATATACTCGTCAGTACAAACGGGTACAAACGTTTTCTCGGTGGTACAAACGATATACTCGTCAGTACGAGAGCGTACAAACGATTGCATGATATTACAGACGGGTACAAACGATTGCTTGATAGTACAGACGGCTACAAACGTTTTGTCGTTGGTACAAACGATATGCTCGTCGATACAAACTGGTACAAACGATTGCTCGACAGTACAGACGGGTACAAACGTTTTCTCGATGGTACAAACGATATACTCGTCAGTACGAGGGGGTACAAACGATTGCTTGATATTACAGACGGGTACAAACAATTGCCCGATAGTACAGACGGGTACAAACGTTTTCTCGTTGGTAAAAACGATATACTCGCCATTACGAACTGGTTCAAACGTTTGCTCGATAGTACAAACGGGTACAAACGATTTCTCGGTGGTACAAACGATAAACTCGTCAGTACGAATGGGTACAAACGATTCCTCGATAGTACTGACGGGTACAAACATTTTCTGTGTGGTACAAACGATAAACTCGTCAGTACGAATGGGTACAAACGATTGCTCGATAGTACAGACGGGTACAAACGGTTTTTCGGTGATACAAACGATATACTCGTCAATACGAGGGGGTACAACCGATTGCTTGATATTACAGACGGGTACAAACGATTGCTCGATAGTACAGACGTGTACATACGTTTTCTAGTTGGTACAAACGATTGCTCTATAGTACAGACGTGTACAAACGTTTTCTAGTTGGTACAAACGATTGCTCGATAGTACAGACGTATGCAAACGTTTTCTAGTTGGTAGAAACGATATACTCGTCAGTACGAATGGGTACAAACGATTGCTCGATAATATAGACGGGTACAAACGTTTCCTCGGTGGTACAAACGATATATTCGTCGATACCAACGGGTACAAAAGATTTCTCGGTGGTACAAACGATATATTCGTCCATATTAATGGGTACAAACGATTGCTCGATAGTAGAGACGGGTACAAACGATATACTCGTCGATACGAATGGGTACAAACGATTGCTCGATAGTACAGACGGGTACAAACGTTTTCTCGGTGGTGCAAACGATATACTCGTCGGTACGAACGGGTACAAACCATTGCTCGATAGTAAAAATGATATACTCGTCGATACCAACGGGTACAAACGATTTCTTGGTGGTACAAACGATATACTCGTCGATGCGAACTGGTACAAACGATTGCTCGATAGTACAGACGGGTACGAACGTTTTTTCGGCGGTACAAACGAAACACTCGTCAGTGTGACCGGGTACAATCGATTGCTCGATAGTACAGACGGGTACAAACTTTTCCTCGGTGGTACAAACGATATACGTGTCGATACTAACGCGTACAAACGATTTCTCGGTGGTACAAACGATATACTTTTCGGTACGAACGGAAATTTAAAAAAAATCGGAATTTTTTTTTGGAAAAAAATTTTCGATTTGAAAAAAAAATTTCAACGGTACAAACGGGTACAAACGATTCTTTTTTCAATCGCGTTTATTAGAATTGTTTAGCTCTAAATGGGTTGCGGTTCATTTTTCCATACCCTCGTACTTTTTTCCCTTTTAAGGTACAAACGAAATTTAAGGCGGTACAAACGGGTACAAACCGAGTACAAACGAATGCAAAAAAAATTACTTTCTGTAAAGTCAGTTGCCAACTTCACACAGGTGTTTTTTATGCCGCTAACTCGTACTGCCATTCGGATGGATTCGTCAAAGTGATTGGCCAGTTTTATGATGATTTGCTCCTCTGCTGGCCCCTCACTCAAATCCTTCGCATTCCCAAATATTGGGGTTGCGTATTCGATCCGGGTTATGTGGTGCCCGTCCCATTCGTACACCCCGAACTCGAGATTCCGGCCGATTTTGTCCTGAATTTCTTGACTCCAGTACCGCGCCCGGAACTTTTCTTCAAAGTCTTTTATTGTCTGAATCCTATCCTCAACGATCCTCCACCAATCTTTAGCCGTGTCACGTAATGACTGGCTGATTAGGTAGTGGAGGTCTGTATTTCCAGTGATTCGCCAAAATTCCTTAAAATCTTTCAGGAAGCGCATTGGTAGCTCTCTGCCGTTGCCATTGTACGTGGGTGGTTTTTGCTTCGCCCCGTATGCCTGGCTCACGTTCAATGCCGTTCCCCATGTCGTTTTGCCCATGGTAGTCGAGTTTTGCGCTTGGATGTTTTTCTCGCCCTCCGTAATACGCCTGGAATGATCCGTGACAACTTCTCCTACGTCCTTCGATGAATGAAGGACCAGCTCCTGTCCTCTGATGGCTACTGTCCGTCTGATGGCTTCCATCCGCGTATCAAAATCTTCAATTTTCTCGTCGTTTTCCTTCTGAGTTTATTCGTGATTTTGCTCGATCATTTTCTGAGCAATCACGATTTTACGTTCAGTGTGTTCCTCGATTTTGTTCATATCGTTCGCTATTTTTTTGTTGATTTCCTCGTTCAGCTGGCGTGTCCTTATGATGCACTGGTCGTCTTGTTGCTTGATTTCCGCCTGGGTGGTGAGGCGTTCCCTGCGCTGCTCGTTGCGTATGCTGTTCATGGCTTTTATGAGAGCCAAAGTGGTTTCGCTGTGCTCCGTTTCACTGTCCTCAATGATTACCTCGGTATTGCCTCTATTTTGACCGATCTCAAAAGTTTCTTCGTTCGTTGTCGGTGCTGGGCCTATCTCTGATAGTCGCCCAATATTTTGCCGATCTCTTTGCCGGGCTTCCTCTATTAACCCATCCGCCGTCGTTGATTCCCAGTGTCGGGAAGATTCGTTGTTTTGTTGTGCCATTTTATTATTATTAATACCTCCTACGAGTTTTTCCTTCTTATGATCGAGCCCCACATTGGGCCCCAAATGTAACGGGTCGGAATTTGTTACAATAAATTTTATTTTTTCGGGACTCGATCAGGGAAGAAATTAGTTTACACTCTTTGTTTTGGAGGTATTTGGTAATAAAATAACATTTATTCAGTATTTTTGACTCGATATAATGTTAAAAGTTTGCTGTGTACAAGTGTGGTGTGTTGTTTGTGTTTCTAAAGTGTATTTAGTGTGTCTTAATGCATCGCGGTATCGATTGCGGCGCGCTTGATCTCGGTACGGCTCGCTATCCCCTCTCTTCCAACTGTCGCACGTGGAGCGCGGTGCCGAGCGCGCTCTCGTGCTACGCGCTGTCCTTGGGTCCCTCCACTCCATTGACTCACGACGCGGTGGATCGCGGCGCGCTTTCGACTGACGCACTACAGCGCGCTCTCTCGTAATTACTCCCCGTGAGCGTAATCGATTATCGCGCGTCGGTAATCGATTACTCTAACTGTGGCTGACGCCGTCGGATGGCGCCACGTACCCGATTATGATAATGTACCGCTTGTTATGTGTGTTGTGTCGGTGTAGTGTTTCGAATTTCGATGCTTCTACGACCTTCAGGTTCTCCTGATACTTTCAGGAGCCCTTGCGGAGGTTTTGTGTATTACAATTGTATGTGTGTGTGTGTGTATTGTCGCCTGTCTTTCGGATACCTCCTTGCACTTTCTATTCTCCTAATACTAATTTTCTATCTCTTATTTCGTAATTTATTCCTCCTTCGTTTATCCTTAATATTTTTTAGTGCTCTTTTTTCTTATTCCTATCCCGGTTTTTGTTTCCGTATTTATCGATAAAAAAACTATGTCCTAATTCTCTCCTTTTTAAGTTTCTTAAGGTTCCCCTCTTACTGTGTTTCCCCTCCAAATAGGTGGTACTCTGCGAAGTGGTACTTGTTAATCCACGTAAAACGTCTAGCTCTTCGATGGCGACTCCTTCTTTCTTTTGTTTTTTAAGGTTCCCCTCTTTCTGCCTTTCCCCTCCTGATAGGTGGTACTAGGCTAAGTGGTACTTGTCAATCCACAAAGAAGTAGAAGAAGAAGTGACGTTCCTGCCACTTTCCTCCTCTTTTATGCCCGTATTTTATTGTTTATTGTTCCCCTTCCCTTGCCAATTACCCATCATCCCCTTTATTGTTAACTTTTTTTATATTTAAATAAATTTATACTTCCTTTGTTTTTTTGTTACTTTCTCTTTTTTCTTTCCAACGACTTTTCCCCTTCCCTTACTTTTTACCTGTCGTTACCTTTCTCTACTGTTTTTGTTTATTTTCTGTTTTTCCTTTTCTCTCTAACTTTTTATAACTTCGGTTGTTTTTCTTCTTTTCTGTTTTTTCTGCTCTCACTCGTCTTTCCTTCCGCTTATTGTTTTGTGACCTTCAGTTTTTGTATTTACTTGTGTTTTTCAGAGGTCGTACCTATCCACTTGTTATGATTTATTATTCCCCCTCCCCTACTCTCATAATCGGTCGGTTTGTTTGAACTTGTGGTGGGGGTATGGCGCCTGAGACGGACCTGTACGTCTCAATATATATATATATATATATATATATATATATATATATATATATATATATATATATATATAGGTTATGTTTGAAAAATGCATAGCACGATATTCGATAAAACTCCCTAATTATCATAATGGTATCAACTAATTAATACAGTTTATGTGATTCAACAAATCATTACAGGAATTCATGTGGTCTCTTATCATTTTATGATTTTTATGAAATTTAGCATGCTTGGAGAATGAGTAAAAATAGGCGACACGTATTCTTTTTATATCGGCGGTACCCGATTTTTAAGGGTTGAAACGCACCCTCAAAAATTGGGGTGTTTTTCGTTTTTCGTCGAAAACGTTTTAACTGTACGAGATATGAAAAAAATTCAAATTGCTTCAATGTTTATTTTTTCGTGTACTATACATTGGAGATAAGAACGATAACGTTATCGACGAAAAACCAAAAACCCCCCTATTTTCGAGGGTACGTTTCACCCCTTAAAAATCGGGTTCCGCAGACTTAAAAAAATTCTACAAACATGCCAAATTTCATCGAAATCGGAAAAAACATACTTGATTTAAATAGGTCTAATTTGGATTATTTTTTTTGCCTTTACAATGAAGAATGTGAAGAGATGGTGATTTCCGAAGCAATAGCGAACTTTTCTCTTCGAACTGCATTTCAGGCCTTCACTTTTCACCCCGATTAAGCCTTGATTTGTTGACCGGATCAAGCTGTGATTTTCCACCCTTACCAAGTCGAAGTCATGGATTGCATTTCAAAACGAATCAGAGCTTGATGAAAAATTCTGATCAAGACCTGAACAAAAATCAGGATCCATGATCCGGGCCTCCTTGTAGCCGAAACAAGACTTCTATTCGTAACAGTCTTCTAAACTGCATTTTTAAGGGGTCTTCTCACTTTAGACGCTAAAAAGGCTATTTTCATGCATTTTTTTGAAAGTTTTATACTATAGATATTGATATAAAAGTTGTTATACTCAATGAATACACTTTTGAAAAACCTTAAAAAAACATTTTTGATGTATTTATGTGAACCATACAAACTTTAAACGCTTTTTTCTCAAAACAATGTTTTTTGACGGATTGTTGATAAAATCTTCGAATCTACTGAACTGATCCTTTTTTATTTGAACCACATATTCTTTACAACTATAGCTATAGCGCATATAAAAGATTTTTTAAAATTTTGATATTTACTATTTTTTTGCCAAAAACGGTGGAAGAAACGTTTTTTTTTGTTTTTTTTAAATGACCGCCATTTTGTTATTCTTTCATATATCAAAAATCGCTTGAAATGCGCTATAGCCATTAACATACTGAATCTAAAACCGTTTGATTTTTTTGCTTCGGATGATCGATCTCCGAGATTTCATCAATAGCGCAGACCTACAATATTTTTAGGACATTCCTTCAACCATCATTTTCGTCTATAAATAGTGACTTAAATAGATAAATAAAATTTTTAATGCATTTCAAAAGTGTATTTATTAAGTGTGACAACTTTTATATCGATAGCTATAATATAAATCTATCAAAAAATTCATGAAAATAGCCTCTTTTTAGCGTCTAAAGTGAGAAGACCCCTTAAAACTGGCGTGACGTATAGCTAACGACAAATTCTGATGAAATTTGTACTAAATATTTCTAAGCTCATTGTGTACAATATAACGCTAAATGTTTCTGAAAATTAAAAAAAAAACAGTATTTTTTTATTTGAAAATGTAGCCACATTTTTCGGAAAATACAATCTTTTTTTTCAAAGCGTACCATTTAATCGATTTTCAACAATTATCACTTTATCTTGGTTCATATTCCGCGTATGAGTGTTAATGAAAGAAAAATCTTCGTTAGTTATGTTCAGATTAATCCCGCCGAAGCTACGTGTTACGCCGTCTGACAATATCCGCCGTAACCCGTTTAGAAGACCATGACATAGCTCCGCTATCTTCGAAGATTAAAAAAATACCCTGCAACAGCCAAAAGTAGTAAAAAAAAACATACCCCAAGTCTCAAAAATAGTGAAGAAATTCCTTTGAACAAAAAAAAATCATGAAAATCAGCAATTTTTTCCTCGCCTGAAGGTATCTCTCCCCCCTTAAGTGATATTAATGAAGAATAATTAATTAGGGAGTGGCAAGCGAGAGGGTTACCGCAGTGGCTTCAGCCCTCGTCCCTTTCTCGACGCTGCTTAGCCCTCAGGGATGTATTCCTGTAATTGTCAAGTGGGAGTTGAGTTGATATTAATGGTGGCGCTGTGGGATTCTCAAAGTGTATCTACCTAGCAGGGAACCCACGAAGCACTCGCCCTCGGAGGTGGTTGCTCCAAAACATTTCTAATTATTGAGCGATACTTGTTCGGAGAAGATCTGCGAGTACTCGTGGCACATGGGACGAAGCTTCAACCGTCCAAATCAATGGACGGAAATGCCCGCCCCTGCAAATCCGTTGGCATTCCAATCCATTCGATACCATGGAGGTCAGGATGACCTCGAACCAAAAGCGTATTTGATGAGCTCTGACCAGAGGTCATGGGACGACAATTAATGCGGACTAATCGAACTAAGCGATCACCTGTAAGGTCAAGGTCAAGCCGATAGGGCCCGATTGTTTTGACGATTTGTAATTCGACCTCCACTTGATCGGTCACGCTCACGTACGACCTTCGCTTGACCGGCCGCGCTTACGTATAACCTTCACTTGGCCGGTTTGTCCTCGCGCATGTCCTTCACTTGACCCGTTGCAGTCCCGTATAACCGCCACTTGACCATGAAGCATTCAGCTGGAGTTTTGTATCGGCATGTCAAATAATTCAGCTGCCACTCCTAACGAGGGATCCTTATTGGCGATGCTTAATGAATACACGTTGTCAGGACAAGATCATTCGACGAGTGAGGTCTGCTTAGGGTATAAACATTTTTTTTCCGTACGTCGTGACAAACATTAGATCTTGCATTTGTCACCCGAGTTGCTTAGTTGGAGTCCCTGCCTTATCATTTATCTGAGGGAACGCTCTCTCTCCCCCCTCTCTCTCACTCTTTCTCTTTCTGGTGCCAAATTAAACTGGTCGCATCATCATTAGGCGACTGCTGGAACACTCTTCGTATTTTCGGTCCTCCTCTTACCCCGACTCTCGCGTGTGCATGACTTCCTGAGATACTCGGGAGGGTATATTTTCATTAACAAAAATGCACTTAACGACTCTACCGCTGGTCGCTCCAATAAATCTCGCGACGCTGCTGCTGCGTGTCAGGAAGCTCTCTCTCTCTCTCTCTCTCTCTCTCTCTCTCTCTCTCTCTCTCTCTCCCTCTCTCTCTCTCTCTCTCTCTCTCTCTCTCTCTCTCTTCCTCTTTCTCTCCCTTTATCGCTCTCCTTCACTCTTCACTTTGTATCGCATACATTATTGACATATTGCGCAAGCATACAATTAAAATAATCGTTCATTAAGTTAACGACATCCTCATTTCTTTCCACAAACATGTGTCATTTCATGTGTCATTTAACGATAACTTAATGGTTATGAAAAAATAATAATGATGATGGTGATAATAATAACAATTATAATTCAAAGTTAGAAACAAACAACAATAGTTATAGTATAAAAGTAATCACTAAAAACCAATGCAATGAGCGAGAGAGAGAGAGAGAGAGAGAGAGAGAGAGAGAGAGAGAGAGAGAGAGAGAGAGAGAGGGAGAGAAATAATAATAATGACAATAATAATAACAGTAATGATAATGATGATGGTGATTAAAAAATGTCAATAAAGGTTATTCTCATAATACTAATAATAATTTATAATATCGGTTATTATCGATAGATTATGAACAATAATATTCATAATAGTTAAAATAATAATAGAGGTAAATATCGGAACGGGAATTTTTTTACATCGCGTAACAATGACAGGGCGGACTTATTGATCCTAATCGCGGTCTCAGATTTCTCACATCAGTTCCGTCTTTTCCACGAATTTTTTTTTTTCCGTTTTTTCTTCAAGCCCGTAAAAGCTTTCGCATTAGGCACTCAAGGCGAAGTTTTTTTGAATAAGAAATGCGCAGGGAATCGAATGAGGATATACTCGGGAGCTTTTCGACGATGAGCTTTATGAAAATGAGATAAAGATTGAGCGAGGCTAATGTAAGACAGGAGGGGCGGAGAGGGGCTTTGCTCGTGGCAAAAGGGTGCGAGAGAGTTTAAGCAAGCTCGACGGACGAAGCATCAATCTTTGAAATTCGAATTTGCGCACGAGCAATTAGGCTCCGGCGTCCCGAAAAGGTTGCTCGGTGGTTTTTTTTGTCCAGATTCCCGGGGGTTCTCGGTTTTCGAAAATACCGCTTTTTGGGCAAGTGTACCGTCGCGGGGGTGAAATAATTCGGGTTTTCACAGGGAGGGGGGTGTAATGCAGCACGTAACACGCTATCTATATTTTAATCAGTCATAATTAAATGAATATTTCATCCCGTGTTCGAAAAGCACCGGAGCCTACCTCTCGAGCTCGGTACAGGCTTCATCGTGGGCTTTTCCCCATAAATGCGCGGCTCAGGAAGGAGAAGGGAGAAGGAAAAGGGAAAACCGAAAGGGTTTCATGCAAATGTGCGCCAGATTGGGCGACTTCTTCGTGCAAGCACGATAGAGATATGAATAACTCGCCGAGAGAGAGAGAGAGGGGAGAGAGAGAGAGAGAGAGAGGGGGGGGGGGAGATGACGAATGAGCAAGGGTTGTGCTTGGCGCGTCCTTCGTACGAAAGGGGTTGCTCCCAATTGGGGGACGTGGAGAAGAGAGTTGCGAAAACGAAGGGTGTTTCACCCCCCGCCCCCGCCGTGTCGTGAGACGAGATAGAGAACACCGAGCAAATACACGATCGAGAAGAACGCAGGCCCGAGTGCCTGCGAGCTAGATGCGGCTGAAGGATAGAAAAATGGACGAAACACATATTTTTTCGACGTTATTCGAATGGTGTTGTGATTTGTTTATAAATAGAAATAAAAGATCAATCTATTGCAGTATAACATTGAAGGGAGCAAAACTCATGAATCCCTTGAATCAGCATAGACTAACACTTTTTTCCCTTTCTGTTTTAACTTTTGTACATTATATTCTTCCGTAGTGAACTTTCGACAAAAGATCCTTTAAATGTTTGTCTTCTATTATGTATATACAGTCGGTGACAAAATTGAGTGGACACCTGACTGATTTGAAGAGATTGGCCAAAATTACACGATTCCTCCAGTTAATTTTTAGCAATTTGTTTTTTTAATTGAAGATTATATATTTATACGTAATTTCCCCCAATGTACCAATAATAACTGTGATAATATTTTATGACAAACATTTATGAACGACAGTATTGTTCTCGAGAGATGGACAAAATTAAGTGGACACTGTTCACATTGCGGGGTCAGGTGGTTTACGCACACCAACTATGTTAGTAAACAACGTTTTCATGTGCTAACAAATTGTATCTGTTTCTTCATTTCAACAAAGCATCGTTTTGAGTGCCAGTTATTCGATTCACGTAGCAATGAGCAGTCACGAAGAAATTTCCTTGCAAATTAGAAATTTAATTATTTCTGACCGACTTGGAGGGCTCAGTTACAGAGTCATCGGTGAAAAATATAAGGTTTCTAAAAGTGCTGTCCATAAAATGTGGAAAAAGTATTTAAAATACAATACAACAGATAATTTAAGAGATCGCGGTCGCAAGCGATGCACAACGGATACATGCGATCGACGCATTGTTAGAGAATGCAGACGCGAACCCATGATAACACGACGTGAATTAGTCGAGAGACTGGACCTGGACATATCGACGAAAACCGTGTCGCGTAGATTGAAAGAAGCATCGTTGTATAGTCGTGTATCTCGACAAAAGCCGTTTATGAACAGCTCGAATAAACGGAAACGGCTAAGATTTGCAAAAAAATATGTGACTAAGCCAATTTCCTTTTGGAAAAACGTTGTGTGGAGCGATGAAAGCAAGTTTGAACTGTTTGGCATGAAAAGAAGATCGAGAGTGTGGAGAAAATCGACCGAGGCGTTTAAAGAATAATTGATAACTCCCACTGTAGAGTTTGGCGGTGGTTCTGTAATGGTGTGGGGGTGTTTTTCATTTAACGCGGTAGGGAATTTAGTTCTGATCGACACAATAATGAATGCCGATCTGTACATCACCATCATAAACGAGAATTTAGAAGAGTCGGTCGATAAAATGCGAATTTCTGACGATTTTATCTATCAGCAAGACAACGATCCGAAGCATACTGCGAAGAAAACAAAAAAAAATTTCCAAGATGCGAAGATAAGGGTCTTAGAGTCGCCTGCACAAAGTCCCGATATAAACCCCATCGAAAATTTATGGGCTCTAATCGATAAAAAAATTCCAAAAACACAAAGAACAAACAAACGGAGCTTTTTCGAGGAAATAAAATCGTCCTGGGAAAATATAGATAAAAACCTTATTGAAAATCTCGTGGAAAGTATTCCAAAACGATTACAAGCTGTAATTAAAGGTAAAGGAGGACACACGAAGTATTAAATTGCAATATTCGGCGTAAAACATTGAGCTGTTGAAATGTCCACTTTATTTTGTCCACCTTCGACTTACAATATATTTCTATTAATCAATGTAGTTCCCGATAATCATTTTTTTAAAATGTGTATTATATGTGGTATTATTGAAGGACTTCAGACAGGTAAGTTAAAATTGTATAGAATGGAATCGATAAAATATTAGATCTGCAAGTTAGAACAAGGCCCATCTGTTACTCGTGTCCATTCAATTTTGTCACCGACTGTATATTATGAAATTTCATAGATACATGGGTTTGATTACATGGGTAATGCAACTAAAGTTTGATTACATGGGTAATGCAACTAAATAAAAATGATAGAAAACTTGACAAAAAATGAGAGACTTTTATAAAAATATTTTGTAGCGATATTTGTATGAACGTCTTCAATTTATCTATTAAGTTTGATTATATGTAGAATGAAATTCAATAAATAAATTTGAGTCCTTCATAAAGATGTAGCCATGAATAATTTTCATCAACGACTGTCGTTTTCAATAAATAAATGAACATTTATATATGTACATAATATGAGACAAAAATTGAAAAAAATTTTATCGCGAGTCCACTATACAAAATTAAAATGTACTAAGGGAAAAAAATTAAATTTATCTATAAAATGTTATTACACACGCGCGCACACACACACATATATATATATATATTTAATATATATATGTGTGTATATATATATATATATATATATATATATATATATATATATATATACACTACCGGCGGAAAGTTTCCGGACAAGAGTTGGAAAAAGTGCCCGAACGGTTCTTTATGCCATTTCGCCGGTAGTTGGGCTAGGCCAATTTGACCAACGGCATTTTAAAGAGGGGGGATTTACCTACATTTTTGCTTATCAAAAAAATTTTTACGATTTTTTTTACACTTGGCACCCAGTTTTGAAAACGACAATTTTTTGTCGTTTTTTTGTTGTTTTGTGAGTGGACCCCGTTTACAGTAAAAATCTTTTTTATGCATTTCTCCTATTAAAATCATAAAAGGGGAAGCCTAAGCTTCAATTTCGTTTTGTAGAAAAATTTTTGCGATTTTTTTTCCCCAAAATATTTCGTTTTTTCGATAAAAATATACAATATGAAAATTGCTCCGGAGTACGAAAAGGACGAGGTTTACAACAAAACCTCAAGACGGTAAAAAGTTGCGTTACTTTTTGTTGAGTTCATGAGAATTTGTTCAGATTTTTTTGCGATATTTAAAAAAAATTTATTTCCGGTCGGAACTCGATTGATTTCAACACCATGATAATAATATAATTAATTTTTTTATTTACATATTATACTTTGGTCTCGTCGAAAAAACCTCCTCTCGCTGACAGCACGCTCTTTACCACACGCGGCATCCTCTCCACAAGTTTTTCGAATGTCTCTCGGGGTGTTTCTTTCCATGATTTTTTTAGGGATTCCCATAGCTTTTCGACGGATGAATGCGTGACCTTGCGCACTTGCCGATCCATTTCATCCCACAGCAGCTCTATGGGATTGAGATCGGGAGATTGAGGAGGCCATTGCATAATTTGAAGCTCCCCACTTTTTTGCTTCGTTTCAAGATACTTCGAGCAGAATTTTGAAGTATGTTTCGGGTCGTTGTCTTGTTGAAAAACGAACCCCCTTCCGATGAGTCGCTTTCCAGAAGGAACCGCGTGGTTTTTTAGAATCGCGTGATATCCTTTTTGGTCCAGGATTCCTTTGACTTGGTAGAGGTCCCCCGCACCAGCATACGAAAAAGATCTCCACACCATTACAGAACCGCCGCCGTGGTTAACGGTTGGAATTAGGCAATCAGGATGCATTTTCTCGTTAGCTGAGCGACGAACGAAAACTCGACGTTTTCCTCCAAATATTTCAAATTTGGATTCGTCGGTCCATAACACCCGTTTCCAATCTTCGATCGTCCAATTCTTGTGCTTGCGTGCCCAATTCAATCGCTTCTTTTTGTTTCCACGGCGCAAGAGTGGCATTTTCGTTGCGACTCTTCCGTATAATTGTGCGCTGCGCAAGCGTTGTTTAATCGTTGTAATTGAAATGTTTTTTCCACAACTTTCGACAAACTGCGCTTGGATGTTTGCCGCCGTAAGTTTTCGATTCCTTTTAGACATCACAATTATTGATTGGTCTTCCGCTTTGGAAGTAACATGAGGCCTCCCGGAACGATTTTTATCGCGGTTCGATTGTGTCTCTCTGAAGCGTTTTATAGCATCCCCAACGGTTAATTTGGGTATTTTCAATCGATTGGCAATGTAGCGAATTTTAAACCCTTCATTGCAAAGAGCAAGGATTGATGCACGCTTTTCGATGCTTAAATTGGGTCGTCGACCCATTTTTTTCTTAAAAATAAAAATAAAATTAACTCTAAGAAGTCGAAAATTTTCTTTAATTAACCGTCAATAAATTAATAGTTAAACACACTTCAAATTCAATATATTATTCGACACGATACGACAGGAAAATCTAACGCGAACGTTTTTTCGATGCTTGCCGAATAAGTACTGAGTCGAAATAATTTTTGAATATTTTTTCATTGTAACACGTAAAGAGTGCGTGGACGTTTCTCCCACTCTTTGTTTTCTTCTTGTTTTCGAAGTAGAGTAGTCAGCGAACATAGCGAATCTCGCGACGGAGTGTCTGTCCTTGTTCCTTGTTTATTTTTTCGCGAGGTTCGCATTGTCGAGCATTCGCGAGCGTTCGCTTTGTCGCATAGGTGACCCCCCCGACGTGCAGCGCCTTGTCGGGGCGGGGGGGCTTGCGTGCTGCAGTGATCCGCTGGCCAGGTAGGCCGCGGTGAGCGGCCAGACCAAGTCTGCACGACCCGGGGGACCTCGTCCCGCCCCCGGACGTTCCGTGCCGTCCGCCTCTTCGGAGTCTGGCGAATGCTTTGATGGTACAGTGGGAAACCCGGGAGGCCCCTTCGGATGGGGGGTCAGGCACGCCCGGGGGCCGCGTGATAGTACCGGGGCCCGGCTCGGAAGTAGCTCCCCCGAGTAGGCTGCCTCGTAGCAGCACGTGTAAAATGCCTGTGTACTGCCCGGATGGGCCTGGTGGCACCAGGGTGTGGACCGTCTGGGCGCCAGGTGCTGCAACCCGCCGAGGCCACGTTGCAGCAAGCCGGGCTGCGGGCGGTGGAGTTATCGGTGCGGGGCGCCCGGGGGCGGTGTGTGGGCCCCCGGGGGGGTGCCCGAAGCGGGAAACCGCCGAGGGCTGGGGGGTAAGGTGGTGTTGGGAGGGCGAGTGGGGAGTCTCGTATAAAGCCCCGAAGTTTAATGAAAAAGTCCGAATTCAATAAACAAGCAAAGGTGCCAACGGACATTGGGCCTCCCACAGCCCAGGGAGCAGAGGAGGCGGCAAAGGCCGCAGACGTGACCGCGGAAACAGGCAAACCAACAACGAGCAAAGGCATCTCGAGATGCTCGAGCGCGGCGTCGATCGTCTCCCTGGGAGCACGCTCCCAGGGTAGCGTGAAGCGCTCACGCGAGGCGCCCGCTCTCGATTGTGACCCGGCGGGGTCCTCCAACTCAGAGGGCGCGAAGAGCCCTGACACGAAGCGAAAAAAGAAGAAGGTCGGACCCAGGTCCAAGACCCAAGCAGAGACTCGAGAGACGCAGGATAGCCGTGCTACGGAAACGCCCTCCGAGCCGGCGGAAGTGATGGAGGCCACGGAGGTGGCAGGGGCACCCGAGGGTGTAGTAGCCCCCCCCCTCCCCGGAGGGGCTGGAGGAGGCGGCGAAGATCAAGGAGGTCCTTGGTACGGAACTCGATGACGACGAGAAGAGGCAGGGTGACCTCGACGACTGGCTCTCTGCCCAAAGGAGAGAAATAGAGAGAGTGTTGTATAAGGAGTCTAACAAGGTGAACAAGACGGTGGGAAAGGTCCTGCTCTGCCTCCTGGCGGAGTACGAGAACAAGATCCGTACAGAAAGACACGGTGCGATGCACTGGCGCAGAGAGGCGACGACCTATGGCACGAAGGTCCAGGCCGTGATGAAAGAGCGTGAGCGCTTGAGGAACCGCGCGCGCGAGAAGGAGCGCCTCCGGGACGAAGCCTGGGACGCCGCGGTTGAGGCCGAAATGAGGGCGGAGCACGACGCAGCGAAGAGGCAAGAGGCCGAGAGTCGGCGGGCGGAGGATTTGGCGCGGTTAGAGGTGGCCGAGAGGCGCCTCGACGAAGTGCTCCAAGGAAGAGCGAAAGAGACCCCCCGGCGGTCGTACGCGGCTGCTGCTACCGGGAAAAAAGGACACGATACTGGCTCGGCTGGTGGCGCGCAAGCGCCATCGGTCGGGCCAGTCACGTTGGGGAGGAATCCTCCCCAACCGAAGACGGTGGCCGTCATAGTACGGCCCACCGAGAAGAGCGATGATAGAGACGTGGAGGTGGTTCAGAGGGACCTCCTCCGCGGACTCAAAGAGATTCGGGGCGCCCTTAAAGTAGCGTCTGTTAGACAGACGCGAAATAAGGGCGTCGTCGTCAACGTTGCCTCGCAAGAGGATGCGAACCGCATAACCAGTGTGGACCTTAGTGGCATGAGCCTCACAGCAGCGATTGCCCCCAAGAGGAAACCGAGCCTCATCGTCTACGACGTGGACCCGGAGTTGAGCCCAGAAGACCTGAGGAGGGACTTCGTAGTGAAGAATCTCCTCGGGCACTCGAACGAGGAGGAGGCTGTCCTCTTAGAGGCAGTCTCCTTCGTGCACTGCTTTAAGACCAAGCAGGGGCTGAACAACTGGGTTGTTCAGCTACCCATGAGATATATGGAAGGAGTCCTCAGTCGGGGACGTGTGTTCCTCGACTGGGGCTCACATAGGAGCGCCGAGTATCTGAATGTTACTTGGTGCTTCAAGTGCTGTGGCTTCGGCCACATTGCGAAACACTGCAGTGCTCCAGACCAGGTCTGTGAGCACTGCGGTTCAAAAGGCCATCTGCGGGGCGCTTGCCCCGCCGCGAAGACTCAAAAATGTGTCAATTGTACACGGAGTGGACAGGAGAACGTGGCACATGCCACCCGGAGCCGGCTGTGCCCGGAGTACGTCCGGCGAGCCCGGTCGTACAGGGCGCAGCTTGACCCCGGCTAGAGACTGTGGACACAGTGACAATTTTGTGGCGCAAATAGCCGAGAGCTATAAGTGATCGTGACTATCCTAGGCTTCGGCCAATAAATCGACAGACAATCTGTGCGCGTAAGAAAAGTGTTTGTGAGACGTGGGGACACGGCCCCACGAGGTGACTGTTTCGGCAGGAGGGCTCCCGCCGTCCGACCCCTACGGGGGGAGGCCTGTGGAAACCTCGGTGAGTAGCGACACCGCCGTTCCAGCCGGCCTACCACGGCCGTCGGGGCGGGACCCGCAAAGTGCAGTGGCACGATTATGTGCCACGAAGTTCCCACCAGTGAATCAGACTGGTACCATGGGGGCTGGGTAGCCACCGGCGAGTAGTCGGGCCAGCCGTGAGGTTGGACTCGTGGGGGCAGAGGTTGGCCGTATGCTGGTCAGGAACTGTTGGCGGTTCTGGCGTGTGAGTTGCGTACCACCAACTCGGGCAGCAGCCTGCAGAGCTGTTAGAGTGTTGGAAAGTCGCTCGGCGCGACCGATCGTGTGCTGAGCCCGCATTCTC
Organism: Ophion slaviceki; assembly: GCA_944452715.1. Taxonomy (NCBI): domain Eukaryota; kingdom Metazoa; phylum Arthropoda; class Insecta; order Hymenoptera; family Ichneumonidae; genus Ophion; species Ophion slaviceki. The sequence continues at coordinate 1,753,575 of OX101789.1, forward strand.
AGATGCAAACCGGTAGGCACCGTTTACGGGGCTGCGGTGGTCGGGCGTGATCCCGACCCCGCGCACATGGGTGCCGTGTCGTAAGCCGAGAGGCGGAGACGGCACGTTAAATACAAAAGGTGATTTAGTGTCGCATAGGTGAGCGATATGTTTTTTTTACTACTCTACAAAGAGTGGGAGAAACGTTCACGCACTCTTTACGTGTTACAATGAAAAAATATTCAAAAATTATTTCGACTCAGTACTTCTTCGGCAAGCATCAAAAAAACGTTCGCGTTAGATTTTCCCCTCGTATCGTGCCGAATAATATATTGAATTTTAAGTGTGTTTAACTATTGATTTATTGACGGTTAATTAAATAAAATTTTTGACTTCTTTAGAGTCTTTTTTTAAGAAGAAGAAAATGGGTCGTCGACCCAATATAAGCATCAAAAAGCGTGCATCAATCCTTGCACTTTGCAATGAAGGGTTCAAAATTCGCTACATTGCAAATCGATTGAAAATATCCAAATCAACCGTTGGGGATGCTATAAAACGTTTCAGAGAGACACAATCGAACCGCGATAAAAATCGTTCCGGGAGGCCTCCTGTTACTTCCAAAGCGGAAGACTAATCAATAATTGTGATGTCTAAAAGGAATCGAAAACTCACGGCGGCAAACATCCAAGCGCAGTTTGTCGAAAGTCGTGGAAAAAACATTTCAATTACGAGGATTAAGAGCGTGCTGTCAGCGAGAGGAGGTTTTTTCGACGAGACCAAAGTATAATATGTAAATAAAAAAATTAATTACCAGGTGTGTAAGTATGAAACCGGAATTTGCCCATAGGTGGCGCTAGATGTCGATGCAGTTACCGACACATCACGTCAGCGGTGTCTTGTTATTGTATTGATATCCGACAAAGATTTCCAACTCACAATAACACGAGTTTCATTCAGTAGCATTAGTTTATTAGAGATAAACATGTCGAGTTTTGTGCCAACAAATTACGATTTGCGGACAGCACTACTTTTCTGTTTTCATCTGAAGAAAACCGCAGCCGAATCGCATCGAATGCTTGTGGAGGCGTTTGGTGAGCATGCTCTCGGTAAAACACAGTGTTTCGAGTGGTTCAAACGGTTCAAAAGTGGCGATTTTGACGTGAGGAACGAAGAACGTGGAAGACCACCGAAAAAGTTTGAAGACGCTGAACTGCAAGCCTTGTTGGACGAAGACGACGCTCAAACACAACAACAACTGGCGGATCAGTTAAAGGTGACCCGAGAAGCCATCTCCCTTCGGTTGAAAGCCATGGGAAAGATACAAAAGGTGGGGAAATGGGTTCCACATGAACTCAACGAAAGACAGCAGGAAAACCGCAAAACATCATGCGAAATGCTGCTCGCCAGGTTCAAAAGAAAGTCATTTCTCCATCGAATTGTGACTGGCGATGAAAAGTGGATATATTTCGAGAATCCTAAGCGCAAAAAGTCATGGGTTACTCCGGGTGAACCATCAACATCGACGGCAAGACCAAACCGCTACGGACGAAAGACAATGCTGTGTGTTTGGTGGGATCAGAAGGGCGTAATCTACTACGAGCTGCTGAAACCTGGGGAAACTGTCAATACTCAACGCTACCGACAACAAATGACCGATTTGGATCGAGTTTTGCGTGAAAAACGACCAGAATACCAACAAAGACAACACAAGGTGATTTTGCTGCATGACAATGCACCAGCACACAAAGCAAAACAGGTCCAGGAAACGATAGAGTCGTTCCGTTGGGAGATTCTTCAGCACGCGCCTTACTCACCGGACCTTGCCCCATCCGATTACTACTTGTTTGCATCGATGGGACACGCACTTGCTGAGCAGCGCTTTACTTCTTACGAAGATGTACGAAAATGGCTCGATGACTGGTTTGCCTCAAAAGAGCAACAGTTCTTTTGGCGCGGAATCCACAAATTGCCAGAAAGATGGGAAAAATGTATAGATAGCGACGGACAATACTTTGAATAAGTTACTTTGTATCATATCATTACAATAAACGTGTTTTTTCTGTACAAAAATTCCGGTTTCATACTTACACACCTGGTATATTATTATCATGGTGTTGAGATCAATCGAGTTCCGACCGGAAATAAATTTTAAAAAAATTTCGCAAAAAACATCTGAAAAAATTCTCATGAACTCAACAAAAGGTAGCGCAACTTTTTACCGTCTTAAGGTTTTGTTGTAAACCTCGTCGTTTTCGTACTCCGGAGCAATTTTCATATTGTATATTTTTATCGAAAAAACGAAATATTTTTGGGAAAAAAAATTGCAAAAATTTTTATACAAAACGAAATTGAAGCTTAGGCTTCCCCTTTTATGATTTTAATAGGAGAAATGGATAAAAAAGATTTTTACTGTAAACGGGGTCCACTCACAAAACAACAAAAAAACGACAAAAAATTGTAGTTTTCAAAACTGGGTGCCAAGTGTAAAAAAAATCGTAATTTTTTTTTTGATAAGCCAAAATGTAGGTAAATCCCCCCTCTTTAAAATGCCGTTGGTCAAATTGGCCTAGCCCAACTACCGGCCAAATGGCATAAAGAACCGTTCGGGCACTTTTTCCAACTCTTGTCCGGAAACTTTCCGCCGGTAGTGTGTATATATATATAATACATGTTCATATAAATGATATCGAACTGCCGAAACAACCTGACGTTCTCCGCCATTAAATAATTACTTTAAGCGCAACGAATCGAGAAACAGGAATGTCGAAATTTTGTGTCCCTTCTTTCGTTATTCGGAACTCTTGCAGAATTGACCACCCCGACATGTTTCACGTGTATACATTCCCGGTCTCCCCAAGCCATACGAAAATACATGCAGCAAATGTACGGGGCTAGATGATAGTGTCCCGAACGAAATAACAAAAAAAAGATAGAAGGAAACGTCCGCATATAATGAGACGTCTTTCCCAACGGGAAAGTTTTGCCCTATCGTACATCCGTCTCTCTCGTTTTCTTTTTTTCATCCTTTTTTCTGCCCCATTCAGTTATCGACTTTTTTGTGCTCTGCCCCTATATCTTCTACGCTGTCCCGGCCATCGTTCTATGCAAGATTTACTTCAACCACCTTCGTGTTGTACGCGATACTGTGCATGAAAGTTTTTCCGTTTTTTTTTCTGCTTCTTATTCTTTTTTTCCACAACGCAGACTGGTCAATAAGTTGGTACGAAATTCACGCGATATCCACGTAGAGCTGAAAACAAAATGAATATTTAACAAAAAGGGCATCTCCCCACCGCGACTCCTGTATTTTTGTTCTTCGTAACTTTCACGGCATCAATAATTTGGAGGGTTTGACGATTTCATTGCGAGCTAAAATAATTTTTGATGTGAGTCGATTTTTAAATTATTTTTATCATTACGTCAGTGATGAATGAAAAATATTTCGATCAAACCATGTTTTTGCAAGCTAAAGAATACTTTCCCTCCGTTTCATTTCGCTCTTAGGCAATTTTTTAATTATTCGTAATGTTACGTCAGTGAAGAAAAAAATTATGGGAGATGTTTGGAAGGACATACAATTTTTTTTGCAAGCGAAAGTAATTTTCGTCCCTTCTATTTCGCTCTTGTTCAATTTTTGAATTATTCGTAATATTACGCCAGTGAAAAAAGAATTAATAAGAGATATTTGGAAGGCCAAAGAATATTTTTTTGCAAGCTAAAGTAATTTTCCTCCTTTTTTTGCTCGTACGAAATTTTTTAGGTGTTCGTGCGGTTACGTTAGTGAAGGAACAATTGATGAAAAATATTTAAAAGATTAAAGTGTTTTGTGTACAAAGCAAGTAACTACCCACCTTTTTTTCCTCTCAGGCAATTTTCGAATAATTTGTCAGGTTACTTCAGTAAAGAACAAATGAATGTACCGTATGTGGAAGATCTAACAATTTTTTTGCTAGGTGAATTCATTTCTCTCCCTTCCGTTTCGATACCGGGCAATTTTCCATTTCTTCATATTGTTCGTCACCAATGAAACAATTGATTAAGAATATTTGGAAGATCCAACTGTTTATTTGCAAGCTAAAGCCCTCCTATCTTTCGTTCTGTTAGGTAATTTTTCAAATATTCGTAATGTTACGTCGATGAAGAAACAATTAATGCATAGTTTTCGAAAAAAATAGGAGGGAAAACGGGCCCACGATGAGACTAGTCTTAAAAATCATAGAATGGGTCGCTCCATTTTAGAGAATTTTTTGAAAATAATTGAAACAGTCAATCATCTTTTCAAAAAATAGTTTTCCCTTTAGAAGCAGAAAAAAACGTTGACATTGATAATTGATAATTTTATCATATTTTTTAGCGAAAGTATGCTTTAAAATAAAAAAATTAAACAATGACATTTGTCGATATCTCAGTTAGTTCAGGAGTCATCATCGTTTGAATGTTTAAAAAATTGCGAAATCGATATTTTTGGAAAATCATAACTCCTCAAAGAGAAGAGAAAAAAATCTAAAAATTGGTGTGCATATTCCTTTCATGGGATACAATTTGACAACGAAAAAATCAGGAAAACCCAAAATGGTCGGGGTCACGGGCTAGGTGAAATGCCGTGGAATGTCCCATCAATGTCCCCCCCAAACAAAAATACCCACACAAACCCAAACAAAAACAAACATACCCAAACCCAAAAACTATTGCACATGGCCTAAAATCACTTTAGGGGTTGTCTTGAAATAGTAAAAGGAAGGTTTGTGCAAAAATTCAGCTTGATCGAAGGGGGTGTGAGGTTCGGAACCTTACCCAAAAGGAGGCCCAACAGGATTAAAAGCAATGCGGAGGCGAGTATTGCTTGTGAGGCTAGAAAAGCGCGATACATGTTTTTCACTTTCGCCGAGTACTAAAAATACACTGGACACACTGCTGTAACTGCTCTTAAGGTCGGGAGTTCGATCCCCTCATGAGGGAAAATACACTGCTATTTCTAGAATATCGCGAGGAAGGCTATCCCTCCGCTAGCTGCGTCGTGCTCGTATCAACCGTGTGTTCGGAGCCACCAATAAACCGTGCATACACACATTTTCCCCGTTCGTATTCTTATGCCTGGTATACGAGCCCAGCCGGCTTTCTGCCCGCTGGTGCATTCAACTTTGGTATTCCAGTACCTCCAGTGACGAGTTTTAGTGCCTCGGAAGATCATGCTCCTTTTTTTACACCGACGAAGGTCGTTGTCGTTGAAATAAAAAAACGTGCCATTTCTGATGGTGAGTCAATAGTTTGTATTGGCCCGTTTTTGGGGCCGAAACATTTTTGAGGTTTTTTTGTCACCTGGCTCGAAAATCTTCCTTCATTTATTGACAACTTCTCGAGGTTTTGAAAAAATATTATTCACTGGTGATGGCGCAAATTTGTTTTCTCTGACGTTTCGGTTATAAATGCTGTAATATTTATTTATGTTTAATTCATTAATAGTTGTGTGAAGGTTTATTTTTATTTATTTCGAAGCACTTTCATCATTCTTTTATCAGTGAGTGCTCGAGTTTTGCACGGGTAGAAAAGCTCTCTTCATTTACTAATAAATACTCGAGCTTGTGAAAAATATTATTTACTAGCGATGACCCAAATTGTTTTTCTGACCTCGTCAATCGATGCTGTGATATGTATTGATTCTAAATTCATTAATAGTTGCTTGAACGCTCATTTTTTTTCATTTATCGATAATGGCAGAAGAACTTTGTTTTAATATCCTTTTATCAGTAAGTGCTCGAGTTTTTCCTGGATAAAAAAGCTCTCTTCGTTTATTAATAATTTTTCGAGCTTTAAAAAAATTTTATACGCCGATAATTGCTGAACGTTTTTGACGTTGCATCGATGGATACTGTAATATTTATTGATTTTTTATTCATCTCTAGCTGCTTGTACGTTTATTTTTGTTGTTATTGATCGCTGAAGAATATTGTATTATTATTGTTTTATCAGAAAGTGCTCAAATGTTCCATGGGTAGAAAGGCTCTTTTTATTTATTGATAACTTCTCGACCTTTTAACAAAAGTTATTCACCGATAATTGCTCTGACATTTCATCGATGAATTTTGTAATATTTGTTGGTTTTAATTCAATTTTAGCTGCTTGTACGTTTATTTATTTATTTATCGATAATAGCTGAAGTCTGGGTAGAAAAGCTCTCTTCGTGTATTGACAATTTCTCGGGTTATTGTCGAATTTTATTCACCGATAATTGCTCAGCTTTTTTTGTTTGTCGCTTCGCCGACAAATGCGGTGATATTTATTTTTTTCACATTCATTAATAATTGCTTATATATTTATTTATTTTTTATTTATCAATAATGGCTGATGCATTTTATCTTATTATTTTTTTTATCGATAAGTGCTCACGTTTCTATTTATTTTTAGTTATCAACGAGAACTCGAGGACTCTTGCTCTTCATTCATCAACATCCGCTCGAACACTAATTTTGTTAATATTGACAATTTCTCTGACAAAATTCTCGACAAGCTTGCACTTTTTTAGTCTCTTTACATCGCCTATTTTTCGAAATTTCACCAGCCTTTTTTCCCTCAATTCCCGATTCGTGGGCATTTAAAAAAAAGGGCCGTACCAATCGAAGGGTCACTACGAGAGTGCAGCAATCGCGAGAATGATTTCAATTCGGGGAATATTAAAGCTTCACGAAAGTTACGAGGTACCCCCATTAATTGCGACCCATTCTTCTCTCCGTCATTCAATCTCCTCGGATTGACGAAGAATGTAGGGCAGTCCACCCCTCCGCTTTTGGGATGAGGATCATTGGACGTCAGTGACAACCACTCGGATATAACACGACGAGAGTATCAACAGCGGCGCATCCTCGACGTGGCTTAACTTTTTTCAGCGCTGCTTTCCGCAGGTTTCTTTTGGAAAGGCTTATTGACAGGGGGAACGAGCCTATGCACAGACGACAAGGCTGCTTATCCGCGCATTAATTAAATTAATTAAGTCCAATTAGCAGTCTGCTTGCTCCCCCCCTCTCTCTCTTTCTTTTTATTCCCCTCCTTCACTCTCCACTTTGTACATACTTTGTATACGGCATGTTGCGAAAAGATAATTAAAATAATTGTTCGTTCAACAATTAGATCCTCATTTCGTTCCATGAATTTGACACTTGCTACTACTTTATTTTTTTATAACGACAACTTAACGATGATGAACAAAATAATAATGACGATGGGGATGATGTAATAGCGAATAATAAAAACGAATTACATAAAAAAGGAAAAAGGAATCATAATAATAATAAGATAAAAAATAAAAATAGTAATAATACTAATAACAAGAGCAACAAAACCAACAACAACTATAATATAAATAAATAATAACAATAATAATAATAGCAAATAATAACGACGACGACGACGACGATAACAACA